>JBAWJQ010005039.1:1200000-1800000 GCA_037783105.1 Bactrocera zonata | reverse complement strand
CACTCAGTGACAAAAAGAATGCCATGTACCAAATTTTGTTGAAATCGGTCATTCGGATCCCGAGATATGGAATTTCACCAAAAAGTGGGTGGTGCCATGCCCATGTTCGAAGTCCGACGGCAAATTTTTACGTTTCTGACGCAGTTATTCATTTAGCGCGCTTTTAGTAGTTTTAAACAGTACCGTTATATGGGGAGTGAAGAATGCAGATATGCTTTTCCAAATGTATTTTCGCTTGTATTTGTTCAAATCTTAAAATCTTGAATTGTCTTATTAAATAGACGCGGACGGCGGAAACGAAATGAAACACATAAGGCATTCTGTATACGGTATACTTATATATACACTGTCTTAGAGGAAGAGCAGAGCAATTACTTTGTCAATGAAATTCCATAAAGCCAATCAGAGACAAGGGTCACAGAAAACAATAGGGAAATATGAAAGAAAGCAATGAAATATGACACATTTGCTCTCTTGGGGTCGCGGAAGTCACTTAAGATGAAAGAATGCCAGCACACAAAATCAATTGCGAGTGAACAAATAAAGTGGAAATGTGAAATGTTGTGGATGCCACAAGCCACTACAAAGCACAATTCAGCCAAATATAAAAAAACAAAAAACAAATAATTGTGCGTGCAGAAATATCCAAACGTTAGCAGCCATTCTTTGATGTTTGCTGTTGTGCGCTTAGGCATGAAAACCGTTTATAAGTTAATTAACTCACTGCTTATGAAATTTCAAAACGACACAAGACATAACCCAGAAGATTTAAGTTTTTCTCTCGGTCCCGCCCACCAATATGTCTAATCTACACACCTTTTAAGCCCCTTAAGATACCGACACTGTTAAAATGGATAAAATCGGATAATAACCCCGCTCATTTCCCACATAACGGTACTGTTAAACAAGAAAAAACGTTAACTTCGGTTGTACCGAAGCTAATATACCTTTCACAGGTGCATTTCTTTTAGTAACTATGTGTTCAGTTTGTATGGAAGCTGTACGCTATAGTAACCCGATCTTCGGAGATTATATTATTACTTAAGCAGTAATCCACGTCAAATTGTGAAGATACCTCGTCAAATGTGAAAGTTTTCCATACAAGAACTTGATTCCGATGATTAAGTTTGTGTGGCAGCTATAACATATAATGGTCCGATAACGGCAGTTCCCACTAATGTGCAGTTTCTTGAAGAGAAAATGACGTTTGCAAAATTTCAAAACGATATCTTAAAAACTGAAGGACTAGTTCGTATATACAGACATGGCTAAATCGACTCAACTCAACATACTGATCATTTATATATATATACTTTACAGGGTCTCCGACGTTTCCTTCTGGGTGTTACAAACTTCGTGGCTCAATACACCCTGTTCAGGGTATAAAAATACTAAAAGCGCAAGTAATCAATAACTTAATGCGCCAGAGAAATTAAATTTACCCCCGAGATATTTTTCAATCAAAAGTATAGTTACAATTTTGAAAAAATTTTGTTCTAATATAAAATTTTTCCAATCCACAAAAAGATAGTTAAACAGTAATTGGGTCCAGAAAAACTTTCCTTTAAAACTTATACGAAATAAAATGTATATATCAAATACACTGAGCATTAACACAATGGATAAGACGTGGTACATAACGAATTTATATCTTGAAGTATGGTTTGGCTATAAAAAGTTTTACTTCAACGGTTGTGTTAATGTCTGAGCTTGTTTGAACACTTATATGGAAAGTTACTGGCTACTGGTAATCGTATCATTCCTGGAATATTGTAATGGAACTTCTATTCAAGATATAATAAAATTTGTCTCCCTTGTCATACTGAATCCACTGTTCACAATGCTCACATGGATGTTTCACAATTTTGGTGTTCAGATCTGCTCTTTTCCTCATACTATTTAGTTTTTTGTCTCAATTCGTAATCTGACTGCCAAAAATAAATTTTTTGTAGAAGTGGGGTCATTTCATTAACTCAAATAATAGCATTTTTTAGGTTGTTTAGGCGAGTATCCGATTTGATTTCGACAAGTTGGGCAAACCACATAGAACCTCCAGGAATAAATCATATGATGGAAACACAAACGAAAAACGAAATCAGGGCGGCTTTTTAAACTGGTTTGCCATTTTTAAATGGATGAGATGTGAAACATGTTGCGTGAGCATTTAGAGCAAGTATACATATAGTAGTTACAACTCCCAGGCTTCGAATGAAAACAAAATCCCCACAAAATACATAAATCCTTTGTAGTTTTATGCGCGAATAACCACAAAATCGCAAATATAAACAACTGAGATTCTCCAACCAGCACAAACAAAGTCAGCAAAGCAAATTTAAAAGTGATTCAACTGCAATAACAAGCTTAAAGACAACAACAACAACATCACCAGTAACTGACACACATTTAGGGCGACATCTGCAGCTGCTTTCATATGCTGTCAAGGACTCCAGCTGTTTTTCTTATTACATCACACATAAATACACCCCGAAATATTCGCGGAGAGGGCGTCTCTGTTCTCCCACACCAGTGCGCAGTTCCGCTGAACGCTCTTGCAACTTACGCTCTTCGACCTCATCGAATCAAAATATTGACATAGTCCTTATGCATTCACCGCCAAATTTAAATGGAAAGGCATAGTATATTCTCACAAGAGTTTCCTTGCGAAGCCCAGGTCCTGCAACAACTATTAAACATTCTCTTTTTACAACGATTGTTTACAAAGGTTTGGTGTCCCTGTCTGAAAACTTTGGTATGTTTTGTTACACGCTGCCAAATGTCTACAGTCTCTGTAGTGGTGGCACGTTTTATTGGGAAACGCTAAAAAAGCAATGCCTGGCGGTACCGGTAAGTGTCGTCTGATTCAGATGCTCCAGATAAGGTGAGAGAAAGAGGGAAAGATGAGAGCGTCACAAAATGGACATATTGAGGTACGGATATGTGTTCATAACGGTTTCCTTAGAAGCTGTGTTTCATTATCTTCGGTGCAATGTTGCATTTTAAAAAGGCATTTAGTAAAGTATAAAACTCATCTTCGATAATAATAACTCAAAAGTAAACATATGAGCCGAAAAATTAGTTCCCTATTATTTGTTTAGTTAATCTTTCCCATATACATAACTTACAGAAAAAACTAAAATGAGAGAAATTCAGACACATTATAAAAGTGAAAATAAGAAGTAACAATAAAATGGTCTATATTGGGGTTTCAAAGTTCTTGGGTTACGCAACACCGCGACTTACAACTTCTGGTAGTAAAACATTGTTATGTACTTTTTCACCTAAATTGGTAAGGTCAATACACCGTCTACTAACTTGTTCAACAGTAATTCGCTGGAGTTTCTCATTATTTTGTCCCATTAATTTCAACCCTGCGATTTCAAATCACCATTTTATTCGAAAATTCAAACTAACCGACCTTCTATCGATAAATAATTGCGCTCTCGGCTCTCACGAGGGCAGTACTTGCGGCACGACCTGCGCCTAGAGCCCGACACCCAATTCGCCGCGACAACACAGTCACACACACAAATAGCTTTCCGTTATTTTGTGAATGAGCATCTACGTCTGTGTGTGTAGACAAACACAAACAAACAATGCTGGAGCAGCATTCAAATACATTAGTAAAAATGTGTGTATGTCATATCCATATATCGGTATAACGGTACAATTGGCGGTATACATAACGAATGGACAACTGGAATCCTAACGGCGGCCAGGCGAATTCAGTCGTCAACAGGATATCGAAGTGAAAGGTTCGCAATTCGCACGTCCAATGGTGGAATGTGGCAAGTGTGAGTGAGTGCCAGTGCTGAAGAGATTAAGTGTTGAAATGCTGACTGCAGCAACAACAAAAACACAGTGTATGTGGTTGAATGATCCATCTTGCGCTTGATATTCGGTGTTACAGTGGACGGTTCTCGCCATTTAAAGTTACGCGTCGGCTAAAGTAAATCTTATTACCGCGTCTATGTATGTGTGTGTGTCTGTATGTGTGTGTGTATGACTTTGTCAATCAAAACTCTCGGAGGATATGTTAGAGCAGCACATTCAGTGAAAGTAGAACATACGTGTGTAGGCAAATGTAGACCTTTCTAGGCCTAAATGTTTATCTGAACAAACGCATAAGTATTTATGTCACGTATTAGCCGCCCCTTGCCCATGGTGATGCCATAGTAACGAAAATAATTGAAACATGAAAGGCAAACACAAAAACAGGCAAAGCCAACGCCAGCAACCAACGGTAAAGTGAACGCCGTGCCTCCAAAAATTGAATATTTGTGCTCATATGTGTGTGTGTGCTTGTATGTGTTTCCAACTCGCAACCCAAGGTGCGTGTGCCTGTGTGTGTGCGAGCAATAATTATCCGCTAAATCCTTTACTCACATTACTACGACTTCATAGGCTACAACAACAACAATATGAGGTAATGCTAAAGCCTCTAAGTCATTAATAACAACATTTATGGTGTACAACTCATAAACCAAACTGATTTGGCTTACGAAAGTTACGTTTGCCATACAAACAGAGAGAGGCAAGCGAAGACTGGGCAAATTCAAGTGCGAGAAGAGCGAGAAAAAGAACAATTACTACATTTCAAAGGCTAGAATATGCAGTCTCAGTATAATTAATAGAGTATATGTCTGTATATGTATGTGTATATATGACGGCATGCTCTAAGGTAACTGCGTTAAATAAAACGAACGTTGCATGGACGAGACAAAAATAACAACAATCATATTAATAAATTATGCATCCAAAGAAATGAAAATCCTATAATGGTTGCAGGAATGACAAGAAATGCAAAGCCTTACAAACCGGTATATTAAATCTGGGGCATAACAGCTGACATATCTGAGCACAGGCCGCAACGCTAGAAAACCCATCCTTAAGGGCAAAAACTGAAAACATATTTATACAAGCATATGAAAATCAACGCGCCGCAGAGCCTACCGTGTCCTTTAATGGGGTAACCTCACAGCGGCAAACAAAATACACAATATAAGCGGAATAACGGTATATCACTACTACATAAGCAACTTAAAATGCGGTAGTGCACGCGAATGTCAGCAACAACAAGCACAATGAAGCAGAAACATGTGGCAAAATAGAAAAGAACGGAGGAAGACGATAAACCGACAGCGACAACGACAACGACAACGCCAACGATCGATTTTTTATACCCTTTCACGCTTTGCACGTTCCACTGCTTTACGAGTGCGATTCCATACACGAGCACAACCAACGGCCCAAGGGTATTACATTTCGCTCGACGATTGTTGTTAACAATGAAGCGAAATTCCTTCAAGAGAAGCAAAATCGTTTCAAGCGGTTATACAGAGATGGTCAACTGAGGAAAGCAATATCTACGGATCCATCCATTACAGTTACTTTTCAGCCTCGCATTGCTATTATAAAAAAACATGTAAAGATAAAGCGATTTGTGACCGATTAAGAGTTGAATTCTTGTAATTATGGCGGCACAAGGCATAGACAACTTAAGTTCTTCCTCCCATCAACCATTTCCATCTCTGTGATATGCACCGGGTATAGAACCTCCTATCAACCATTTCCATCTTTGTGAGGTATAGAAAGCGCGTTCGCGCTGTGCTCCGAGCGTTCTTACTCGCTTTGTAGTTGTTCTCCTTTGGTCTTCTTGCAAGTGTGTCGGTCGCGTTTTTGCGCGCGCACAGACAGGAGTCGGTTTTTTATGCATTCACCTACAGTTGTGTGGGCGTGTGTGTGCGTGTGTGTGTGAATGTTGAAAAAAGTAGGACTCCGAGGTCGTGCAAGCCTCATACGCTCGCGAGCGAATGTGTGTGTGCGCCACTATGTGATGCACAAGTTCAGTGTTAATAACAAATTTAATTGTTTTCGATTTTTCAACAAAAATAACAACAATGGGCAGGCTTTAAGCGCACAACGAGCTACGACAACAAAGAGTGATGGAAAAGTGAACGACAAACAGACGCGTCACAACCGCAGACACTTTGTCAAGCGTAACGATTATTAAAGGCTTTTACAAAAACCCAACGAAAAGCCGATATTGAAAAACGTTTAAACAAAAAGTGAAAGCTCATCGTCACCGCATTTACGTGGCGCAGCCAATTTTGCTGGCATTAACACGTTGGAGGCACAGTAGCCGGCAGAGGCGGTGAAGCTGGCGAAGCACCAGCGTTGAAACCAAAAAAGAAATTCGAAAGACTTTAAAGTTAAAAATACACAAGCCTAACACATAAGTATTCTCCAGAGTAACCGCACGTGTGAATATGAGGTGGTGGTGGATGTTGTTCGCAGGTGAACAATAAATGTCAAGTACACACACACATACAAAGTGTGCGCTTGCTGCAAACAATGAAACAAAAGCACTTAAAGTGCGCGAGTTTGTAAGAGTGTCAGTGGAAACAAAGTGAAACATCTAAAGTAAACTAGAAGACAGAAGCAAGTGTGTGTGACAGGATGCAGAGCTTAGCCGTGTAACGATGAATAGGAAAGTCAACGTCTACAAAGGCAGCAGTGAAGTTAACGAGAAAATCCTCAGCAGGTGAGTTTTTTTGTAGATTTACTAAAGAAAGTCTAAATTGGGATCACACCATCATGTTCCTAGCATTTGTCGAACATCGATTGATCGAACAACGATTTCACACCTTACTTTGGGCGTATAGACAGAGACCATTTATTCTTTTATGCCTTAATTTGATGTATACTATACATCTAAACCAACTTCACCAAAAAAAATCAACAAAATAAGAAATTTGTATAAATGAATGATTTCGTTCTTAGTTTTTTTCTGCGATTTGTCAGGCCAAAGCAAAATGGTCAATCAAAGCGCACACGTCTTTTTCATCGTGTTGGTGTGTTCTTTTCACGCACGGCTAAAAAAACACCATGTCTAATATTGATACCTTATTTGGACCCTTAATTCAATATCAGTGAGACAACTCCTTGAAAACCAATTTTCTGGCAGATGTGCTTCATTTGGAGGTTTGTAATACATAGCCTTACCATGTTACTATTGTCTATCTATCAGGAATAGTATAAACTGCCCTTAACCTTCAATAACACTCAATATGCACGTACCTTATTTTATGGAACCCGAATCGAAACAGGAGCAGACATCTTGCAAAAGCGAAAGCACAATTATTCATTATTGTTTTCGTATTAGATGACCAACTTTTGCGAGAAACTCACTTCGAAGTCAGAAGAGGAATAAGGATTAAGACAACCAAGGCAAACATCCGTTCATGCATGTAGACACTAGACAGAGTTGCTTACATACCAAAGCTCTCGAGGTTATAAGATGGCTGTGGTTGGTGTCAATGTCAAGCACATACTTAAATATGTATTTTGTTAGCAAAACTTTACATTAAGCATAAAAGTTGAAGTGTTACGCGCTCGTGAGGAATAGTTTACAAAGTTCGAGATTTTGCGGTTGCCTCGTTTACGACCACCAAGTAAGTTTCCGATTTCAAAGCACAATAAGCTGCTTATAAAGCAATAAAGAATGCATAGTTAAATTAATTTTTCAGTGTGTAGGCTGTTTCGTACCTCTTATCAAATTTGTGGCTTGCCTTCGCCTCTGCATTCTTACACGTTTTCGGCAAGTATGGAATAAGATTTCGACTGGAGGTAGAATTTTTTATGCTAGTCTGACCCACCGCAAGGTTACAACCGTAAATACTTGTAATGAGTTTTTGCTTTCGTTTGCTTTCTCACCTTCGCATTTTTCCCCATCTCCCTTTCCAGGCCTGTCAATCCACACAGCGATGCTCCTCAAAAGGAACGCAAGCACAAATCTCTTGTCAAACAGATTTTCAATCTCATTCAATCACTACTCGAACTGACACTTTTGGCATTTCCCAATTTGGGCAAGTATTTTGGGAATTTCCTTTTTCGCTTCTTCCACTTTGCATAGTACCTTACACGGGTACGTCACTTACACACTTTCAAGTTCATATAAGCACGTAATTAATTATTTATAATGTGTACAATACACTTGGATTTTGTGAGCAGTGACTGCTGATTGGTAGGCTTAGGATCAACTCGCAAAGAAACAAACTTCAATTTGATTTAGGCGAAGAGTATTTTTAGCAAACTTTACCTTACGTAGCGACACTCGTGTAGCTGTCAGGTCTCGCTCGGCATGTCACAAGGTCGCTGTGAATACAGGCCCCTAATATTCCTTGTACAGCCTACAATAAAAGGTTTCTGAAATTCTGACCCACAAAAAATTCCCTTTTCACATCACCAATACCATTCGTTCAACCAATCGGAGATGAATAATAGTTGCCAGTATTGGATGGAAATTGTTAAAAAGGTAAATAAACTTAGTAATGAAGGTTTTAAATATATTATATTTCTCTTTGCTAATGTCCATCTTTCACAAGTGCTTAAACAATATTAAGCAAAGCAATCACAAATCGTCTGAGATATTTGCTTAGTACAATATCTTATCTTTCTAAAGATACAAAGCGTATTCCGATCGCGTTTATACAAGATATAAATATTATTGAACCCTGCCTTTGGAAAAATAATGGGATTCCTTTTATTAGACCTTATAATTCTGCTTTTGAGAGCTAAACGAATTATCTAGATATACCTTATGAGATCAATCGGTGGAAAGGAAATCCTTACCCGAAATTCGGGACACCGGGTTACGGCGTGATATGGACCTTGTTTGGCTACCCTGTATCAGGGTTCATACTATATGAGCACCTGCGCAGTTTTCAAATAAACTCAGACGCAACAATTCTGTTTCAAAAAACACTTTTAGAGCACTAAAAGAACAAAATTATTTCAATAGGGATGATATGACTTCTAAGCGTCTTTTCGGCCCATTTTAATCTGTCATGGTCTGTAGTTCTTTTTCATACGCAAGAACAACGTTTACAAATTATTCAATTTTATTATCAAAAGAATCCTTCTCCAATTCCAACATTTTGAACGGTTTTGCCGTTTCATAGTCCTAATAATCCTTTACTTGGATTGTTGAAAATTCTGAGCGTTCATCTTCTATATATAATGTTCAAGTGCCAAGAAGCTACGGAGACAAAGAAGCGCTCGGAGTAACAAAAACATTGCTGCCGTTCAGCCAGGTATTGCTGAAGACCGCAATTTGTCGATTCCAAGAAGTTAACAAGAATTGGGACTGTCTCAACCACAACCTGACGGATTTTGAGAAAAGATTTGGGCTGATATCCATAAAAAATTGTTTCCCTTTAAGAACTGAAGCCATAAAAGCACCGTAAATGTCGTGACATTGCTGATTTTGTCCTGAAACAACTTAAAAATGATAAAGATTTTTTTTTAAGAAAATCATTATTCCGATGAAGCTCACTTACATTTGAGTGCTGCTTTAAATAAAAAAGTACCAATTCTGATGCGAAGAATATCCACAAATTATTCATAAACAACCATTATATTCACCTAAATTGACAGTTTAGTGTGGTTTTTGTTCAGGTAGAATCCGTACTTCCTTTGAAATTAAGCTGGTAACACCGTTGTCGTCAATGATAAACCACTTTTTATGGGCGCAACAAGACGGAGCTGCGTGCCGAGTTACTGCGGGAAAAGAGAGAGATTCTATTATTTCAAGAAATTGTGACAACGAATGTCTTTCACGAAGTTGTGATTGAACATCATTAGACTATTTCTTGTGAGGTTATTTGAAGTATTTGGTGTTTTGAAAGTGCTATTTATGACATTTGACTTGGTTTAGTAGAAAAAGTATTCAAAAATAGGGTTCCTCGAATTCTTTCCTGCAAAAGAAGTCTTGGAGGCTATTTGAATGATGTTATATCCAGAATTTAATTAGATCACAATTCCATTAATAATTTTATCTATTCAACATTTAATGAATATTTTTGCAAATAAACTAAAATTTATAAAAAAAACCCACCACTAGTATATCAGTATAAGAACAAGACGGAAACATTCTTCATACCTCAAAAAATTACTTTCTTTTAGAGGTCTCTACAAAAAACTCTGAGTAGCACATACTTACGATGCTTTCACCTCAAACCCACTAACTAGAATAACTACTAACAAACTGGAATTTTAATTTCAAGAGAAAAAAATGCATAAAACTTAAGTCTTAAAGCAAAAGCACAACAGGCCTCTAAAAAAGTTTCAAAATAACAGCAAATCTTACGCCCAAGGCGAACCTAAAAACCGATGATAATATATTTCTTTTACTTATATAAGTAAATAAACGTCCATGCACTTATATTCACATCTACACATTTTTCTAAGAGCCTAAGGCATTATAAATTCAGGCGCTTGCCCACTATTGGGCAATTGTGTATTTATCTAGAGGAAACTTTCAAGGCTAACATGGCATCGTGAATGCGACCCACAAGTTGCATTCCGCAGGCAGCTCCGAGTTCAGCCGCAAGGTGTTCGGGAGCGAAGAGCGCTGAGGCAAGATTAGCATATCTTAATACTTTCTGATTCAGAATACATTCGTTTGTGGTTTGGCGTTGCCATCAAGGTTACGCCACTTGATTATTTTCTTTGAACTTTCATTCTTTGCTTTGTTTCGACCTTTTCTCTTCGCTTTTTCAATTTCTAGCTTTCGCTGCACAAGCAAGCGTTTGAAGCGCGAAAACTCGAAAATTAATGCAAATTTTGTGGCACACAATTGCAGCATTCATCCAACATTTTTGAGCGAAATTTCAGCAAAGCGCGCTTTTGTCGGAAAGCGTGAACTTGGGCAAAAGTGCGCGGCCAGTAATTCGCACCATGAATGGGATAAGTGGTCTGTTAAGCGTAATTAGAATTTTCGCTTGCAGCGCCAACACAGCATTACTCTATAGCGTGAATATATAATTTTCCATAATGCCTAGTTGGAATATAAGGCAGCAGCAGTGTTGCCAGAATATAATTTATTTTAGTTTTGAACTTGCCAAGTCACAAGTCCAAACGAATACGAAATCAGCGTCAGCTTAGTCACTGCTGGCAGACTGGCAAATTTTTTTCCCTCGCTTCTCATGTAAATCCCATGTTTGAGGATTTACATGGGAAGCGAGGAAAAAAAATTTTAAAGAGGAACCAGATATTAAACTTTATCTTCCAAGTTTCAGTGTGGACCAAGAGCTATCCCATTTCATTAACTTCAATTTCTCGACAGCTTGCTGAAAATCTTCCCATGTAAATGTTGTATTTATAAAAATACCTGGAATTCTAAGAATTAATAATTAATATGATAGTCTTATAGATTTTAAAATATAAGTATATAATATTATTATGTCATCATGTTGTGACCTTTGAGAAAAAGTACCGTAATTCTAATAAGACCCTTTCAAAAGTAACCAACACCAACATTTAGAATTCTCGGAAAGCTTATTTCCGTTATGTGGTTGTTATTGATATATGGAGTACTCGAAGATATTTTATAAACCTTTGATGTGGGACCAACTTTATTGGAAAAGGTTCTAATCGCGATTTAATTCGAGTTCTTCACTTGTCCAGAATCATTTATCAAAATACACCTATTCAAAAGCATATGCTTACCCAAAAATTCTATGTATTTTCAGCGAATCGTAAAAAATACTTATTTTTTTACACTAAATTCGCTATATATGTATAGTACTTACTTTCTTTTAAATTTCTGCTCTCTCATTGTTGCTCACTCCTGTATTTTCAAGTATTATTTAGTAAATGCTTTATTTTAACGACACTAGTCAGCCCCCTTTATGAACCTTTCTCTGCAGAGGAAAACAAAAATTTAAAGTGCTTAAGATTTAATTACTTTCACACGCCTGCTTACTCGCAAATAAAAACAAAAAGCGCAAATATATCAGGATAAACCACGTGTGTAATCTCATTCACATCACTCATACGACACGTCGGCATTAAGGCGAGCATTCATATTGTCAAGTCAGCTATCCGACCTTTAAGCTGACAGGCAAACTCTACAACAGTCATCAGCAAGGCTTCAGGCAGCAATTTCTGAAAGGTTGCGACCATAATGCGCTTTGTTTTAATCCCTTTACTTTACTACTCTGGGCGAATTTTAATTGCACAGCAACACAAACCGATTTCGCATATGGAAGTTGGCAAACATGCGTGTATACGCGTATGTTTTTCAAATATTCAGAGTAAAATTCATATGTATAAATGATTTCATGTTATTATAGTTCCGAAGAATACAGCATGTCCTTTTAGAGGTGAACATTTCATTTTTCATAAACACGTCTAATGAGGACCATCAAATGGGTTCAATTTAACAAAACTTTTCCGGCTCGCCACCAACAGATCGGTACGGTAAGTCATTTAGCTTAAGGTGACCCCGAAACTGGAAAGAATAAGCCGGCTTAGATAAACGGCTATGGGTACCGAAATATCTGTAAATTGCCTTTAAAATTGATCGCAAAAAAACACTGTTCTGAAAATCCAAGCCTTTTAAGGCCAGGTTCCTCTAAAAAACGTAATTTTTCCAATAAATTTTATTTTTGTTACGAAACATGTTGAGTAATCAATTTTTTTACATATGAAAGTACATAATATATATTAAATTACTTGAAAACATTTTTTAAAAATTTTTTTTTCAAAATGGCGGTCCCGAAAATGGCTGCTTAAACTCATCCGATTCTTAGATGGGTGACATCATTTCTTGGAAAAGAATTATCTGAAAGCAAAAAACAGTTTTGAAATGAGAGTGTCATCCTTGCGAAAAAACGTGGTTCGGAGAAAAATCAGTTTAAACCAAAGGCACGCAGTAGCTGGCGCTACCGAAGGCGTTCGAGCGGCCGGCTTTTGTACCTGCTTCTCGGTCTTGCTGACCTTAGGAGCTAATTCTATACTATTTCTACGAGTATCAAAATTATTTAGAAGAATCTGGCCTTAAACATTTTTTTAGATTAAGTTCTGCTTTACTTTGATTACTTTGCCAAAGTGTACTGAACATACATATCTATAGTAGATGACAGCTACAAAAGTTATTCTATATTTTTGAAAAACTCGCTTTACTAAAAAGGTCTCGGAACAATATTAATAATATCAAATGTTTTAAATTGAAACCTCCAAAAAGTCATCGCATCATAGTTTTCAGCCAAAAGCACTTTATTTTAATCTCACTAACTTCAAAAACGAAACTATTTTACACTGAAAATATTTAAATTCATAGATTACGGAACTTGTGGACGTGCAAAGGCTAGTGCATAGAATACGTGCGAAGCTACAAAAAGGGATTAAGTACTTAGTCCAATTAAAAATCACTCACATGCATGACTGCCTAACGCTCAACTGTGTTGAATAACGACAAAAATTCCGGTGAATTTCGTCCGAAGGCCTTAGAAAAAGCCAAAGTAAATACGCAAACATACATATAGCCCTGACATAAGCACACAAATGTAACAATCAAACAATCAAACATTTCGTCCGTATACAAAATTGGCCGAAGAGACGATAAGGAAGCTGGC
The DNA here is from genome assembly GCA_037783105.1 of Bactrocera zonata. NCBI lineage: Eukaryota > Metazoa > Arthropoda > Insecta > Diptera > Tephritidae > Bactrocera > Bactrocera zonata. Next base: position 1,786,582 of record JBAWJQ010005039.1, on the reverse strand, counting down.
ATGAGCGCTTGGGCAAATATAAAAAATAAATGAAGCCAATAAATATATAAATACATGCGTCGGAACGAGCTGCTGACAGCCAAAGGTCTTAATAGGTAATAGGTAGTGGTGGTTTTAGTTGGATTTCGGAGCGGGTCAAACTGCGCTAGACTCGCACTTTCAGTAATTATTCATATCCTTTTTCGCTTTCCGACAATTACGTCAGCAAATAAAAATAAAAAAATATATTAAATATTTCACAGAGAATACTGAAAGTTACAGCATGTGAAGATTGTCACTTTAGTTTGCCAATCAGCTGAGGAATAAGCTGCAGATGGAGGCAATGAAGCGAAGACTGAGCGTAAATTGAAAAATGTAAATAAGGTTTATGGAAAGGATATTTTCAAATTCACTTGAACCAGACATAAAAACGGGGCAAATATTGCCACAATTGAATACGAAAAGTGTGGCATTCATCAAATGGGTTTTAAAAATATGAATTATCACTTCTTTTCTTTATTCTATAATCTATTATTTCAGTAAATAACCTTCCGGTATTATCACGTCGACAGGAAAAAATTAAAATTTCAAATGGACTCTGTGGACTCGACACACAAACGTGAAATACAGCTAGAAGCTAACTATGTAGAAGAATTAAGCTTCAATTTCACATAGAAAAAATATTTTAAGTCACTATCATTAACCAATAAAACATGCTTTATGATTTGTATACTTCTTCAATGCCAACCAACATCACTCCTCAGACATCCCATACATGTCAAGAACTCAGCTTGTATTTCTTGCTTTCAATGCCTCTTTTGGCACTGTATTTAACTGATAACTTTTGGTTTCAAAACTTTTACAATACTTTTAAATATACTAGTATGTCCAAGTTATTTACCTGCTTCCACTCTCTCCGCGCACAAACGAGCCCTTTTGTCCAAAACTTTTAAACTTCTGCCAATACAATTAACCCGTTTGCCTTAAAACACCCTTTTACATTTGGCACTTCAAATTATACGATTCTCGACCTTTGTTAAAACACTTTTTGGCAAATTCGTCTGTGTGCTTCGCTGTCAGGAAATTTACGGAGTTTTCTTTATTTTTGGTTTGCTTAATTTGATTTTTCAGGTTGGTCTGTTGCTGGATAAAGTTTTTATTGTTCCTATTAAATTTGCTTTTTCGGCGATTTTGATTTGACACATTGGCCATTGCCTTTTTCCCGCTTTATTCGAGCCCAGGACAATGTATATTAGGGTGTCCGTTATTTGCCAATGTTTTTTTTTTTTGCAAACGCTTTTACTGATTTTTTCCATAAAAAACTTTCTTTTAAAAGTCAAAAGCAGTTGAAGCTATGTATCAAAAGCACTGAGCATTCACACTAGTGATTTGTACATTCCATTTAGATGTTGTTATGGTTGTTTTACCGGCAGAAAACTTTTCTGAAATAAATTTGAGCAATGATGCCGAATTGACAGTCCTTGGCCGGATAAAAATCTCGAGACGACTATCGCGGGAATGCGCAGTCCATTTGATGGATAACTTTAACTTCCAAATGTTGGTTTATAAAAGAGCCTATTTTGTTGGTAGGGCAGACTTTAGAATATAATATTTTCGAAGTTGTATCATATGTAGGTTCATTTGCTCAATAGAAAAGATCGAAAAATCCTACGTTAAATACATGAGAAAGGTAAAATGATTTAGGCAATTAAATTGAAAAGAGGTTGCTTACGTTAGATCATTTTTAGATCAAAAACTGAAACTTGACCGAACGTTTGCAGAAACCAAATCAACTAGAATAATAATGCACACCCTAACGTATGTCTGAGCGAGTATTTCAATTTCAGCAGCTGGACAGTTGGTTGGAAATTTTGCTAAGAGCTCAATTTTTGCCACTTTGAATAGTTTTAACAGTTCTCTCTCGCCTCACATCCGTCACGCTTATGTTTTCGGGTGAGCATTTCACAACTGCTTTCCTTACTTTCACACACACACCGATATCCTTTGACTACTTTGGCTTCAAAAATATTGAAAAGTTGAAAAGTCGTCTACCCACCCATAAAACAACAACTCTGTTGTCTTTGAAACAAGACAAAGGCACATGAGCAGCCGTATTATCTATTTAAGTAGCATATTCCACATAATGTCTGCTCCAACTGATTCGCATAAAAAATACTCCTTTGCACTTTCATATGCGAGGTTATGCACATATATCAATTTTCATTTGGAGTTTCTTCTGTCACAAAATATCTCAAAGTAAAGTTGAAATTTACAGAATAATTTTTCGTAACTTCTCGCGCCCGCAGCCAGCTCAACAAGCTTAAGGTGGTGGTAAGCCGCCCACTTAGGGAGTAGGCGCTTGGCAAACACCCTCAATTATTTGCATATTTATTTTATTTCTTTTTTTGTGCTTATGCCTACATAAAACCTTAAAAAATTAAAAAGCAAGCAACAGTCGCCAGGAGATAAAACCAAAAGAAGCATATTAAGCTAAAGCTGTAACCGACGCAATTCTGAGCTATTCGTAGGCTGCTTTCCTTAAGTACATTAACATATTGCTCTTCGGCCGTGCGAAGATGAAAGCTTTAAATTAAATATTTCTTGAGTGTTTCTACAACTATTGTGGCACATTTAAAATGTTTCCAACGCTTTAACTTTTCGTAATTCGCTCGCTCTTCTGCCCCGAAAAGCCACTTGCTGTAAAAAAGTTTAGTTAGAATTTGTGGTTTCGATTGATTGCCACCCAACCGACGGGGAGCAGCGCAGCCAGTTGGACGCCAACTTCCTTGCCTGAGTCTAAGTCAGTCCGCATTTGGCTTTGCTCAATACAGTCGACCCTTATCTACCTTCATCTCTTCTATGCCACTCACCTCAGTATACTTAATTTGAACTTTTGGTGGGTCAGTTTTTTGCCCCTCATGTCCACTCTTTTATCTCGCTCGAAAGTTTTCACTTTGTTGAATAGAAAAAATTAAATTGCTTTTCGTTTCGCTTGTGGTCAGCCCAGCTGTTCAAGCTGTGAATCCGCCGCAAAGCCCCGGGAGATTCTCGCCCTCGCACGCGCCAACCGAAGCAATATCTGGCGACGTCGCCAAAGCCTAACCGCAAAACATGTCATGGGACGGGAGGCATGGCACCTCCCCGCCTTTCATCGCGACGTTTAACCAGCGCCATCCATTTGTTTTCGCTTCGAGTTTGCAACGTAAAAGCTGCTAACTGTTATTGTTTGCTTTTATTGTCGCCGTCGCAATTATTTTTGATTTTCTTCTCGGTTGCGGACAGTTTTAGTTATTGAACTTTAACTTACGAAATTATTACCCTGAAAAAGGATCATTGAACACGAATATCCATATGAAAGAAAAGTACTTAGGTACATTGCCCAAGAGGTGTAGAAAACATCAAAAGCGGCTTTCATGGAGGTAAAAGTGAAACATTCTCATTTCAGAACACGAACCGAACCCAATTTTGCCGAGAGTGAAAATAAACGCCCCTTCACAATAGAGACATATTTTGCATATATTATGAAAGATTTTATATTTATGTATGACAAATCTGCCAAATTTTTGAGCTCGCACAATTTGAATAAAGTGCAAATTCCAGGTGAATACAACTCACCAAAATTTTGCGCTAACCTGCGGACAAACATTTTCCAGTATACAGTACGCCCTGAATAACGTGAACTTAATTTTTGCACAGGATATTTTCAATTTCCAAATTGTTTATTTTATCAAAAAAAAAACATATATATATATATATATTTTTTTTTGCCAGGATGTTTTGTATTACACACCTATGTATATCGCAAATATTGTTAATTAATTTGTATGTGACCTCGTAAGTGTTAATGTGCGACGGCGTTGACGCAATTCGGACATTTTTCCATTTCTTCTAGGACACTGCCAAAAATAGCCAAAGTTCGTTAGCTAAATTTAATGATAGGTAAGCATGCACGCTCGCCATTACACACACACATTCCCACTTCAGGTCAACGATACCGCTACTCTGCTCCCACTACACACTCTCTCAATGACTCGCCACAAAAACGAGTAAAAATGGCCGACACAAGGGACGGCACGCAAGTTACAGAAACAACGCATCAACTCAGCCGAATTCCGCACGAACATTAAGCTGAGATTTCTGCCGGTCGGGAACTGATTATTTAACTGTGTGTTTGCAATGACAATTTGATCGCGAAATTGCTTTCATTTCACTTCTGAATAATTTTAGCAAGTAGCTAATGGTTGGCATTATTTGATTATATAAACTCATTATGCAATTTTGCTCATTTTTCACGCGTTATTATTAATTTACGATAAAGTCAGTCATGGAAACCTAATAAAATGATATTGAACTCAAATCCTGACACACGTCAGTCTAACATGTTACTACAACAACATCAACGACAACTGAAACAGGGTCTACATTGAAGTATGGTCAAATCCTGTTTAACGACTGTACCGAAACTAATCGGAGTACTTTAATTAAAATATCTACAAAAATACATGATAAATGCAATTTATCTAATTTCGAGATCCTTTCCAGAGCAGGAGCAGAGCGCTCTCGATTAGCTCGATTAGTGATTTTTATCATTCGTCTCTTCCTGAGTCCTGACAATAGAAGAAAAAAAGCATTTTTTCGAGTCTGATGTCACTTTTCCATAATCCCCGTGTTAGCGGTTGTGGGCCTCGCATTTTTAATTTTTCCCAACTTTCACTTTTTTAACAACCGCCATTCTCCGTAGCTACGTTAATTTCATCTTTCCATTTCATTTTAAATTTTCAATTCATTTCATATTTTCCATTCCATGACTTCTCGCTTCTGTCTGCTGCTGTTTAGTGGCTGCATTCAGTTTCGTCGGGAGGAGGATTACACAACGAGGCAATGCCAATGCCAGGCGCTGCCAGACAACCAAAGTGAAATCCAGCCAGTCAGCATTAATAAGCTTGTTCATTTCCACAAATTTGTTAAGTGTACGTGCGTATGTGTGTGTGAGTGAGTGAGTGTGCGGCTGCCAATATAATTTGGCAGCGCAATCGTTGGCAACAGTGGCAGCTATGCTTGTGCTGGCTAACTGCCAACTTTTTGTTCTGCAGATGATGAATTTTTCGTATTCTCACAAACACATTCAACAAATACATATATACATTTTGAAACATTCGCGTCTCCATATGAGCAATTCCAGGGTACACAGCGGCATCGTGACACTGCCATTGTCAAGGGGCCGTCACTGCGCGCCAGCTGGATGCGAAAGTAACCACGGAGAATATGGATTTATTCGCACCGCAGGCTCCGTAGCAATTCTAGTGTGTATACCCAACTATCATCACTCTCTCTATATATTTTTTTATATCTGCACACATTTATTCAACAAAAACTAATCTACAGCATAAACATATGTGGCTTTGCTCTCTTCCTTTTCACATTCATCTTCCATGTAGCCTCAACCTTGTACCGTTACCCCTTTTGAAACTCACCATCGGTCGGCCACGGATTTTCAATTTCCATGCATTTACGCCAGTTTTAAAAACGTATGTATGTATGGGTGGATCGGAGCCTTGAAAATATGTGGCACCGTCTCATCCGCCACCTTATCTGGCCATGCAGCTGCACCAGATATCCCATTTGCATTGCCAACAGCTACAAGCACAACATCAAAATCTAAAGCCAAAGTCACAGCTAACGGTACATTTTCCCACAGCCCTTTCCTGACAGCTCTTGGCTCCGACCACCTGTATTTCCGAAATTGCTGTCGTTTATGTTTTCAATTTTACTTTGGCTGTGCGGTGCTCTGCTGTGTGCAGCAAGCCAACCAAATGCGCCCAAATGAAACTAAGTTGCCGAAATTGTTGCCACATGTAGCAATGGCGGTGGCGCCTCCTCGCATTCTCGCACGTGTACGGAGTCATTATACATAGTTAGCACACTTCCCTCTCATGCCCCGCCGTGCCCCTCCCGACTGCTCGAGCTTTTCCCGTCGCTATTTTTGCTGAATTTTAACAACTATTTGCAGGCATTTATGTGGTGGGAGGTTGGTAGGTTCGGTGGATGGGAGTTCTCTGCTTGCACTTGAATTTGATGTCATCTGGTTGGTCTGCATGTTTCAAGAGAAAACGAGCGTTGTTTGGCATTCAAATGGAACTTCGTTAAGTGCACAACAAAGCAACTCTCGATACAAGCTGACCCACTTACCCCTAAACTGCCCACCACCCAACTTTTAAAGAAGTGAAATATGAGTTCAACTTAAGAACACATGGCGTATGAGTAACGTAAGTCGAAAATTCCACACAGGTCCGACCCAGCGAATGAGGAGTGTAATAAGCCACTTAGGCACATACTAACTAAGACTAAGCTGACACTGTGGGTTAGCTACTGTAAACGTTTCCATCATCAATGCATTATTTTCCATTTAATGGCTAATACCAAATCTTTGTGCACATATTAGCGACTGATTTTTCTGAATTTAGTTACTCTTTCCAATTATTTGACTAATCAATTCGCCTTAAAACAGACTTTTTATAAATAAAAAACAGGATGACAGTGATATAAGCAATTTCTAAATTTAAAGATTAATAATTGGTAAAAATTATTTTGAGATCTCTACTTTATATAAGCAGATAAAAAGGTTTAGACGTCATTATCTCTGGCATATTTGTATGACTCTTTCGAATTGTTAAGAACTCATTAAACTGAAATGCTTTTGTTTTCACCTAATTAGGCGCATAAATCAGCTTGGCAGTAATTCGTATTGCCAAGAATACTCGAACAATCTCACATATCTACACACACACACACACCGAAATTTTCAGCTACCAGGCTTTCATATTCAAAACATGAGACATTTTTCGGGGTTTCTTTCATTTTCTCCCAATTTGCAGTAATTTTGAGTTTTTATCTCTGTCTTAATCTTCTACTAATTTTATACGAAGAATCAACCAATTTCCAATGGAGCACAGAGATTTTAATCTGAAATATGAAGAGGCACACCTACTCACAGATGTAACTACATTTGGAAATTGGATATCGACCCTATTTATCCAGTACAAGCTGGTTGTCAAAGATGAAATATTACCAAATCTCGCAAAAGCAAAAATGAATAATTGAAGTATTTACAAAAGGAAGACATTCATACATACATACATACATATGCGTAAAACAAAATATTGTAAATTTTCTTTTTCAAACCCAGCAGTGAAGAACGTCCACAGGTTTTATGGTTTCAACGTTATGACTCTCCCCAAAACCCCAAAGTAAAAAAAATACATATACAGTCCCAAGTCTAAACTGACCCGCGAAAACTCGTTCTTTGCCAGGCGAACTTATTATTTGAATATCCTTTACTACACGCAAATGCCTAAAAAAGCCTCGCCCTTTATTCATGTCAATATTAAAGTAACTACTTATGTTAGAGTATCTGCAATTAAAACGCCGAAAAGTGTGATTCACGTTACTGGAATTCAAGCGGAACATTTGCTTATGAGCTCATTATCCAAACATTACACAATCTCGTTGAAACTAACTGAATATCAGCTGAAACTCAGCCCTCAAATTCCTCCGAATATCACAGGGTATTTTAAAGCGCTGAAAACTGATTTAAAATTATTTATTTATGCAGTAGTGTTTGCATTTGGCGCTCTAAGCATGTTATTTGCCATGCTTATTTCATTCGTGTGTATTTCCACCCATATCCTGCACTACCTGCTCATCCCACATCGACTTTGCTACATACTTATTCGCTGTTTAATGCACTTACCCATCAGGAATTGTGGAACTGCCCAGCAATGAAGCGCTCATAAGAATTCTCAATCATACCTTAAAACTATTTTCGCATTTAATTTAAAGAGTCAGTTGTAAAAATATAAAATAAATACTATAATAAATCTCTTCACCGAGCATGATCTCGATTTTATAGTTAATATATGAATATTGGACAATGAAAATATAGCGAATGGAATGAATTACTTTGGTTATGATCATTTGATACCCAAATCTTTCTAAGTATTGATCGAACCGACTCTCAAAAATCGAAAAAGTGCTTCGTGTCTAACACACCGGCAATTTCACTAAGTTCTCTGAAGATATGATTAAGGAGGTATTCTACTCTAGAAATCAAATTTCAGGCAGTTTTTTGAATTTTACATATTTAACAAAAAAAAAAATATTTTTACTATCCTGGTGACATTGATCCTGACTCTCCTGGTGGTCTGAAAAAAAATCAAAAGAAATTCTTAATCAGTAAGGATGCTGTTATAATCCGGGAAAACGAAACAAATTTTTTTGAAAAATGGCGACTGCCTGAAAATAAAAATCATTTTTTACGCTTTTTTTTGAAATTCCTGAATTTTTTTTAAATATTAAAAACAAAAATTTTGACACGATGCTGGTAGGAACAATAAAGGATTATATAAAGAAAATTTCAAGTAAATCGGTTGTATAGAACTTGAGATAATGCCGGTACCGTGTGGAAAAAAGTAGTTTCGAGAAAAACGCGTTCAAAGTTTAGGAGACAATTCTAGTGAACACGGACGCCACCTCACAAAATCGGCTGTATCTCCGAAAATAAGTCGAATTTTGAAAAATCCTTCCAAGGTCATATTTTTGAAAGTCTAAACTTTAAATATCTGAAAAAAAAATCGAATTTTTCAAAATTCTAGAGTAGAATACCCCCTTAACGAGATGTTTCGCCCTCAGTCCAACTCAGCTTCCTCAATTCCACTTTGATAATTAGTGGAAGACAAGTGTACGCCTATTGGACAATGTCCAGTAGGAGCTCCTACGATTGCCGCAAGATGAACTTCACTGATGATGCCCAGATCCGTGGAAATCCAGCCTTCTACACTATCCCAGAGGGATATCGCAGTCGTACTGGATCTACTTATTTCTTGACCAGCGCCTGCTAAACTCACGTGAAGTGCAGAGGTCTAGTCGAGATCAATTAGCAGTAAAATAAAAATTATATTTTTTCGTTATCATTCACATTCTCTCATCGTCAAACACCGATTTTTTAATAGTTCGAAGCTATTGAACAACCTCATAAGGGCTAAGGTGATGTGAATGCCAACGACTGTGGCAGCGATTTCCTGCTGGGAGTGTATGTGGATAATTTATGTGTATGGCGAGGTGCACTTTAAGTGAGTTTACTGCAGCGCGTCGGTTTTATACGCGTTAAGGATTGCTATAATAAATTGACTTTGAAACCATAAATACATACATACACACACGCACACGCAACCAATTTCCATGCCAGCATGGGGAGCATGCGTTCAATTCATGTATTTGCATTTGATTCAAATTTAAATTGAGTTCCCGCCGCTGCCAGCCATAAAACTTACTTGTTGTTGCAGCCGTTGGATGAGCCGCAAGGATGCCACCGAAATTTATATTTGTATTCACATGTGTATAAAGCATTTCATATACTTTTAAATAAACAAACGCATAGCTCGCACTCAGTGCAGTTGAAAATTAGTTTTAAGCGGAATTTCGAAAATTTGGCAACCTACTTTTGCGCCCTTTTATAGGGATTGGAATGCACCGCCTAAAATAAATCAAGCATTGGCGCCCAGTTTGTGAGCCATGGCATCCGAGAAGACTTATAGTAGAATTTTCTGAAAAATCACACCACACTTCACTTATCTTCACTTCATAAGAAATATTAAAATTAAATAAATTTAATTAAATTATGAATAAAATGCGCTGTCCTTCCTTTCGAATAACTTCGGCCATGCAAAAACTTGTTTCATTGCGCTAAGAATGAGGCAAATTGGTCCCTCAATTACTTTAATTGCTTGCCGATGTTATTCGTATGTCATTTATGGCTTGAGAATGAATAAACGAGAAAGTGGCGAATATTTTCAAACTTCACTTTCGGTTGAAAATGTGAAATTCTTGGCATTTGTAACTGAAATGCTCGGAATATCAGCGCACAAGGCGACTCACATATATTTATGGTATGTGTGTGTGTGTGTGTGTGTGAGTAATTAGGTAAAGTGCAACGACACAATTGTAGTCATCAGACTCACTCAGAGGTGGTTTCTTACGAGCAATTCAATTACAAGTCGACTTCCATGTGTGCGTGTCCGTATGAGCTATTTGCTTTCATATGTGTGATGTAGTTTCGTTCAAATGCGAATGTTTATTTGTGTCCCCCGAGGGGACTTTCACACAAAATTGCTGCAACATTTCAGTCCAAATGTTTCACGTCGAGCGTATTTGCAAGCTCGTCAGCACATGTATACTCACATATGCATGCATGTATTGACACTGTGTCACATAGGCACTTGTGCCAAGGAATCGTAAGTTTGGCAAGCACCCAGCGGGTTCAGTCCTTCAATGCAAATCCAACTACATTAACAACACGAGACGCGTGAGCATAGTTTGGGGACAAAAAGTAGCAGTTTCGGTCAGTTGACCTGACTTAATTGAAGAAGCTCGCCACTTCAAAGAAGCGGGTCGGTTATTCCGCACTTCAAAGGAGAACACAGTGGTTTAAGAGTGGTGGTGAGTTTTGAGATGTCCACTGATAATTTAACCAAACTCATCTTTTTGTGGTTTTTTATTGCAAGTGCTGTTGGACTCTTATATAATTTGTAGTCAGACGGCTTGTGTTTGTATATAGAGAATGTACACATTTATTTATATATATATTAGAATAATTTCGTAATTAAATTTGTCCATAAATTTGTCAAAAGCCTGACAACTGTTGCTCTTCCGCAATGCACACCGCAATCCACACCGCCACACCGGACGAAGAGTCTTCCAACCACAAATTTCCTGAAAAATTACACTTCCATGCAGTTGCTTATGCGTGACAAACACAGTCACAGACGTTTGTATCTGTGCACGAACGTGCAAGTATGATCGGATGACGCTATTATGTGAGTGTAAAAAGCCAATAACAGCAACACCACTACTGGTCGACTTCTCTCCCAATCAACAATGATTTTATTTGATTTCTTGTCACTTAGAAATTTTTTGCTTTCCTTCTTTGAGACACAAACATACGTACTCGTATATACCTACTATCGAACTAAGACACACCGACAGACACAGTTACTTATGTGTATGTGTAATTGGTTTAATAAATAATACAATTTATTAGAGATTTACCGATATAGAAGCGACATGGCGAGGAAGTAGTAAAACTGTTTACTGTGAAAGCTCGAATGTCACATATTTGTGGTCATTCCACGTGCGTGCCTGGTTTTGAATTTTTTTTTTACAAATTTCAACAATTTAAATTTACTATCATTTATTAAGATATATTTTGACAGTATAAATTTAAATTTTAAGCTAAAAGATTGTGTAGAACATTAGTTAGAAAAAACAAACCAAAGAAAGCAATTTATGAAAAATAAAAAACAATCAATCAAACGGGATGGCCTACTTAAAGCGCACAAACTCTGATAATTGGACAATGAGTTTCCTGACTACCCCGTGCCTTCTCTCCAAATACATTATCGAGGACACGTAGGAAGCATACTTTTCAGGATTTGAATTAAGAATTTTAACATGAAGCCATAAGAATACTTCTGTCTTTTCTTTTTTTTTCTTTTAATAAAAACTGGCTCAATAGTAAACTCCTTTCTCCGATTTAATATTTTGTTTACAATTCAGTGCTACACAAAGTTTCAGCAAGATATTTCTAAAACTGAGAGATTCAGTTGTTCTACAAATAGAGGGAGAGAAAAACTTTCTAAGCTTACTTCTTATCACAGAAAAGGGCGAAATTTGTCAACAACATTGGTGAATGCAAATATCCAAATATCACTCCAACAACAATCAACAAGCTTTCAAATTGATGGAATATTTTTAATCTGCACGTCTAGTTTTTTCAGGTGTGAAGACGACATTTCCATTAGCTGATTAAACTTTGGTAGACGACGATTTTCAAATTACAGTTATTGGTTTTTCGAACTTCTTGAATGCATCTCAATAAATATGAAGTACACATACATAAATATATGTATGTATATACAAAAGTACTGTTTTACACAAGTGCTCGATATGAATATGAATGCATTCATCAGTGTAAGCTACGCAAAGCCCATGCCAGTCCCCGTGTGCGAGTGCCATACACAAAAGCGCGACCTTTAACTCAGCCAATCTATATTTTCTTGCGTGGTTTTGTTGTTGGCGTACCTTTAATTTCAAGAACACTTGCAATATTTATATGTCCTTTCACCTGGCGCTTTGTGGGCATCGATCTGCCTTCTCGTTCGCTTCATCGCTCGCTCGCTTCGCCTCCGCTGCCACACACGCCTTCGTCACCTCAGAAGCTTAGTTCCTTTTCATGGCCACCAATTTAACAGTAAATAAAAGTTAAAATAAAATGAACGCACAGCCATTGTCAATGTCATAATTCAAGGCTGAAATCGCCCATGCGCTCACGGACACATCTGAACACGCACACAATCGCACGTGCCCCTTGCCAGCACGTCGTCTAATCAGTTCATATGTTCCTGCAGAGAAAACTGAATTCCCTGTAGAGCTAAAGAGCAGCTCCTGCACACAACCAAAGCTCATTCAATGGAAAGAATGTGGCATCGTACCAGACTGTCCGGCTACTAGACCATCTTTAGCTATAAATTTACGCGTAGTGTGTGCCAACAATATTCGGTTCGCGAAGCGTGCGTCCAAATGTGCGGAAGCAAAAGTCTTCCTTTCTACACACGGTAGACTTAACGCCCACCAATTGCTCCACAGTCAGCCCTATGTGCGTGTATGTATCTAAGCAGTCGTCGGCCGCCGCCGTTAGCAAAGTATTTATTGAAAACTTTCGGTATAGACTATTAGACGTCAGACAGATGCGCAAAGAAGCAAGAGAAGAGATGAACAATTTAGGCATAAACATAAACAGTAGAACCTAGATAAATGGTCTTGAATAAAATTTGCGCCAACTGGAAATATTGTAAATAAAATAAGCTTTTTCTGCGACCCAAGTCTTTTTTGAGGGTGTTTGCAAGGAGTAATTACGGAAAAGAGTTGTATTGAAATTATGAATAATTCTGACAGATACGTTGGTCATATCATAGATACTGGGGTCCACATTTTCGGTACCTAGGAGATTGAACAGTTTTATTTGGATTTGTATACTTTTTGGTTATAACATAGGATACTTTAAAAGCATCATTCGTTCAAAATTTCATACCGTTATCAGTAAAGCAGGTCCCGAGATATGGGATTTCACCTAAAAGTGGGCGGTGCCACGCCCATCGTCCAATTTTTACTTCGGATGCTTTAAGTAAAGCTCACGCATACCATCTCGGATGTAAAATTTTATGTCTCTGGCGGACTGGGTTATTGATACTCACGAGGTCTTTAACAGTACCGTTATATGGGGAGTGGACGGCGTTAATTTCTGACTTCGTCTATTGTAACAGTGCCGATAGAGGCGCTAAAGGGATTTATCATGAGCGCATTTGGTTATTGTAGCTTAAGTGGCTTAGGAGATATCTACATTATGTGTCAAATCACAGCTCTACATCGTAATTTAATGCTTAGTTATAGCTTTTTATACGTTTTCGATTAAAAGCGTTTCGTGGGCGTGGCAGTGGTCCAGTTACACCCACCTACGAATTCCATATTACTTTGTTGCCAAGGAACTCAATTTTTAATCAAGTTACAACTTGCACGGGCGGCCAGAGGCGGATTTCAACTTGTCTCGTTATCCTGATCATACATATATATTGTCATAACCCTATATCAATCCCGAATAACTTTATGTGCTACGTACCACCGTTAGGTGAACGAAAACTATTATGCTCTGCAGCAGCAAGTTGCAAGAGTATAAAAATTCACTTTAAGATTTGCACTTCAAGCTTTGTGGAGTAAATTCAAGTTTTCACAAATCCACTTTATTGTTAGTCCGTTTGTTTGCTTGGAGTTTCAAAATCCAAAATTTGTGCAATCAAAGCCGATTACTTTCATTGTTGCTGCAAAACTTGAAATATAAATGTCTATTGGACCATGAGTATAATACCTCGTGCTCACACAAGCTCAAATGCCCTTTGGTTGCCTGCTTCATTGCGGTTACAGCTATCATCTATGAAAGTGCGCGTCCAGCTCGGCAAGAAAATTTAAAGTTTATTGACACAACCCACCCGCGCGTTCTCCACCCTTCGTTCAGTCAGCTTAGGACTGGTGCTTTTAGCTCCCAATGGCAGCACAGCTAGCTTGTCTGGTCTGATTGTTGATGGAACGAACGATGCCGACGGCTGCCATTAGTATTGTTCTCTGCAGTGCAGTCACTTCGACTGAAACTTCTTGGCCCGGGCTAGGATTTGTGCTGTTTGATGTGCAGACCCATTACAATCCGCTTGATTCAACCTTACATGGCGCAGATCGAGCAGAGTATCTCCCATTAAATGCTTTACGACCCCATCCAGCCAACCGCCAGCAGTGAACTGTGAGCTAACCAAGCGCGAAGCATTGACGAGACATTGAAGCAGCCGAGCAAAGCATGACAGTTCAGTTAAGTTCAATTCAGAGCCATTGCTACTTTCGTTGGTCTACTTAATGAACCAGAGTTGATTTTTAGTTGTTATTTCATTGGTGCTGTCATTGTTATTGTTATTGTGCACTCAATTCGCCATCATATGCTTAATTACTCCTCTGTAAATTGCAGTCACTTTACTCTCGCACCGTTACACTGAAAGCTCAGTAAACTCAGTGGAAAGTCATGACTGCCGATTGGCATAGAACAAACTAAACTTTTCAATCACACAATGTGACATACGCACGTCCTCTTACTAACTAGACGATTGCTATCTGCAATCAATTAGCCGTTTTCATTGACCGTGTCATTTAAAGCGGGAGTTAAGACTGTAACCACTTTCACGTTCTTATCTGGCGCTTTTCTCCATCAATCTCAATCTCATCTTTCAAATTATCGCACTTTCTTTCAAAACACCTGAGCCCAATGCAAAGCAAAAGCTCGAATTATGGTGCGCATCTGATGGAAGGTGTTATCCAACAAATTCGGGGTCACAACAGCCTTGAGCGGTAACATTCTTCTATTTTAAAACTGATTCATATTTTTCACAAAGCCAATCTCTGCCGCTGATGTCATGGCCCCCCAATCGGTGGTTACTCACCCAAGCAACGCTCTCAACTTCGACAGTTGGGCAAACATCATTTCAGTTATTTTCTTGAATACTTTAAAGAAATTTCAAATAAAAAACTTTTGTAATTTACTTCAACTCAAATATGTGAAATTATAATTTTCCATCGTCTTATTTTACCATTTGTGCATTGTTTCCACCATCCTTCATTATGCCATTTCCGCTGGTTCTTCTGTAATAATGTCATGCCAGCAAAGTGTACTTCAATTTGCATGACAAATAGACTAGCGAAACCCCCGACTCCGCCGACTGCTCTGCGAATTTAAATGTGCAATGCATGACTCTCCCGTCGCGCCACGTCCTTTCGTTTCGTATGTTGCCTACTTAAGCCAAGTTGACAGTGTTTTTAAGCTTCCTGTTATGGTTTGACGTAAGTAAGCTCCCGTCATCTTTTCAGTGCCACAGCGACGCAACAGTCAAGAAGAAAACTTGGAATACCCGGATGAAGAAGCAGAGGAGGCATAAGAAAGTAGCTTCGAAGCTGATTTCTCTCCTTGTCTACCAACTAACTGTAAACTATTTAAATTTGCGACAAAATGCAGAAAAAATTCGTTTGCATTTGAAAAATTGCTTGGAATATGCGAATTAATTTTTTCGCCTTGCTGCGTTTGAAATCATTCTCGGTGCACATACGAGTCAAAGAAACTTAAACAAGTATTCATATTATTTGCATGCATAGTTGTAAGCACAAACATAAATTTAATTGCGAGAGCGATTCTACATCTAGCCCAGCAGGTCTCGGGTGTTGTAATTTTTGAAATTTTACAAAAGTAGCGCGCCAGGTGCATGCTGCTGGATTCCTTCTGTCGTCTCAAAATGCTTGTCTTTCATCAGCTTTTTCTCCGAAAGTCCGAAGGACTACATCTGGACTGTAGAGCGGCTGCGGAAGCGTTGGGATACCGGCCTTCGTTAGGTAGCTGTTCAGAAGAAAGTCGGTGTGAGTCGGGGCGTTGTTGTGATGCAACTTCCAATCGGCTGCAATGTCTTTCGGACCCTATTTAACCTTCCTTTGAGTCTCTTGAGGACTTCCACGTAAAACTTGGCGTTGACGGTTTGTCCAGGAAGAACAAGTGCATGGTGGACGATGCCTTTGATGTCAAAAAAGACAATGAGCATCGTTTTCACTTTGGATTTGCTCATTCATCAACGACCTCTTCCCGGCGCTACAAAAAGGCCTGGTGCCACCGAAACACACCACTTCTTGCTAAGGCAACATCTGTGTAAGCCTGCTTTATCATATCAAACGTCTCTGTTGCAGATTTACCGAGTTTCACACAGAATTTAGAAGCGTATCTCTGCTCTAACGAACATTTTCGGCTTGCACCACTCACAGAAATTTTCCTACAGGGCATGCAAGCAGTGGTGGTATAGTAGTTCGAACCGGGATATGTTACAATGGATTGGATTGCCTGAGCGTTGTAACATTACAATTGCATTTTATTTCAAACAGTTCGTCCGTTCAATATGTTTGCAGTAATTGAATGAAGCAAAATGTATTCAATATTGGATTTAAGCAAATTCCCTACGCTGGTTAAAGGTTTGCACGGGAGAGTGCGCCGTGAAATTGTCAGAGGGTGGAACAGAATAACTATTTTATATTCAATTTCGAAATTGTGCTAATACATTTTTCCTTTCTCAGCGTTAGCGTTTCTTAGAAATCTGCTCTAGTTGAGAGCACTGTCCATTCATTTCGCTTTCAGGGTGTTCGAAGAGATTTGTTGGCTTCGTTCGGCTTCAAATTGAATCTACTGAATTTACAGCATCAGCAACGATGAGTCGAGCAATCACCAACGGGTATGTACCACTCAAATCAATCAGATGATAGCCTACGATTCACTGCGACAAATGCAGCCGTTTGTCCGACTATTTATTGATGTTCAATGCCGTTAAAGCGCACTCGGCGAGGGAAAAGACAAATGCGCCGGACAGATGTGGCTGGTCTTCGGATGCACGCACTTATTCTTGCATTTATGCACATGCATATGTTAGATTGGCTCGTAATTGGTCAGACGGAGCATGAGTGGGTTGGAACAATCGTAATAACATAGTAAAGTCGCTCTCACTTAAATGGCAGAATTGAAATGCTGATTTAAAAGGTATATAGGAGCTTCTTATTCCATTAGCTTTGCTTCTTTTTGTAAGGCTTTCCTGTGAAATAGAAAGAGTTATTCTTACATATGTACCTGTGTAGTAAAATTTTACAGTTTCAAATTATCCTTAATGAATTGGTGACTCGACCACGGACCTCGATTGAACCTCGCAAACTTGTGACATTGATTGATTTTAATTTACCTTTTAGAGGTTAATTTCATAAACTTGAGTGTCAGCCTGTTCTCGAAGCTATTTGAGTAATGCCAAATCAACCAGACCTTCCTCTACAGCCAATATACCCGATTAAGTTATTTCCGATCTTTTATGCTGATGAAAATGTGTGATATTTTAAAGAAATTGAATGGGCATGTTTTCTTAAACCAAACGTTTTTTAGCTCTAAAGATGAATATGAATGATGTGGGTTCAGATCTAGACCTTGGCCTCAATCTCATTTCCCTAACACAATGATTTTCTTCCTCTGGTTTCCTTTTCCCTATTATATATGAATACATTCAATTTACCTTCTTGCTTGAGTTTATATTTTATTTGAGTTAATTAAGTTGATTTTGGTACAAGACCCAATGTGACTGTAGCCATGTCTTGTGTTCACGGTTTGGCCGAATAATGAATATACAATCTTTTTTTCTATTGCTTTTCGACCTTGATCCTTGCAAGTTGCGAGAGTATAATATTTTCGGTTGCACTCGAACCTATCCCTTTCTTACTTGATTTCATTAGTATTGGCCGAAAGCTGAGTACTTGTAGTTTTGCTTTGTGGAACAACTTTTACTTTCTCTAACAACAAGATTTTCCCACGATTTCACCAAAGAATTAAGGCACAGGGAATGGATGTAAGGTCCCCGCAAGCTTTTAGCATTTAAGATTTATTTAAATTGCCTTTTGTTGCATTGTTTGAGGTCCATGCAGCATCAAGTTGTTTAGACCAAAGCTTCGGCAAACGCAGGTCTGGCAGGACTAACAGTGTTTCAAGCAACTGCGAGTGGGGAACAGAACAATGATAAGACTTGCTGAATGGGTCTGACGATGACTAGTCAGAAATTAGAAATGTGAACATTACACCACACACCAGAAGTAACCCACCTAAATGTTAGCCAGTATGTAGAAGTTGAAAAATTGATACTTTTATCAAAGGGCATTCAAAGCCCAAAACTCAATAGTGTTTCGTTAACAACTAGGAAAGATAGTCCAAAGAGTAAAAATAAACTTTACATGTGCACACATCTCCGTCAGAGTTAGTTTTTTTTCACTCAGCAGCATAAATTTAGCTACAACAACTGCCAACTTTCCGATCAAAGAATTCATGCTCAAAAGCGATCAAACAGTCAAAGCCAAATTGTCAATAACAAAAGCAAACTAGTGTAACTTTGAAAACGATTGACAGTTTGAATTCTTTTGGCGCGCCTGAAAGTATGTTATGTGTGTTATGTGAACAAGTGGGACGCAACAAGAATTCAATTCAATTGAACAACTTTGCCGTCTTTTGTTTCATTGAACGTCGATTGCGTTCAAAAGCAACACACGAACACCAACAACAGAATAACGAAATAACGAAATAACGGAAGACACCCAGTGAGCAATAATCGATGAATCAAAAGATACTACTTTCTACTACACAACATTGTAACCAAGTTGAAGCATGGAAGAAGTCAACGATAATGATGCGAAAAGATCGGCTATTGAGAAATGAAAATATAACTTTTAAAGCATTTTAGATTTTGTCTCAGGGCTTTAAATTGCATAACATCCAACCCCATTCGAATAAAACTGTGTCTATTAGGTACTTATATACAGGTAACCTGTGTTGTACATGTAGGTGGTGATAAGTGAGCGCGCAAAGTGACACCCAGCACCGTTATGCTATTGACACTTGAGCCTACTCAAAATGTGTCGGACAAACTGGAATACCGTTGCATCAAAAATGAATAAACAATAAAAGCAGCAATAACAACACCGTGGAACAACATTGGTGCGACAAGAGCTCGCCTACAACTGAAACAACAAACCGTAACTCGATTTGCACCCACAACGCCGGCAGCCAACAATTCACATTCGTTAGGAGCAGTGGCTGCGGCCGAAGTGCAGTAAAATAAAATGTTTTCAGCTTTTCCTCGCCGACATCAACTGAAGACACATGAAGAGCGTGTGTGCTCTGGCTTGTGCGAGTTAAAGTGCTATAAAATGTAAAAGTGACGTTCTAAATAAACATAAAGAAACACACATGTAAAATGCTGGAGCACACACACACACGCATGGTTCCGTAATGCAAAGCGTAATCAAATAAAAGCGAAAAAGTGTAAACTGGCAGGCAGTGATTGAAGTTTTGTCAGACACGCCGAAAGACGGGAACTCAAATCAGCCAGAGCTTTCGGGGGTGTTGACAGACACGATTGATTTTCAGCTAATGTCAAGCGGTGTTGGTGCACTCATACACACACACATGCCACGACGTAAATGTGTGTGATACGCTTATTATTTGCATTTATTTGCTTTGCCTTCCTCTCGAATGAGCGTTGAGGTCTCGGTATGCGCGCTTTGCTTCGGGAAAATTTGCGATTTGTTCGCTGTGTCGCAACGCAGCAACGGTTCTGCCACCGAAAACCATAAAAATTGCAAATTCCTCAATTTAGCAAACACATTACAGCAAATAATGTACCGTTATCTCTATAGGATTCCTCAGGACACGCGGTACTACAAATTTGGTCGTTTTTTCGCGTTCATCGGGGTTGTGGGTGAAGTAGACGGGCCTATATGATCAGAAATATCGATGAGAAGTTTGATGAGTGCGAGGTAAATTAAAGCACCGTATAAAAAAGGCTTGATAGAAATATTAATGCTTCTGACTCAGTAATTGTAATTTTAGTCGCCCTCACTGTTAAATGAAACTTTCTCATGTCAATGGCAGGAGACATATGAATCCTTGCATACACTATCGGCTCTGACATTGGCAGGCACATGAGTTGACGGATGCTTCGGTGTATCCTAGCGTACATATGTATGTATAGTATATGTAATGGCTTTGTTTGAACAAATGTTGCCACAGACTTGCTGTTGTAATTCCAGTGGAACATGACTGAATAAACCTCATTTCGCATAAAATTTTTTGGTTTCCCTTCCACCATTCTTCTTCTATTCATTATTCTATTTCACAGACAATGTGTTGCCTACTTCTCGATTTTGCTGTTGTTGATTTTATCGTAGCAAGTGACTTTTCTGATCTTTATTTGGCGAATCGTAAATGCCTTTTGTCCTACTCACACGGGAAACTCTTCATATGCCTAGACCCATTCATACAGGGTGGTACGGTGTTTGTTCTAGACGTCAATTGCTCGTTTAATTGCTCTAATACATAGGTTATCTGCGTATTCAGGGAATCGAAAAAAGAAAATTAATTAATCTTATGAAATTTTTCCTACCTTCTCCGTTATATCCACATTTCACTGTTAAATAATATTTTTGAGCTGCATAAGCACCCTTTAAGCGTAGTGGTATTTGTTAACTTTTAGATATGAATCAAATGTCTTCATTTTTCTGTTGGGAGCACACAGCACTCGTACACACGAACATGCGAGTCCGCACAATGGCGCTCATCAAATGTGTCAGCGCCAACTACTCGTCAATTATGCCAACAATGCCGTTAGTTATTCGCTTTTGGATATTATTGTTGTTACGATTGCAGACCTGAGTTCTTTTCACATATCGCAGAAGTAATTTATGAGTAATTCGATCGAAAACATGTGAATACAGAAAAATTCTATCGGAACGGGTGTGTCAGAAGCTCTAGCTGCAAACCAGCAGAGCAGAGTAATGTAATCGGAAATCTAAGAAAAATGATTTCACTTGTACTCCAGAGTATTTGTAATCGGCTCATGTGAAGTCACATTAATTTACAGAAAATATAAGCCTACTGACTGTAGCGCTGAATCAACTTTCTCATGAAAGAAGCTACTGGTCGGACGAAATAAAAGAGCAGTATTTTCCTTTCATTAACATTGAACGAAGAAGCGAGGTGGATCCCTCAGAGCACAAACCGCACCGATTAGCATAGTTTAGACTATTATTAATGCTTCGCAGGGTCACCATGAATTGTGAATGCCTAAAAGTGAATTCCATTTAATGAGCATTTTGCAAACTTTTAAAAGCACATTTAAATAAATTTCAGCGTTTGCTTTGACAAATTGACTGTTTATGAAAATCATCGCGCAGCGCCTCCATCACTCTTCACAACGCGTCAGTCGTGACTGATTGCCGTCTGCTTGAGCACAATGTGGATACGACTTTCTTGCCATTAGCCAGTCCCTCTCACGCACCGAATCTTTACGTCTTCTTCAGACTTTAACAAATGTGTCTCGCAACATTTGCATTACCTACCTGATTGGCTTCTAACTAAATTGCGCCAATTCCATGCGCCAAAGTGCGTGTGGCTTAAGGAGATTTCTGTGGCGGCGAAAGGCAAGTTGTCCGTCGCGCTTAATTAATTCCAACAATTTGGCGCAATTTAAAAAGCACAATTCAAAATTCCACACCCAGCGCACACACACACAGGAGCAAGCCAGCGAGAATGCGCAATGGCCCACGTGCGCGACGTTGGCGCAGCAGAACGCGAATTAGAATCATTTAAATTACTCAACTTGTTGTGGCAAGTGGGACAACAAAAACCACTCGTGAAATATTAAAATGCAAATTAATAAAATTCAAACACACACACACTCATTCCCTCCCTACAACAACAGCCAACACATGGCGATTTACTCGGAGTTGACACACCCTGAAACGAGTAAAATGTATGGAGGGATTTCAATCACAATATAACAACAACCTGCAACGACAACACAAAACAAGCAACAATCACGGCATATTTGAATTGATTGGATCAATTAGACCCTGAAAATTTACACATAATTTCACAGCAACAAGCTCCAGAAACGTAGAAGAACATGGTTCCCAGGAGTGATAGGAGACCATGTGTGTTTCTTAGACTGAACCAAAGTACAGGATCCAACTGACTTGTCGGCGGTTATCTCCTCGAATTGACGATCACAAATATTTCCTATAGGAATAACAATAAAGCAAATATAGAGCGTTGATTCAGACATAGAATCATAAACACTTGTACAGAGAGATCCTTTGACTTTGAAGTGACCTTTCCTCCTAAAAGATTTGTGTTTTCAACAGCAATAATACTAAAAATTTTATGAATTTTTCATTTTTTATAAAGATTTTAACATTTTTGATGTTAACCATTGCAAAAAATTAAAATATCTAATTTGTGAGCCCAACTGTATTATTTTGTCGATGAATAAACAAGCATCTCAAGATTTACGAGATCTGGTAGCATCAAAACTACTCGCGGCATAGGCAATATTATCAAAAAATTTACTTAAAACATGAATAGTACTATATTAAATTTAGTAGTCTTTATACAATAATATCATCGTGGAAAAGTTTAAAATTGATCTTCTAATATCAAATCCTACTAAATTAAAAAACACATTATAAATCGTAGACGTGTGGATGACTTTATTGCAATGTACCACATAATACTGTTGTCAGTTCGTGTGATGAATATAAAAAATGTCACAAAACAAAACGATGTTGGCCAAGTTTTGAGACCCTTTCGAGATTTTCTTCTGCAGTAGCTTCAATGTCATGAAGCGTATGCCGCAACGCCATTCCGATCAATCTATCTTGAAGCACGTTCGTCCTCAGTCAAGTTTTCATGCGGCGAAGTGTCGAAAAAGAGCGTTCAGAGCACGCATGTGCAGAATATGCGAAGAAAAGTGCAAGTACGAATTATGGGGTTTAGGTCTACATCGCAGTTCTTCAACGTTTCCAATGTAGTAGTCACTAACTTGTTGTCTTTTGACTTTTGCCTTTACCCCCAATGGCACTGCCAGCTATCAAGTTTACCTTTGAGCTTCAAACGCCACATAATTGATTTGTCATTATCCAAAAAGCCTGCGAATCTATTTTCCAAATGAAATCCCGGAATCAAATGGAATTTAAAATTGTGTTATATGGGAGGAAAGCGTGGTTGTAGTCCGATTTCACCCATTTCGCACTATGCTATAGGACTCATTTTCCTATATCACGAATGTCGCGTATTAAATTTAGTCGAAATTGATCGGCCAGGTTTCGAGATATGTGATTTCACCCTCTCATAACCTCTCGCAGGTAAAATTTAATGTTTCTAGCGTAATTAGTTATTGATTTATTGTGCTTTTAGAAGTTTTGAACTGTACCGTTATATGGAGAATGAGTGTGGTTATCTTTCGATTTCATCCATTTACACACTGTCGGTAGGAGTTCTTATAATATATGTACTCAGCATATTTGGTTGTTGTAACTTAAGTGGTTTAGGAGACACATATGTACATTAAACATATTAGAGGGCGGTACCACGCCCACTTTTTCAAAACTATTAGGTTGTCAAAAAAGCCTTACGATATTTTCGCTAGTTGGCGCTGAAATCGCGTAGTTCTAATTTTATTTGTCGCATCGGGTCATGCTATACCTTTTTGGAAAGCTCATTTCACGCACTAACACGTGTTTGATTGATTGTCGTTTCTTTTAAGTCGTTCGTGAGTTATAGCGTCGCAAACATGGAGCAAAATAAAGAGAAAATACGGCATATTTTACAGTGCTACTACGATAAAGGCAAAAATGCATCTCAAGCCGCCAATAAAATTTGTGCAGTTTATGGACCCGATACAATTTCCATTTCCACCGCACAACGATGGTTTCAACGTTTTCGTTCTGGTGTAGAGGTGGTCAAAGATGCGCCACGCTCCGGAAGGCCTGTCGTCGAAAATTGCGATAAAATCGCTGAATTGGTCGAAAGAGACCGGCATAGTAGTCATCAAACCGTTATAAACCATTTGAAGAAGCTTGGAGTCACTAAGAAGCTCGATGTATGGGTGCCACACGAATTGATTCAATAAAAAATACCGCAAGACTTTTTTGACAACCCATTATTATACTTTGTTGCAAAAGGTTGCAAGAGTATAAAAATAACAATTTGGCTATGTAGGCTAAACACAATTTTAATAGGGATTCTGCTTTAGTGATTAAGGCTTTATCCCCTCCAAAGTCCAGTTCTGAATCCTATTGAAGACGTTTGAGTCTATACAGAGAAGAAGTTACGAGAGAAATTTGTTGCATTCTATTACTGCAAATCAGGAAAGAGACAAAGATGTACAAAGTGTTGATTTTACTACAATTAATGCAAACTATACAAGTTTACTTATTGATCTTCAAAAACAGAGTTATTTTGGATTTTTAAACTTTATGGTGAAAACCGAATTTTTGAAAATAAGTTTCAAGTAGTTTTTGAAAATTTGTAAAACGGCTTTTTCCTCATTTTTAGAAGCAACTCAAAAATTTTAATAGGTTAGGTAATAAGTCACTTCAAAGTCAAAACATCTCACTGTACAAATATTGTATGTGCACGCATGCACAAGTGGCTTCATGTAAATTCTTATTTATTTTGCCATTTAAGTCTTTGGTTTTGCCTTTTAGCGGCCACCATTTCAAAATTGGCATTTAGCTTTCTTCCTTTGCGCACAAATCACTGTGGGAAAGCGGTCGCGTGTGTATAATTTTGGGCACTCGGTCGTAAGCCGCAAAAAGTCGCTTTTAAAATTTGGGTAATTATTCAGCTATACCTGGCAAGAACGCCCTATATACACATGTGCATGTAAGTATGCATGTGTGCGCGTTCGTTGTCTGCTTTGTGTCAGCGCCAACTCACGAATTTCCCATTCATTTTCAATAATTAGTATAATTTTTAACAACTCACCAACAATTTTCGACTTTCTACATTACAAGTACGCGGCTGACGGAGGTAAATGGCTGAAATTTCCTGCTTGCTCCAAGATGGTGAAGGTCGCGGTGAAAGCTTTTATCGGCAACCGCCTATAATTTCTTCTTTCCTCCTCTTTCGTTGCGGCCACCGACGAGTTTCAGTGAGCATTTGATGGATGTGGAAGAGCCTAATTAGGTCTGTACATTCCCCTTAACGTGAATGTATGTGTGAATGTAACCATACTGAGAATGTATAGGAGTTTGGGCATTAATATTGCTGCCGTCATAACAAAGTATAGCGAGGCATGGAAGAGCATAGCAAAATCCAATAATATTTGACGTGAAAATAAATTATGAAGGAGAGCTCCATTAACCTTTGCTCTCGGAAAGAAAAGTCACATGATTTGTTTACTGCCGTCAGATCCTGATTCATGTATGAGAAACGAGTAGAACATTTATTTTTGTCTGCGAAACATATTAAGTAATTATTGAAATATGAAAGCAGAAGAGACAAACCAATTATAAGACCGTTGTTGGCATGAACTTTAACTAACTTATTCGAATAGTGGAAATTAGTTGTGCGACTGACACATAAGTGAGCAGATCTTCTCACATTTACAGAGCTGTCTGCTTATTTGAAGAAGAGATCTCGAGAGCGGTGCCCTACAACTATCTTTGAAAAGACAAATGGCAGTGGCAACCCACGTCTCTCTAGACTGTCAATATCAATTTCGGAAAACGTATAAGAGCAAGTGACTACAATCGAGTACAGACGATGATAAGATACTTTAGCAATTTAAAAGTCGACACTCGTGGGATGGAAATCATTATATTGAATATATGAGAGCTAGGTGAAGGTGTGAACCCCTACATTCTGCTCACATAAACTGCAGTGGAGGGCAGGGAAGCATCGATTTCGACTTTTTTTGGTTCAGAGTTTCCAAATGTCATGTTCAACCCACCTAACCTGTTAAGAAATGGGTAATGTGCCGGAAATACCTTACTTCATCAATCGACAAAGTGGATTACTTGACCTAATAGTATTTGTATGAACATAAATTAAAGCATTTTCGTCGAAAAAATTGTTTTCTTTTCTTTTGGGAGCCGGTAATGTGGCACAAATATGTGGCCCAATGCCTTTGGGGCATAAAATGCTTCTAGCAAACATTGTGGCTTTGTTTTCGATTCTGCGTAGATAAGTACTACTTTCCTTTCCTCCTGCATAAGCACACACATTATACCGTTACACTTTGACGCTGCGTCAAATTAGGCATTAACTACACACCAGAGACTAGAAAGAGCCATTTTCGATGGACTAACAAGCAACACTGTCCATAAATAATGATACTTCGCCGATAGATAAGTAAACATTCCGGAGGCATTCGACACTCAGAGCGGTCTCTACGTTCTCGTAAGCCCTTGTGTGTGCATTTATCAAATTACTGTCAAAATTTCTTTCGGCCTATCATCATTCATTAGCTTTGATCGATTGTTGCTTTTTATTTCGCTATTTTCGTTAGCCATTCTACTTTCTTTCAGCTGCAGGAAGGCATACTTTCCAACTCCACGTTGTGAAGGAAAAACAAATCAGTAATACAGTAATACGGTAATGCATTCGTCCTCATATGTTCACTCTGCCGATTTTATGTGTAGCAAAGTAACGGTAAATACCATTAAATAAATCATGTTTTACGATATTAATAAGCACGCCGTCGTTTTATGAGGATGCTAAAAGCCGCGCGAAAATATGAGCGCCACCGGGTGAGCAAGCCAATGCCGGGCTTTTCAAAGAAAGCGCTCAGCAGTCACGCGGAGCCCAGGCAAAGTAATAAAATTGATGCTCTGCGATATATGTACATATGTATATATAAACGTTATATGTATATGAACGATGAAGAAACAAATTTTAAGAATCTGCTTGCCGTAATTGAAATAAATTTCTATACTGTAACTGGTGGATCCGGTCACCGCCACGCGTGTGGCTACGTTATACATTAATTACTTTTATTATAAACTATTCAATCCTCTAAAAATATTATTTATGAATAAAAGCAAAAATTTTAAGTATCCGAGGGGGAAAGGACACAACACTTTTCTTTAGAGGCGTTTTTACGTGGCGGGTCCCAAACCCAGCTCACAACTCTGTGGTGGAATGATTTGCTTTCTCACTTTAGCCTTCTGCCTTCAAACGGATGTTTTTTGGCTACCCAGAGGATACTTGGTCTAATATCGGAAGTCGAGAGCTGCTTGAGTCCTATGTGAAAGAGTCGTTTCTGGTCACTCCCAAGTGAATGGCACTCAGAGAACTTTCCTCACGTAAGTCTCTGGTGATCTCAGATCAAATATTTAACGGACTACTGTTCGAATTGTGAGAAATAAACCTACAAGTATTAATTTTGAAAGTACCGGTACTTAAAAGTGGTCCGCAATGTGGATCAGGACTGAGATGTGGTACACGGACAGTTTATACAAAATTTTGTGCAATCAGTGACGATCTTCAATAAATATCACCATTATCAATACTACAAGTATTTGTGTGTGAAGAGTTTTCCTGTAAACTAAACTCAGTATGCAATAATCCAGAAAGACGTTTGCCCTTTCTAATCATCTTGTGCGACAGGAAAAGCTGTAATGTGGGAATTTTAAGAATGAACAATCTCTAGAGTCTTGGATCAGTCTAAGTCCAGTTGGCGTCTTACGGTTGCTTTGTTTCTAAATTTCACGATTTCTTCTTGATTTCACTGATATTTTTTTTAAATTACTAAGAATATCTAAAAAAAAACAAATTTTTATTGGAATTTATGGCCAGGGCACAAAATTGAGAAATTCTAAAACTTATTATGACAAGTATGGAAAAATAAAAAATTTAAAGCGAATGAAGGAACCAAGTAATAGTATTCAGGAAAATAAAATACGAAGGACATTGCAAAAATTATATGTGTTTGTTTAATCGTCTGTTCAATCCATTATATGCAGAAAAATTCGTTTTGCTGATAAACAATTGAATCTAAAACCCATTTTTGTGTGCAACAACAGCGATTCCATTTTGGTTTTGAACAGAACTTTCGGCGTCCTTAGGCACCGCAGGCGCTAGCCACAGAAAAACAAATGGTTGGCTTGAGCGATTGAGGCTTGAATCATCTGGAGGAACACATTTCACGAGCCGAGGCTGCGAAAACAAAAAGCGAAATAATAATCCAATTTCTCGCAATTCATGCAAACGCATCAACTTTTTTATTACCTTTATAAATGTGTGCAAATGTTGCCAAAAAGTTTTATTTATTGCACGCACACAGTCAAATCCATCCGTATGGGCACAGCAGTGGTTCGCTCTAGGCAAAGTTCGCAAACACACATGCACGCACTCGGCTGCTCTCAAAATAATGACTTCGAACACACACATCTGCATATGCGCGTTACAGTGTATGTGCATGTGTGGGGTATTAGTGTGCACGGACATTTGATGAACTGGGCTGACTGCGAAGTCAGCTACCTTCCTTAAGTTCCTACACAGCCTCGGGTGTTCCGTGTCAGCTCTAAGTGTTTTTTAACCAGGCAAGGATTATATGTAAACTTTTGACATTTCCTTTTATAACTATTCTCGAGCAGAGCAGGGCGGAAAGTAACACATTTTCCACGCAATAAGCTCGCAGCATTGTTTTTGTTGTACTTACACCTCGTCACCTGCTCGCTCATGCATTGCCTCGTGAGTACGTGTGTGTTCGTGTGTCCTTTGGCGACATTCGCCTTGGAACTTCGCTGAAAGCCGTGATATGGCACGTTGAGTTCAACTACGCCGGGGCAGACGAAGTAGAATCTCGAGGTGAGTACTTGGATGAAAACAACGCCTCTGAAAGCAACAATGCACATATGGACACGCACTTGCACGCATATATACTTACTTCACGTGGATAAATGCTTTCGCAAAGTTTTGCTGAAGCCGACATTTGGATTTTCATTACTCGAATTTCGCCTTCTTCTGCAACCCGCCATCCTCAGCCATCTGCCTGCACGCTACAGACTGTTTCTTATTTCAAATTCGCTACTAAAGGTAGTCTCTTAAGAAGTCTAGCTTATTCAAATCGAAAATGTAAACTTATTTTTGGCGCTTATTTAGTTTAACCACAAAAGTTTACTCTAAAACTGTTATTTTTTAATTTCCATGAGCCAAACAATGCAAAAGGCAATGAAGAAGACGATATTCCGATTTTATCACACAATTTATAATCCTCGTTTTCTCTCCACTTCCCTTTGCCAACGAATGAAAATGCTTCGATATTCGCTTTATCACTCTAATGTCTTCTGGTTGCTTAATTCGTGTGCCTAGTGTCCCTTATATCATAGAAATGAAGTCGATGACTAAAACACTCTGCAGCTCACCTCTAATCGAAATCATTATTACGCAATACGCACACACATATACATGTTGACAAAGTCCTAAAAATACCTTTTAACATTAAAAACCATAAACAACTAACTTTATATAAATTTTCATATTTGTGTGTATATCTGTACAGCTAAGTGGACCTTTTGTGAAAGACCGCTTCCCACAATTTGCGTACGAAAGCATTTTTAGCCCGAAGTCCTCTGATTTTCCGTATAAAAAGATAAGCAAAGCATTACAGAAAAAATGTGTGTAAAGTACAAAATATAAATATCATTTTAGGATTGTGTCGGGACGCACTCGTGCAAGTGTGTGCTTACGAGTTTTCCGCTCACAGCTGGGTGCCGAAATTGTTACCTGTGTCCTTGTGTTCTCCGCGCCACTTGCGCGCACAAATGTTCCTGTAAACAATGTCGCTAATATAAATATTAGAGTGCGCTTTTTGGGTGCGTGTGGGTATGTGTGTGAGTGGGATGTGTGGGTTTGTGGGTGAGAGTAAAATAAATATTAACTGCTGCGGACAACGCCAAGATGTGCCTTTTAAGCGGCATTAAATAATATTTCACAATAAATTATTCTCCGTACACCGCAAACGCATATATCTCTGCATGTGTGTCTGTGTGTATGTGCGTGTTGCGGTGTACGTAAGCAATTTGCGCAAATATAACCGTAAGGATAAGCTTTCAACACATTCACATCCACTCACAAGTTGGCGTCTAAAAGGCTCATATATTTACGGGAAAACTCTCACACAAACAATTCAACTAACGGAAAAGTGCTGCTGCAAATACATAACGCATAAGTGTGGGTGTGTGCGCGATGGCAATTGTTTGCACCGTCAGGATGATACCGAGCTTGGCCGAGGGCGTTCATGAAATAATCTCGACTTGGCCAGATGATATCCATACTCGTACATGTGTGTGTTCGAAGGCACAGATAATCTCATCGAGTACTCTTGTATAACCGTTGGTGCAAGTCTCAAAAATAAAAAATAAAACACAAAAGCAAATTTCAAACAGTAATTACGATTATCATATTAAGACTTTTATGGTTTAAATAATAATTGAAGTTAAAAATTGCTCTGAAAACGTTTTCTTAACATTTAATGTGTTGCCACTCCGTTGGTAATTTGATGTGATTATTTGAAAATTGTATTTTTGAAAATTAAACATGTAAGGTAAGTCTAAGTTCGAGTGTATGCTCTCGCAAAGTAAAGTTATGCATATACGGGATTTTTATACTATTGTAACCTGTTGCTACAGAGTAAAATAGTTTTGTTCACCTAAGGGTTGTATGTATCATCTGAAAGTAATTGAGATAGCTATAGGGTTATATATGGGGTATTCCATACCAAATCGACCACTTTTGAACCCGACCCCTTTAGATTTTGCTGAAATTATCCATCCTTTTCTACCCTGCGAAAAACATTTTTGAGAATTTTTTGTCCAACTTCAAAAAAGTTATAAATTTAAAAAAAAATGGCTTTTTAATTATCATATAGCCATAACTTTTGTAGAAATTGACTTTTGGGAACTATTTTTTTTTTTTAAATTTTTGGTTTTGAATGAACTTTTCAAAAAAATAATAGAAAAAAATTTAACACGATCAATTATATAAAATAATCGGGTTTTTCGTCATTTTTTGGAAGTTCGCCATTTTTGTTTTTTTTTTTTTGTTTTTTTCCTCAAAAAAACTCTAATTAATTTGACAAATATACCTGCTAATCCCGGAGTGGACCGATTTTTTTTTTTATATTTTTTTTATTTATTTAAAAAAAAATTGTCAAATTTTCAAAAATTAAAAATTTTTTTTCCGTACACTTTATTTCTATGATCGGGATGACGAGACGAGTTGAAATCCGGGTGACTGTCTGATCGTCCCTCTGTACATCCGTACAAGCTGTAACTTAAGTAAAAATTTAAATATCTTGATGAAACTTGGTACGGTTCGGTATACCCGACTTTAGCTCTTTCTTACTTGTTGTGCATATTTTAATTAAAATTAGGAAGAATTGCATCCATTAATAACAATTACAGACAAAAGGTGCACTATTATTTGAAAAAGTTTTTTTCTTAATTTATTTTAGGTACTTGTTTCCGTTCCGTTTTCCGTTTCCACATATTTGGTGGCTGAATCCTTAAAATATTGTAGTCCGATTTCGACAATTTTTGGGCAAAGCTCCATTGCTATGTGATTTGTATACTGTAAAATGAAAGGATCAGCTGAAATTTACAAATTGATTGTATTAGAAGTCGGCGTGGTTTTCAACCGATTCCTCCCACTCGTTTGGTTTTTCAAGCGTACTCAACGGCTTGCGCCATGCTCTACTTAAGCCATCAATATACTTGTAGTGCAGCATAATTTTGATTTATTCGCAAAATATGACGTCATTCCAATATTAGACCGAATTACTGATCATCATTACAGCGAATGTGAAGCGTTTTTCACATGATAAAGCAATGGTGTATTCCGAAGAACTCTTGAAGTGTACTTACCATATGTCTCAGAATGGCCTGACGTCCAGTCGCGTTTAACACAACTAAATCACATTCTTGCTTAAGCTCTTGTGCAATAGTTCTCATCAATGTTTAAGGATTTTTTACCACTTTTCTCTAGATAAGAAGGTCTGTTAATTACCGTTGTCGTAAATTTTCAAGTTTATCGAATAACAGTTTCGGAGAACAGCCTTGAGAACTTGTGCGCTCGGGGCTAGCTTGGATAAGTGCGACGGCTTGAAACGCTATTGTCTCGAAACTGTGCTTTTGAAGTCGGTTGACAAGATTTCTCGAGAACTACTAAGAGATCTTCATGAAATTTTACACAGGTATTTAAGAAACAATTCTTAAAGACTTGGACGAAGAATTTTTTTTTCGATTACAACTATTTAAAGACAAAAATCTCGCGAAACTTTCACTGAAATTTTTATTTTTTTTTTAAACAATTCTGCCAAAAATTCAATTTTTAGTTTTTTTTCTTCGTCGTTCGAAGTTAAGGTTTTAAGTAAAACGCGATATTTTTTTATTATTTAAACCTTTTTTTCTTAATCCATATTTATTTTATACAAATCAAAAACGTTAAAGTTCGACTATTCACCAGAGTATTTCGACAAGCTAGAGCTAGTCTGAGTCATATGCTCTCGCACTCATCTCAGTTTCATTTAAGATACACACTAGGGTATATATATACTTATATTATACACATATACATGCACATACACCCACCAATGAACCATAATTTTTATTTTGAGCGTGCGAGCTTCTTCTGCTTCCGCTCTGCATAGCTCTCGTGAGCACTATTGTTAACCGCAACAAAAATAAATTATTTTTTGCTAATCTGAGGTTAATCCCATATAACAACTAAGCTATTCAATTCCCAAACGAAAGGAGGCACACCCTTTATTGTTTATTAGAAAGACGCAAACATCGCGTTTTATAGTATTCCATATATTGACACCCTTGAGGTAAATCACATAGAAAGCAATGACATGCGTGTAAATGGTAAACCCGGTTAAGAGATAGAAGCTTTTTCAAGCAGTATGAGCTCACTGAAACACAAACACACAAACAGTAAGTCTGTTAGTGTATTATGTTGAAAAGATTCTAAAAATAGTGCAAAGAGCGCACGATGACCGTGAGAGTATAATTAGTACTGAAAATCCCAGCAAAAAACGTTTTCACTCTGTGTTTAATCGTTTATTTTATGACAAGTGCATTTGGATAGAATATGTGTATAAAATTTGTCTAAATCACATTTTTGCATATTTAATCAACATTTAGGAATACATAATTTGCTAAGGAAATAAATAAGAACGTCCTGGCACCTCTCGAATATTACAACTACAAGTATTAATTAAATTTTAACGCTACTCTCACCACTGCTTTAACAGATATACATATATTTGAATGAGTTGCATACCCTCACATGTCGGTTGTATGTTGATAATATAGTGTTACAATTGGATTTGAATCAGAATGTCCGTGTCCCAACCACTTGTGCTGACCCTCATTTCAACTCGCTCGCTTCAAAAACTGATACTCTAAACAAACGAACAAGCGATGTAGCCCTGCAACATGAGTGTGAATGACGTCCATGTACTTACCGGTTGCCCTCCGTGTCTACGCAGCACTTCGAAACCGATTGCCGCACTCCCCTCGGCGCTACGTTTTAGTTGCAAGCTGCTGGTTGTTGTTGTTTTTGCGTTCGTTTGCCCAAACGCGGTTTGTAGAGTGCTGAGGACTTTTTGCTGACTCGCGCCGCCAATTGCCACGGCACGCTAAGATCCTCAATGTCATTGGCAAGCATGTCATTAGCGGCACCGCCAACGCCACCCGCCTCGCCCATGCTCACGCCCATTCCCATGCCAGTGTCGGTGTCACCGCGGGCCAAACCAATGCCGTCGCTATTTTTGCTGCTGCTGTCCGTCTCGCCAGGGTACTCTCCATTGTTGTTGTTATTGTTGTAGATTTCATTGAACAATTGTAAATCGGCGGCGGCGCTGCGACTGAGGCGCGAACGCAAACGCGCCAACTCGATGTCGGAAAGTTGCCCTGCAAGCAGGAGGGAAAATCAACAAATTCAAATGAACACGCACACATTCACACACATGCGAGTGAACCTGTGGTCAGTTTTTCGTGCAGTGAACAACAACAAAGTTAAAGGTGGAATCGTATGTGTGAAGGTCTCTAACAATTTGCCAACAAACAAGCAACTGTAAATATTTGGTTTAAACAAAGGACATCCGGGTTTAGAGTTGGAAGAACCTTCCAAGTTCAGAGTAAATGCGAACAGTTTGCGGGTAAACAAACAGTGACGTATCCAACTCAAGTATACATATGGATTTCAATATGTGACTGCAAAGGGCCACTTTTTGTCTGAATAAACCAGATTTAATAGGAGCTTTCTGAGTCGCCTTTATCTTGGCAAATTTTTATCTTTAAGATGAAATAATAATTTTCGACTTTCAACTTAGAAAGATTTAGCCTTCACGCCATGTAGATATGACCTTCAGAAGTTCAAACCACCAACCACTCCTCGCAGGAAGCGCAAGCTCTACTCTTTGGTAAATTACTGTTTCTTCTAGTAAATTAAGTCTTACTTCTACTTCCTCGAGGAAGAGATAATGCGTACCACATTCTTTACGAAACTATTTTCTTATTCTTTCTTGCTACCATGTTGTTGATTACAGTTACTTTATTTTGTACTCACTTCTTAGACTTTGCAATATATTAAGTAAGGCCAGGTTGTAAGTATAAGTCGGCATGCTTTTGAGATACTCTTCTGTCGTGGCCAGAGCATGCTGAGAGCGCTTCTGGCGTGTCCTCACGGTGGATGGTGCATTCGCTGTGGCGGCCTCTGAAGCCAACATCGACCGCTTACCAAACTGTTTACGAACTTTTTCATGCTTTAGCTGTTTTTGTTGTTCTTGTATGGGTGTATACGGTTTTGGGCTATTCGGCAATTTTCCGAAATTTATGGCCTAAAACGAAGCAAAAACGCAATGATTATGGCAGCTCTGGCTGAAATACTTGAAAAACTAATACATTATATAAAATAAATGAGCAGTTTTTCTGTTGACTAATGATGTCATTTTTTCATTTTTTGTCATGGTCACAAAATGCCGTTAATCAAAAACGTATAAAATGCTCTAACTAAGCTCGCAATAAATTGGGGGATAATTCTTTAAATGCTTAATGTGCTTATCTCATAAGCAATTAAAGCTATTTCAAAAAAACTTGCCGAGAACAAGTCTTTCCACCACACCTTCATAGCTTATGAAACTGGTTGAAATCAAATGATAACCACGCTCACGCTCCATATAACGGTCATGTTTTAAATTCCTAAAAGTTCTATAACTTACTAAATAAGCAATTCACAGATTTTTAATTTTATATCCGCAATACTACGGAAAGATTTCATAGGAACTAACATCAAAATTTGATAGCCATAGTGGCATCACCCACGTTTAGATGCAATCTTATACCTCAGTAACTACTCGACTGATTTCAACTTCATTCAAATTTGATGCATAACATTATCCTAACATTCTCTACAGCATTCCAAAACATAATAATGAAAAATTCTTACTTCCAAGCCACAGCTTTTTTTTAAATTTTTGAGTGCAATCAAAAAAAATTTTCGGTTACACCCGAACTTTCTCTTTCGTACAAATCTGGGAATCTGATTTCCTATTTCTGTCTTCCACACATCCTTTCGCTAAATCTAATACAAAGTAAACTGCGAAACGAGCAGTGAAATTGGGAAATCGCTTAAGATTTTCTTGAACTCAAAAATAGTAACTTTGGCCACCTCGTGTAAGCTCATCCAGAGCAGACTAAACAAGGTGAAAAATTTGCCGTAACTTTGCCAACAATTCTTCAATTTGTTAAAAGATATACTATGGGTCAAGCGTCCTAAAAACTCTAATTGAACACATTACATTGGATGTTATACTTTTGGCGATTACTTCGAAAGCAAATGAACCGCCGACTGCATAAGAGAGCAAATTTTGTCATAAGAAAACGTAAATATATAAATATTAAATAAGAAATTTACTAAGAAGTCAATGAAAAGTTATCCACATTCTGTCACGGAATTTTATAAGCCACCTGATCAACAATTAGAGTTCAACAGTTAGAGTTTTTCGTATAATTTTTACTCAGCGGCTCGGGTCTTCCGTCATAAATAAAATAGGTTTAGCAGTGAAAGTGAGAGTTCCGAATTTAATGGGTGCTTCCTCTACTTAAACAGCAATGTCATCTTATCTTTGATATTGACATAAGTATATAGAATGAACTCCGATTCTTTTACCGCTTAATCAGTATGTTGGTTCAGTATGTAGAGAATAGTTATTTGTAAATCAAATTTTAACGAAGGCCCGACTTTAACGCTTATGAATTCCTGCTAGTAAGCACTGGCACTGATTACTTCAGTTAGTCGTAAAAATATCAATGTGGATTGTTTTACCTCGATTTTTACGACCTGCGACGTAACGGCGCTGAAGTTTCTGTAAATCTTAGTTGTGTTCTTTCTCTTTCAGCTCATCGCGTCTTCGTGCATTCAATCGAGAATGTGTTGTATTTGCTGCTCCTTTCCTCTGCTACCTGCTCTCGCATTAAAGTTAAAAGTATAATATGCCACCGCGGATGGCGTAACTAAGCCATTTTAACGGTTGACTGCAGATTCCAATATAGACTAAATGTCAATGAGGATTTTAGGAAGGTGCAAAGGCAGACTGCTCAATAGATGGCAAAGTGCGAGAAAACCGTTAATTTATTTATTATGCTGCCAATTTGGAGCGATCAGCTTGATTAATATGCAACGCATAACTTTTCGCAGAGAAAGCAGAGTTATTGACACAGATACCCCTCAAAATACATTAAAAATAATTTTTTGGAATCTAAGCCATATTTATACTTCAATTTGGCTTCTGCTTTACTATTTAAAAAATTTCAATGCTCCTTTGCAATCTCAAAAGAAACAAAACTTATGCAACTCATGTGCGGCTTGGCGTATACGCAACCACTGGCACATATTTCGTATAAGTTACATTGTAGACAAATCACAGTTACCCAACTTTTCCAAAAACCGTTAGTTCGGCTACAAAGTAGTTGCAAGCAAGCAAAGCTTTCACGTCGGAAGTCACTTGAAAACTTTCAATACTAAAGCTCAACTCATGCCAACAAATTGAAGCCATTGCGAATCTAGAATTTGGAGATTAACATGCGTTTTCCCTTTCAATGACTGAAGCAATGTTCAAAGTTCTTTTGCTGCAGCTTCGGGAAATTTGTTTTCTTGCCGAAATAGCTGCGTTTCAATCGCAAATTAGTTACTTGAAGCACCTTGAAGGAATCATGAAAATATTTAAACAAGTTGGCTATTCCGTCCATTTGTGGCAACGCCAGTAACAGCTAAGAAATCGTGAGCAAACTCGTGGTATATATTTAAGTGTGCATGGACGGTGAAGCCCCTCTTCGGACTCAAAATGAGAGTAAGAGCTAAAACCTGCAACACCAAACGAATAACAGATATTAATATCCTTAAAAACAATCCTCCAACAAAACCTTGACCCAACAGGTGCCACGCCATCACAGTTCATTCCGTTTATTGTGGTTCATTCGGACGTGTGTGCAACGTACCAATAAATATATTGTCACAGAACTCAGTTTATTTGGAGTTTATTTTCTCAAACTGCACTTAATTACGAGTGCCAACATTGCAAATCACAAACAAAACTGATTTGCTGTGAACGGAAACTGGGAAATTCGGGAAATGGGTTGGGCAAGGGTGCAGTCAAGCTATCATTTACGTCTGCGTTACGTCTACTGTGTGAGCTGAGCGTGGCAAAAAGCAGACTGAACTGAAATTGCTTATATCCGTATCAATCGGTGGCACTCACCTGCAGAAAGTCGTCGTCATTCTTGCTGGCTGCCTCAGTTCCGCTAGAAACGTAGCAGGAAGCAGCGAAAATGAGGAGCAGACTGAACACACTTAAATTGCTCATGGCAAGCCAAATACAAGTAAGTCAACAAATTCGCCCGGCACGCTTTTATGCAGAATATCGAGCAAAGTTCACTTTCACTTCGTCGCTGAACTAACGGAGACGAACGAGTGTATCAAATCGGTTGTTGATGGCGACTGATGAATGTGCTATGAGTTTGTTGATTTTTATACTTTCAAGAGACAAACCGTTTTTTATTGTTCTTAGTGTCGAGAAGGAAGAACAACAGACAATTAGGTGCTAAATAATTTGTTATTTCTTGATGTGTTAATCCACTTTCTCGCGCTTTAGCATTAATAAACGGCATTAACAGTGGAGAGAACAAAAAGTAAGCAAGAACACAGCAGGTTGCATTCGAGGCAATTGTGATTAATGGCAATCTGTTGCTCGGCTGACACACTGACCGTCAAATTGTCTTGTTGCCGTGCCGGCCTTCGTGCATTTAGCAACGCCGCAGGACATTATTTACGCCATGGCAATCACATCCAATTACAGCAACAATGACAACAGCTACATGGGCACCAGCGATGGCAAACAGAGTTGCAACAACACTTGTGAGCGCCTGTACGTGTGTGAGGAGTAAGCCACTGTTCCTACAGCATCATCATTTCGTGATAATGGACAGAGATCCTGCTCCCGCCAAAAGGGGGTAACAGTTGTGGATTTATTAGAAATTTCGATTGGCTGCTAATCATTCCAGTGACACGCGTTGATCTTAGTTATATATCAGTCTTGCGATTTGCTACTGTTTGGGTCTTTGGTTGGGAAAAGCAATAGATGCCTGTGTGTCTGCGGACCCATTAATTTCATCCTAAAGACCTAAATAAGCACTAATTGATGATTACTTGATAAATTATTCAATTCTGTTGCCGCCAGTGTGACAAAATTTAAATCAGGTATTAATAATTTCAAGATATGACCTCCTCTTCCAAATATTTGGATTGGTATTCATATTAGCGATAGTTAATTTAAATGGGAGCTTACTACAATGACTCGGGCGTGCTCTTCAAGTTGGCCACCTCTTTCTCTAGAGTAGATCCATTCACATAAATAGCTCACATATATATTCTCACCCCTCAAAGACAGTAAAAATACGAAAAGTCATGAGGAACTGATGAAGACCTCGAAAAAACTTCCGCCAATATAGTACCATCCCTAAAAACCTTCAGTTTGATAATTAACAATAGCCTCGTCTGTTTCAAAGGTTGGTCAAAAACAGTACATCCAAGTGGAATTTTAACAAATTAAAATTCCTATAAGTCGATTGAGGTCATAGACAGAATATAATATAATACTCTCCGTCAATTCTAAAAGTGCCTGGCAAGTGTAAAACGCTTTTGTGCGACTCTACTTAGGCGGTCCAATGCGGTCTTTTATGCCCTTTTGTTCCATTAGCTTTTCCCGCACAATTGGCAGCCTAGCAAAATGGCATAGAATTTGTCGCTTTCATCACTTCTGCGGAGAAGGAACTCACATCCACGCAACGCAAACAATAGATCAATCAACCTGTCCTAAATGGCTTAGTTCTTGTTATTCATTTGTAGGGCGCACATTCGTCATTTACCGAGATGTGTGTGTTTGTGTGCGTGTGTGCAAATAGTAAAGGTTCAGAACAGGTTCCCGGGCGCGTAAGCAAACTTGCCAGTTTTTTCGCACATTATATGGCAGCTGGCAGCTGGCAGTCACCTGCTGGGTTTGACTTTATTATTCTTCACAAATCCACTCGGAACTGCACTTTTATGTGTTTATATTAGCCGACCATTTAACCCTTTTTCGCTCTTTAACGTGCCTTTATTTTACTTCCTCCTTGTTCACCTGGCCAGCCGACTCAATTGTACTGGCAACCCCTGACTGAGCATTGCTTTCGAAATTAGCCTCTCGGTTGTAGCTCGTAACAGCCTTTCGTATGCTCGTAAATTTGTATGTTGCTGCCACGTTTATAAATAAATATAATATCGCGGCCCAAGCAGTTCTTTTTACGCAGTTGTGTGCGTGTGTGCACATCCACCTCGTCAATAAAGTCGAATTGAAATATAAATAATTCATAGGGAATATGTCAGTTGAAGCTAATCATCGTGTCTGCAGTTTCCACAGGGACTAAGTGGCGTCAAAGGATCAAAATGTTGCCAACTACCCGTAATTGGGCTGAACTCAGCAAGCTAACTTTAAAGAGGGCACAAAAGGTTAGTAATAACCTTAAGCAAATTAAGGATCCTAATCTCTTCCCCTGAAGGAGCTTGCTGCAGAGCTTTACCAACGAATATAAAAGCGGTGTGACATTCATTTTATATAAAAAAAATGGTCGGCTAAGACTGAGAGTGTGATGAAACACTTCCCTCATACTGTGTTCCCCAAATATTACCACCGGTTTTATTTCACTAGGATTTAATAAAAGAAAAGTGTCAAATTCATTGTATTGGAAAGAAAAGTATTTTTTATTTAATGATATAAATATGGAAGTACTTTGAATCTCTTTTAATTCTTTCCAACATGCACATACATATACATATATATGGCCGTGGGCATTTTATACGATTTGATGGATTATTCATGTGTTTGTATAAACATTTAAATTCGTTAGTTTTTGTTTTGATGTATTTATTATATTAAATATTCATATTCTAGTTAACATGCATACATATTTAAGGGGCTTCGGTCAAAATTCTCAATAAAGATCAAGCGAAATTTTTAATTAACCACAAAACCGGGAAATTGCTCCAAATTTTCAACTAAAATATTAGCCTTTTTAATATTATTGGCATCTATCAACTTTTTTTTGGGTTTTTTCATATTTTCGTTGTAATTTTCGAACGTCATTTAATAATCGTATGTGGTAAGTATGTGTGTGTGTGTGGGTTAGGTGAAATTTGTTATTGTTGGTCGCCAACGAAAGCCTTGACAAACCAGCAAAACCGTAGGACCACACAGCCGCTGAACCGCAATGTGCACCAATCAAAGCAAACAAAAAATATTTACATATACAGATATGCCTACGGATGTGTTATGCAACACGCGCGCGAACCACACCGGCAACGCACTACCAACTAGCACACCGCCTACTCAGCACTCATCCGCCAACACCTCGATGCGCGCAAGTGCTGCAACGCCACGAACGATTCACTGGCATTTTAGGACCTCGCCCCGTTTCCCCAGTCGAGGCTTGAAAGGCGCCGACTTCTTCAATGAT
The DNA here is from genome assembly GCA_037783105.1 of Bactrocera zonata. Classification (NCBI taxonomy): domain Eukaryota; kingdom Metazoa; phylum Arthropoda; class Insecta; order Diptera; family Tephritidae; genus Bactrocera; species Bactrocera zonata. Next base: position 1,745,506 of record JBAWJQ010005039.1, on the reverse strand, counting down.
GTGTCCGTTAGCGTGTCGTCCTCATCGCCCACGATGGCCACGGTATCAGCAGTGTCGAGATTCAAGTTGCCAGCTTCATCTATGAGGTATTGCCAGAGCGGAACTTCCCCAGCTGCGGAACGTCGGCCCGGCCGAGGGCGCAACATTACGGGTTTTTCGTCACGTGTACGCAGCATTTCTATGAATTGAGAAAAACAGAAAACGTAGACAAAGAAATGACATTCGAAGTTTGAATTTTTCTGGGATCTTATGTGATCATTGAACCTTTTAGGGCGCTCACTATGCGATTGTAGTCGTTGAAAGGTATGCGATCGAAGCCAAGATGAGGTGCAATTTCGGCTTCTCTGCTGGGATACTGCACGAAATTCTCGTATTTCTGTGAACGTTTCTCCCTCAACGGTCCTCGAAAATCATCGGTCGTGCGACGAAGAACGGCAATAGAGTGTCGAAAGGCGTTGTGGTAATCGTTTAGCTGAAAGAGAAAAAAACGGTTTTATGTTATTCTCCTCTTCACAATGTTAACTTGTGAAACTAATTATTATTACTTTTTTATTACAAAATTCTTCAATTACCAATTAACGATACAGCGCAAACTTCGAAAAAAGGAACAAAGAGACAGGAACTCATTTTTGACAGTACATGCAAGACACATGGAGCCAACATATTTCCTCTTCTGAACCACCCACTCAGTTAACGTAAGCTCAACCATTTACATGATAGTCCAGTGATAGATAAGTAAGTGAGGATTGCACCGCTACCTAGGGTCTATTGTGCCTGATGTAAAATGGGTCTATACCGATAGCACTCAGCAGTAAAATATCTTAAGGATTCTTCCATAACCGTTGTGGGATGTTAACTAATACGATCTGCATTTACCAACACTCATGAGGGTAAGCCTTACCTGAAACCCGGTTTTGTCCGAGAATTTACAGCTGCAAAGCACATAGTAGGAAATTGCGCATAATAATAATGTTAAAATCCTTAGACGACCCATTTGAAGAGCTCTGAGTGCTGTGTCTGGAGCACAAGAATTCAAATTGTATTATGGCTTGCTGTGTAGGCCAATTGTGATTTTTATATTTGAAAAATGGTTCGAATGCTGTGTACAAGCTCTTTGCAACCATCAGCGATAACTGTTGTCCACTGGCCGGCGACAGCAACTTTTTATATGCTCTCCAAATGCGTTCACAAAGGCCTGCTCCCATAGTGCGTGTTAAGCTCTACCCAGTAGATCAATCAACAGGAAAGCGGATAAAGACAGCAACAAACGATGTTGTCGATTCAAAAAACATCATCTCGCAACAATGGTGATTAATGTCAATTTGTCACCGAGGTATTAAGTTCCCCGCAAGACGTCGTTTGTTCACACATTGCATGAAATAAGGGGCAGGAGAGAGAGCGAGTGTGACTGTATGAAAGTGGGAAAAATAGTTAAAAGCCAATAAATGGGGAACAAGTTCAGTACAACAACATAGTGTCTAATATTAAATCTTGCTCAGTGGCTTATTATGTAAGTGTTTGGATGGATATAAGTGTATGTTAAAGCGGTGAACTGGTCGATTAAACACTTTTTACCCTTGCATCGTTTATATTTTTGTTCACATGTTTGACATGTATGTATGTATGTTTATGCAAAAGTGCCACAAATAAATACCCACGCAAATTACTCCTCGCCCACATGTAGAGGCTGTGTGATGTGAAAGTAGTGCTCTTAACACCTTGACCTCCCTGCAAAATAGTCGAATATTGACGGCCACTCACGTATCATATGTATATACATATGTATACTAGTGGATCCGGCCACGCGTTGCTCTGATATACATTTTATACCATCATTCATAAAATAAACTATTTAATGCAGTGAAAATTTTATTTACGAATAAAGAGGAAAACGTTTTTGTCGGTATAAAAATCAAAGGGATTGTACTTGAGGTTTAATTTTGAATATGTTTATTCAAATAAATTTCATTGAAAAAAAATGCGCGTCCACTTAATAGAGCTTTCACTGTATTTTTGTATTTATAAATTGTTTATATGTATTATCCTATATTCTAAGTTGGTTCGAACTGCACACAGTGTGCTAAATTTTGTTGGAATCGGTTGAGTAGCTTAGGAGTCCATCGCGGACAAACAACATGACACGTAATGTTATATATAAAGATATATATATTGCCTAAAGAATCCATTCTAACTTTCGCACAAAGTTTTTCTTTTTAGTTTGTATCTATGACGGTGAACATAAGAGCTTCAACTTTTACGAAAGGCTCACTATGGAGTCGCTCCTTAAAATTACCCCTCATCTGCAATCTCTTTGAGTCTCCGAAGTAAAAGTGAAATATTCTTCACCCTTTATTTAAACCACTTGGCTGTACCGAGCTTCTTGGTTCTCCCAACGTGTTGGGTAAATGTTGCAACATATGGATTATGTATTCAAATTTATTTTGAGCAGATTTCAAGCACTAAAACTAAGAACATGAACCCAGCTAATGGAACTAAATACTTAAGCACTTTTTTACATTTTGTTTTTAGAAAGCCTTAACATTTCATACATATCTAGGACAATATTGGGCTCGAATATACACATTTTGCATTTTCCATCTTATGGTATTCCAGTTGTTTATATAAGTTGGAGGATCCATTTTTGCGGTGAACGGCTTCTATTTGTATAACTGAGAGCGTTTGCCTAAATTCGGTTTATAACGGATTGACACGCGTTCACGCTCCTTTTGCATTTCTGAAAGAGATTTCCTGTTGAGCATAACTCAGCTTTGAATAATAAAATACTGTGGTCCACCAACCTTTCATTAGCCGTACCAGGTTTTCGTAAACATCGGCTTGCAGCTCGTCAAATATGTCCGCATTTTCGTTCTTTCCTTGGATGGCGTTCAGCTCACTCGGCTCACTGCTTTGGTATCGTTTATGTGGCTGCTGACTCTTCAAACCATTAAACAAGTCACCCTGGATGCCGCGATTATATGGCAGAGCATTAAATTCGTTTCCTTCGAAATGGAGCTTTAAAGCATACTAACCTGGTAATCGACCGGCTCAAGCAACTTGGCGCTACAAATCGTATAAGAGCAACCGGCGAAAAGCATAATAATGAGAACAATTCGCTGGCCCATGGCTTATTTATGCTTTTCAAGCAGGATTTCACGACTTAATAAAAGTAACTGGGTATGTTAGTACATGCAACCGCCAAGGACTACTGCTGCCACAACGTTGGTGGCAGCCATAATTTATAGTCGCTTTGACGGGCACATTTTGGCAATATGTACATATTTAAATTTATTGTTGTACGGCTGCTTCGTCATGGAAAGACGCTGGAGCTTATCTAATATCAAAGCATGATTTGCCATTTTGGACTCTGCTAAATCATTATTTTAAAAAAATTGTCGAAAATGTGGAAATTAAACCAGCTTAATCTGATTAACATATTCGTTCCGAAATGTAATACATTCATATGTATATCGCATTATGTTATGTGCGCAACACTCTGGGAAGTAGAAGGTCATAAACAGCGTAAAGCAGAAAAAGTGACCTCAGCATACAACTAACTTCTTAATCTAGTCACTATTGTTAATCTATGCTACGTACATAGACTCTCTCTCTCATATACAGGGTTTGTCCGGAAAGTAATAGGACTGACTTTCTTCCGCCGCGACTGGATTCGGACGTTTGATATGATCAAACAGGCTTACACAAATGTTGCTTTAGCAAGAAATGGTGTGTGTCGGTGGCACCAGGCCTTTCGGAGGACCGGGGAAAGGTCGCCGATGAATGAGCAAATCCAAAGTAAAAACGATGCTCATTGTTTTTTTGACATCAAAGGCATCGTCCACCATGAATTTGTTCCTCTTGGACAAACCGGCAACGCCAAGTTTTACGTGGAAGTCCTCGAAAGATTCAAACGAAGGGTCAATCGGGTCCGACAAGACATCGCTACCTATTGGAAATTGCACAACGACAACGCCCCGGCTCACATCGCCTTTCTTGTGAACAGCTACTTAACCAAGGCCGGCATCCCAACGCTTCTGCAGCCGCCCTACAGCCCAGGTGTGGCCCCCGGACTTTTTTTCAGACGATAGTGAGGATCCAAACAACATGCACCTCGGCTTTCAAGGCTATACCGGAGAATGCCTTCCGAGACGCCTTCAATGCTTGGAAATCGCACTGGCAGCGCAGCATCGAAGCAGTAGGTGCCTATTTTGAAATTTTTTCAATTCAATTTCAATCAATTTTTTTAATCGACTCAGTTCTATTACTTTCCGGAAAAACCCTGTATTAATAAAAGTGGTTACGTCGCCTACTGAAAGAAACAAAAATAAAGCAGTTATTTAGCTCATTAAGAAAGCTTAAACATAACAACAGAACCAGAGCCTGCTAGAAATAGGACTTTAGATGTACTATGTTCTAACCTAAAACTAAAAGATCATATCTTAAAAAAAAACTTTTTAAAGTAGGACAATATATGGGCTGTTGTAATGAAAGCACAGAAATAATTCTGAAATTAATCTAAATTGAACTTCAAATGTATTTGAACAAAGTGAACAATCTTTTTGACAGAAGGTTGGAAGTCTCACGATTCAAGAGAAGGGAGCTAAGATACTTGTCGGCTTTAAAGACAAGTTTAATAACCTCCACATGGAAGTTTAGGGAAGACTTTGAAATATATGCTTATATGTATATTCATAAGTATGTAAGTATATACGTTTCAAAATCATGAAAATGCCAGGTTCTTGACGTTTTGTCCTTCAACCAATGTATTCAAAATATGAAAACAACCAAGCCAAAGCAATCCATTATGTAAATTATTTCAATCTGTGAAGTATTGGAATACTATTAATAACAAGAGGAAAGTAATCAGTTAGTTTGGCATTCCAAAGTCCCCGTAACAAGCGCAATGAGATTATGTACTTATGTATTTATGCCTCCATGTCCCCTTAATAAATCGATGGGTAACTAATGTCGAGCTTTGCGATGTCAGACTGAAATTAAATGCTCTAAATTTTCCTCAGTTGATGGCATTGAACTTGGGGGCAACAGTGTGTGCTTGCAGGAGCATTGAAAGCTTGTAAATCGCCCATTAGTCAGCTATTAAGTCACAGATTTGGCACAAGCAAGTTGACGGCCAGAGATAATTGTGAACGTTTGCTGGTAACTAACAATTTCTTATATTCTCGCGCCGATAGCCATTCTATCCATTCAGTACTTAAATGGCAGCCATTGACGGGCTCGGCCGCTATGGAAATGGTCAACGTAAGCACTGATAATGACAAATGCAATCATCATTATGGAAAATTGTAAGCGCCAAGAAGGATTTGCTGACCACGCTTCACCGACAGACAGGCCGAGAGTCGGTAATCACAATTTCATTTCCATTTCCATATTATGTGCGCATATATTTCGAGAGAAAGAAAGCGTTGGCAACATTCGAAACAATAACCCAATGCGGCATTCCATCCAGCCATGTGTGTATGTGTATGGGTGTGTGAGCTAAGGGAAACTCGTTGTAGCAGCTGTTTGTTATGGTCAACCAGTACGTGAGCGGATTGACCGAGAGCTTCAGAGCCTGCCATGTCAGGCATTTAAGTAGTCAGACAAACAGTTACACATGTATTTGCAGATATTTAAATGCTGGCTATATGCTATATGCGCCTGTAAGTATGCAAATGTTGGCTTTCACTTATACACACATACGCATTGTGCCAGCTAGAAGAAATCTAAGCGTCTGCATATTTACACACTTGTGAAGTGGACCACACTCTGGCCGATAGTCATGCACACACACATATATAGTAACATATATATACATGAAGTGAAGCAACACCACATTGTTCTAAGTGGATGCACTGATACACAGCATGGTTGTGACAGTCTGGTGCTCCCGACAGACTTCTGCATACACATGAGCACACATGCACATTGTCAAAATCAAAACGGAGCCTTTGCATTCGCACATACATATGTATATATGTACGTATATAACTGTATTTGTGATTGTTAGGCTGCCATACCCACGTAGGGGCGGCTAGGATAATTGGCATGTAAGGTCAACGGTGATAACTGTTGTTCAAACATATCTACAAAACGACGAGCTCGCACATAATAAATTATTTAAATGCGCGTATGTTTGCACTTATGCAATGGCTCTGCAGAATGCTGCACATTGTACTCTTTCTATGGCCGTTCTGTCACTTTTTCCGCACTCTGTTGTTGACACATAACGGTGCAAATAGCCAAACTACAAGTGAGGCACCAACATTGCAGCTGCAATAGCTTTTCACCTTCGGGCTTTAGCGCACATTTTTCTTGGATCGACAACAATAACACACATTTTGTCGTTGAAAATGCAAAGTATTTGCGTTGCATTGTCAAAGACCGTTATGTTTTATAGCTCGCAAGTACCAATTTTGTCTGCCATCATATGTACGAAATATATATATAAATGATCAGTGTAACGAGATGCGTCAGTTTAACCATGACCGTCTGTTGGGCCATCAGTTTTTGAGACATTGATCTAAAGTATTGCTTGTACACTTTCTAACCGCTCAAAGAATCTGCTCAATTGGCGGAACCGCCGATATCTGACCACTATAGCAAATAGCTTCCACGCAAAGCTAGCATTTCTTGGTTTTTTTCACTTTTTCATAATAAGTTTCGATGTATTTCCTTGATTTATGGCATCAACCTTATGTTTTCACTTGGACAGCTTGTAAGGCTCTTAGCCATTTACATATTTATTTCGCGTAATCCTTTAGCTTGCTCACTTAACCACTCATGCCTCTCTCTCCAGCTCGAAGGTGAGCACATTTGCATATCCTTCTGTATCACAGTTTGAGTTATGTGTAAACACTCTAATACTCCTTTATTAGCTGCTGTGATTACCCCTCTCTGCGCGCACCTCGTTGGCGTTGTTGTTAGCCCGTCAGTTCCTAAGCACTTTGGCTGCCTTTGCTGCACCGTCGCTGCCGACTCGCGTATTGTTTACATTTGACGTCGGATTTGCCGGGTCGCCCGCCGAAGCTTGCTCGGCTGCCAGTATCGCTGGCTTTGTTCATTTGTTGACAGTATTTGTTTCATTTCTATTTAATATTTGTCTCCGGATTACTTTAGTTACATTTGCATTTCAAAGGGAAATCAAACGGTAAAGCAAATTGCTTGCAGTAATCACAACAAATCCTTTTCAAGCATTGGTAATTGCCTCTTTGAGTCATTATTATTGATTTAGTAAACATCTAATGAATGTGACTGCAAATGAGTAAAGAAGAAAGGATAGAGAAGACCGTAAAAATAAATGAATGGACGGAACACCAGAAATGGAGTCCGTTAACAATAATTTTCAGGGATGAGTGAATTTTCTTAGAAAACTACTTAACTGAATTTTTACATTTGGATAAAAATTTAAAATTAATAATTTGACATTCTTAACCAAGAAGCCAAAATAAGTGAAAATTAACAAAGTCTATTGAATTTCACTTATTTTTATACTCTCGCAACAAAGTTGCTAAGGAGAGTATTATAGTTTTGTTCACATAACGGTTGTTTGTAAGTCCTAAAACTAAAAGAGTCAGATATAGGGTTATATATACCAAAGTGATCAGGGTGACGAGTATAGTTGAAATCCGGATGTCTGTCTGTCCGTCCGTCCGTCCGTCCGTGCAAGCTGTAACTTGAGTAAAAATTGAGATATCATGATGAAACTTGGTACACGTATTTTTGCCCTATAAGAAGGTTAAGTTCGAAGATGCGTAAAATCGGCCCACTGCCACGCCCACAAAATGCCGAAAACTTAAAACCGGGCGGCGTAGCCCCGCCCCCTACTAAGTTTTTTGTACATATCTCGGAAACTACTACATATACAGTTCAAAAATGGAAGAAATCGGATAATAACCACGCCCACCTCCCATACAAAGGTTATGTTGAAAACCGACTAACAAAAACACACGAGGAAGCTGCACCCAGGCTTTTTTTTAAATTGAAAATGGGCGTGGCGTCGCCCATTTATGGACCAAAAACCATATCTCAGGAACTACTAATATAATTAATTTTACAGCAAAATAAAAAAATATGTTGATGACGGATAATGAAATCTCGATTATCACCTTATCATGCAAGAGTATAAAATGTTCGGTGACACCCGAACTTAGACCTCCCTTACTTGTTCGTGTTTAAGCTGGAACTAAAATTGATTAAGTTAAGATAGATGACTACGATTTCCACTGAAATTCTGGTTACAGTGGCACAAAGAAATACATTCAGACATTTACATACCATTCCCTTCTCTAATATGAAATCGTGCATACAAACATACGTTCGGAACGCAAATGCCTGCGACTGAAGAGCCACCGAATATTGTGCCGAAATCGCTTGATTAACAGTTAAACACTGCACATGCTTTGCAAGGTTTATTTCCCATTTCCCTCTACTTTCGCTAATTCACGTCCTTTTTAATTTCCGTTTCAGATTTTTGCTGGCGTTTAATTAAAAACGGATAATCAGTATTTGACGACGTCGACAAGTGACTTATTTGCTGATTTTGCTGTCGACAGATACAAGGAGCCCAAGCGGCTGAGGAGGTGGGTGAGCCGAAACTCATCAGCAGTAAGCGGTGAATGTTGTTGACGACCGTGTCCTCGATGGCTCACCCGAACCTAAACTGTGTTTCGTTAAACTTGGAAGGTACGCCGTGATTTGTGATTGACAGCCGGAGGAAAAGGGTAGTGAAAATCTGTTGATCAACATTATTATGCTTCAAAGCAATCAACAAAAATTGCAACAACAAAAGCAGAAGTTTTGAAGGCTGAAACTGTTGCTGACCAAGCTACCTAGCAAAAAAGCTTGCAACTGGGGTGACAATGACATTATTGGATTGTTGGACGCAGCAAAATTTCCTGATGACTACCATCATAGGGACACTGTTGAACCGGCAATTGCAACTGTCACATCTACTGCAACAGAAAGTGGGAATATCAATGCCTTTGAGACGTGAAGCAACGACCGAAGGGCCGAAAGATAAATTGCTGAGCCAAAATACACTCAATGCCATTTTCACTCCGGAAGACAACAACAAAACCAGCACTAACGCCAATTTTGAACTGAAAACAAGAAAACAATTGAATTCGGCAGAGTCAGCCAACAAAAAGTAAACGGCAAATAAATAGAGGAAATAAATTAAACCAGAAAAATGAGGACGCAAAGTTAGAAAGCAAAGTTATCCAGTAAATTTAAGGAGGAGAAATTGGTGCTATATGGCAATTAAACCTGCAATCAATCGAGGTGCTGAGTACGAAAGTCCAATAAAAACGACAACAATATCCTTGATATAAACGCCTCCATTCCCCCACCAACTCAGTCACAGGCCACAAACAGTACTATCACTGACAGTTTCAAGTTTAAAGCCAACGGTAAAGCCGAAACTGAAACGTTAGTACGAGGGATCAACGGCCTATGATAGACACACGATGTGCACGAACGTTGCAGCTAAGCCGCCGAACAGCAGTAGCAGCAACAACAGTCGCAAAGGAAGCAATAACAAAGAGATCAACACCAATATCCACCATACATACAGCGGCAGCCGACGCAATAGCGTAGCGACAACACTCGCAGCCAGCTTGGCCGTCATCACCTACCTCGGCCATCCGGCCGCATCGCAAGAATTCACAGCTCCTTCAGCGGCAAGTGCAGCGACCACCCACCGGGAAACTCGCAATATCAGCGATTACGCGACGACTGAAATACCAGCGGCAGCAGTAATTGTGGCGAATTTCGATTCGACGTCAGCTGGAAGAGAAACAACGCTAGCGTCCGCCAGCACCCCTGCCGATATAGACGTATCCTCGCCAACAACCGTCAAAAGAAACGCGATATATAGCAGCGCAAATGCCTTTGTGCCTGCAGCGACGTCAACAGCAACTGCGACCACGACTGTGCTAGCTACCACCATCGGCGAAGCAGAAGCGACTTTTAACGCATTGGTGTTCAACGAGTCATTCACACAGAGTTACAATGGCAGCATACTTGTATATAGCGGCAACAAAACCAGCGACGATGTCAACTTAACGGTGCTCAACATCACCGAAATCGCTTCGCAAAACAACGGGTATAATTGGTGGAGCCTTACTTGGAAAAGCATCGTATTCGCTTTGATTATCTCTGCAGCGGTGCTGGGCAATGCCTTGGTCATCATTTCGGTGCGCCGCAATCGCAAATTACGGTAAGTAAACTAAGTAGCTCGCAATTGCTGCAAGTAAGCGGATATAAAGAGGAAGTAAAAAATCAATGAAACGAGGAATTCTCTGGCAATCAAGATCAAATAGAAGTAGGTTAAGGGAAATCTGACGCAACCGTTCAATTTATTTCCAGGTACCAGCGAAAACTATGTATATAATTTACTTTGAAAAAGCATCCGAGAAAATAGAGACTAGAGATATTTTACAGTTTACATTTTTTGTATCGAATAATGGTGATACGAAGCTTAAGACAAGACTTCGCCATCTGAAATCCATATGCTGCAATGCTTTTATATGATATGAGAAGAAAGTTTACCAAACTTCCTTATACAAAACAGAGAAACCGTAAAAAAATATGCATAACGATGCGTTAATGGTATTTACCGTTAGGCATCGCTTTGCTGAATGAACACTTCATTCTTCAATAAATAAATATGGCCTCGAGCATAAATTTAAAATTCCACCACTCTCTTACAATCAAGCTCTGCGATGGATGCCGCACATCTCCGCTTGCCTTCAGTGAACTGTAAATAACCTTCCACTTCATCATTTTACTTACGACCTCATTAACTTGCATTTACACAAACAACAACGCCAACATCAGCAACGGTTACGAATACACCGTGGCGCACAGACCTCCGCTGATGCGAATGAGATCCAGCCGTTGGCAAGAGCCGTTGTTAAAGGCAGGGTTAAAAATTTGCAAGACGTCCAGTAAACAATAATAAGGAAGTGGAAGAAAGACTAAAGCAAATATGTACTATGGCATCATCTTAACGCTGCTGTGAAACGAGGACATAATAATCAAAAACTTTGAAAGCAAGTGGGACACGACTGTGTTTGACTGACCTATAATACATGCATGTCATAGGCCATTTAGTTAGTATTGAATGTTCCTAAATACTAGGCGTATTGGAATGGAAGCTTAGAATGCAAAGTACAAAGATATATCAGTTCAACTAAGCTTCGGTTTTATGTAAAAATTTGAGCCAACTCTTATGTATAGGCAAGTGTGTAAGTGGTAACCAATTAGTAACCAATTAACAATTAACTATAAACCGAATACTGAATATAGAGATATCCAAGTTATGTGCTTTTCGTAGAAGCTTTTTGAAAACTTCTTACAAATTTCTTAGATAACAGCTTACATCCATTATCATATTAATTATGATCACGTGTTCATAGTGAATAAAATGCGCGTAGAAGTGTAACTTTCATCCTTCCGTCTTTATGCCATTTCTTCGACTTAAGTATGTAGGCTGCAATAGTGACCGTGAATAGAATTCAAGCCAGCAAATAGACTTGACTAGACTAGACTAGAATGTAATTTATTCTTGTAGTCAAACTCTGACAATGCTGAAAGAGAGGAAATAAACCACTGTAAGCTCACTTTTGTTTCCGCGCCTATTCTGCCACCGGTGGCGTTTAAATACACATACATACATAAATACCCGAGCGTGCAATCGAACATTTAAGGTTCCGCATTAACACACATGCTCACTCTTGTTTTCTCCTCTTCCTTGCAGCGTTATCACGAATTATTTCGTCGTCTCGTTGGCCATGGCAGACATGTTGGTGGCGTTGTGTGCGATGACATTTAATGCGACGGTGGAGCTCTCAGACGGCAAGTGGATGTTCGGCCGCTTCATGTGCAACGTGTACAACAGCCTGGATGTGTACTTTTCCACGGCGAGCATTTTGCATTTATGCTGTATCTCCGTCGATCGGTAAGTTCGCCATAAATTACACTCGGCACCGTCATAATGCAAATAACATCGTGGCATTGTTATTGTTATTGTTATTGTTTTCATTCAATTACTTTATGCACTATTGGCTGGCGATTATTTTACATTTTTAATGGGATTAATTAAGAAGAAACGTGTGTATATGAGATATATCTGTAGTCGCTATAAAGAATCTGATGTCGCAAATAAAAAGGCTTTCAAGCGGCTCTTGTTATTTTGAAGGGTTAAATACTTAGTAAGAGTCAGTTAAACAGTTATTAAAAATGAATAAGTGTTAGAAGCCTTCAATGTTTCTTCTTTTGAACGCAACTGAGCCTGAATCAAGGTGGTTAATTTATTCGTAAACTCGTAGGCTGGGGTTGTCATTTATTTAAACAGCTGTTATACGCCTCATCACTCGAGACAGTGAATTTTTGTTTTTGTTTAAACCGCTATTCTCAATCGGTTGTTTCGTGTCAAGAACCAATTGACTCCACACAAAGTGCCCATTAATCAGTTTCACTGTTACTTTTCAATGAGAGTGCAGGTGTATATGTTTGTGTGAGTGTGCAGGTTGTGGCAGACGGCGTGGAAACCGCGAAGACGCTCTCATTGTTAATTATTCCATCCATTTCCTTCTTCCTCCACGTGTTTGTCCAAATGCAGCTGCCACAAGCACTTAGTCGGCTTAAAGACAACGGCAACTGCTGTGCAAATAAGCCAACAGCGAAGAACTTTCCAGCACAGCTCGGAAAGCAAAATTAATTAAACGCACTACAAGCAAATTTCGCACCTGAAACTCGCTACTGCCTTATGGCAAACGCCCACAAATATACGGGAAGTAGTATTTTGAAAAGCCGAAATGAAGGGTAAGTTGAAGAAAGAGAATGCTTAGAATATTTGTTTAGTGATTTATTGGAGTGACAGCATCAGAGATTATTGATAAATGGGGACACAACGACAGACTAGAATAGCAGTCCCTGTTCAGCTAAAACAACACTAAACACAAACAAAACATAAATGAATGAAAACGATGTGGCAAATGAAATGATTAATGCGACCACAAATGGCAAACCACTTTTCGTGGACGATTAGTTGTGTTTGGGAGTGTTTAAAAGCTTGAGGGAAAATGAAAGTTTAATGCACCTGCGATGCCAGACTGACTAGTATTCGAGAACTTATGCTTACCAGCAGGAGTCTGTTAACTTTGTTTGCTTTCAGATATTTCGCCATCGTCCGCCCGCTCGAGTATCCACTGTATATGACGACTCATACAGTTTACTTCATGCTCGCGAATGTGTGGATACTCCCAGCGCTTATATCGTTCACACCCATCTTCCTGGGTTGGTATACGACAGCTGAGCACCAGCGGCAAATCTTATTGCATCCGGATCAGTGCTCATTTGTGGTCAACAAGGCGTACGCAATCATTTCGAGTTCAGTCAGCTTCTGGATACCGGGCATCGTGATGCTCTGCATGTATTGGCGCATCTACAAGTAAGTTAAACGAGTGTCCGCGCCATACAAGTAGGTACACTTAGTATTAAATTTGTTTATATCCACGGTTTTTCACGCAGAGAAGCGGTGCGCCAAAGGAAAGCTCTGAGCCGTACAAGTTCGAATATTCTGTTGAACAGTGTACACATGGGTCACACCCAATCGACCAACCTAAATTATTTGCACCCAAGCGACTGCGAACTAAGCGCTACGATAGCGCGCGAGGAGACACATAGCGCGATCAGCAATTTAGAGGTGAAAACAAATTCTTTTTTGTAATGCTCCAATCGAAACGTAATGCTAGTTGCGAATGCTGAACGTTTATGAATTATTATAGTTTTTATAATCAGCTTTGAATTTTCCATTTCTCCGCAGGATATACTGCCACAAACAACAGATGAAGACGATGAAAAAGATGATTGTGATGATTGTGATGAATTGCGGGTGCCAGCTCCGCCGCGTCGGCTCAGCCGCAGTAGCATCGATTTGCGGGACTTGGAGCAAGAACGCTACGAGAGAGTCACTCACACCGACAGCGCTCCCTCAATGATCGCACTACATCATGCTGCACAACAACAACCAAATGGTGAGGCTACGACCGTTAACCCTCATATTTGGACAGAAGGGCTTGGGGAACTGCAGCAATCCGTTTGCATTACGAAACGGTCCGCCTCTCCAATTAATTCTAATCAGAATTCGCCAAAACAATCACCCAGCCAACGACAAAGTTCTAGCAGTAAGCAATCTCTACAGGTGAGACAAAAATTGTTGGATGCAGAGCAATATCAACAGGTATTTGGCATGATGAACGATGATAGTGAGACCACCGAGTATTGCGACAATATAATCCGATTGGGAGTGAAGCAGCAGCAGTTACAGGCTCCAGCAACATGCTTGCCAATCGCAGAGGATAATAAAGAACTAAAACGCCTCATCGAAGATAGTTATTTATATTTTAAGAAGCAAACTAATATGCAGATTGGTGCTCAACCAAGCGAGGAACAAGAGACTGCTAGAAATCGGAAATTTCCGGCGCATAGTGAAAGTGATTTTATAAAGATGAAAAACGGTCGCAATCGCAGTCGTAGTAGTGGCGGCAATGAAGGTAATGCCAAAAAACCATGTGCTCTAAGTGATTCTGAGTTCCTCAAGACACTGGCTGACTCCACACATAAGCGAAAACAACTGGAATCACTCGCAGAAGGTGTTGTGAAAGAAGATAAGGACAAAGTAAGAGACAAGGGTTTTACATTCAAAGGTTTGTTAGCGAAAACGAAACGATCAAGCACGGAATGTTTTTCTATCGAAAAGAAACGCCAACAAGCCACATCTGAAGAGATACGCAGCAATCGTGCACAACTATTTCGACGGTCACGCAATCGCAAGCTGTCACATAGTTACAACGGCGGCATGAGCCGGAAACAGGAGATGAGTTCGCGCCAACACAGTGACACTGACTCAGAGGCCGGTTTCATCTACTATTCGTACACTATGGGGGAGAGTCAGGAGAGTTCGGCTACACGCTACAACACTCCGGACATTTTACTCGATATCAATGTGTTAAACGAACAAACGGATGACTCTATAAAAGACAATATTTCAGTTCGAACACACGAATTCGAGATAACTACGTCTCCACACGGACATATTGGCTCAGTGCAACTAATTGATTTAGGAGATTCTCACGAAGTAGCTTATAGTGGTTCAGATGACTTCTCGCAATACACCGACTGTCTTACTGAGTCCCCACATTTACCAGTTACACCGCCACCGTCACTGTCGCCTTCCTCATTAACCGAAGCTATAGTTCCTGATCAACCCATTAAATGCGCCATTGAACTGCCGGAGAAAAGCAAGCTTCTCATTACCTCGCGCACTGATCTGGTCGAGCTCTTCCGATCTCTAAGTTTTCCCATTGCAGAGCTAGGGACTACCACAATCGATTCGCCGCACCGTAGGTTTCTTTCGTCGTCCAACTCTACCGAATCCAAGTCAGGAAAGTCAGCAAGTCAGATCAAACAGCGACTCAGCACACTCAGTGATCAAGTTTTAGTGACAAAGAATAGCACTAACTTTCTCATGTCCCCACCGACAACACCAAACTTCAACTCCGCACAAAATCTACCGACAACTAAGGCTAATGCCTTCCCAAGCGCGCTGAGTAACACTGTAAATGTCTACTTTCTCTCACCACCACCAACAGCAACTCTGCAACCATTCCCAAACAACTCACCAACAAGCAATCCCTTCACCAGTGACACGGCCACATTATCCTTGGACGTACTTACCTCATTGTCAGTGCCGGCGTCTCAGAGTCAACAAGCCTTGGCCGTGCACGCAACACCACCACAAGTGTCGCAATGCAAGTCGCCAAAACCAGAAATTATACTAGACTCTACGCTCTCGCCCACTTCGTTGCACAGCGGCAGTAATGGCGACATCGACGGTGGTGATGGTGGTCTACTCACCAGCGATGAGAAAGACTTGACTTCACCGTTATTCAAACGTCACGACAGCGAGCCAGAAACAACATCCACAACAATACGTCATCGCCCCAGCATACTAGCAGCAGGCGGAGCTTATAACGGCAGCAACGGTCAATCAGTACGCAAACGTCAGGCGTCGGTGACGTATGATGTCAATGTCATTAATTTTTCACAGGACAACAGTGATAGCCGTAGCTACATACCAATGGGTCGAGTATCGACCAGCTCAGCAAGTAAGTAGTGCACGATTTTCACTTTAGAAGTCAATATATCATGACGAATAGCGCACAAACTGCTAACACCACCAGCCTCGTTTCGAAACCAATACACACCACGTCCATATCGTCATCACTTATGCCACTACCACCACTTTCCCATGTCCCTCTGCCCCTCCACCTCCAAACTCGCCATTGTACGAGTACAAATCGCTCGGCTCCGCGACCTAAAACCGGTTATTACAGACACGCCGCCAATCGGTTGCCAGTTAAAGTCATTGCTCATAACTGAGCCCAAGTGAGTTTGTACTCCTGACATATTGGTCAAATACTTGTATGCATATGTATGGGTAATTCAGATTTATATTACAAGTGCGCGCGTAATTGCGCCAATTAGACGGGTCTCAGTTGTCGTCATGACCTCAAACTGGTTAAATGAACGCGATAGTGTTCATGGTTCCTGCGGTCCGCGTGGGGTTTGTATGTTGGTAACGCGTACTGGTGTTCACAAGAGCATTCCACCTCCTCTATTCTGATCCTTCCATTTGTGTTTTGCTATGTTTAGGTACCTTTGTTGTTGTTACTTTGATTCTGATTTCATTATAGTTAATTTCTTTTAATTTCGTTTGAATATATAAACACATACATGCATATATATATTGTAGATGTTGTAACTTGCCTCACAAGTCTCACTGTCTGCTTCTCCATGTCGTTAACTCGTAAAGTGGTAAAACACACATACACCTATGAGACATTAGTGATATTGATAGAAGTAAGTACGTGAATATTGCGTTCGCCGTGGGCATTGGACGCATTCGACCAAAATCTATAGAAATCAATGAAAACTTGAATGTTTTGATTATTACTGTTAGTAATGATTAAGATGACATCGTAATAGGTCCCATAATTCCTTTAAAAATACCTGTTTTTAGGAAGGAATAACGGAAACTGTGATATAGTATTTGGTATCCAAGAGTTAGATCTATGTTAATGCCGATTTCCTCCTGTATCGGTTCAATAAATTTATTTAAATCTACTCAGTCCTATTACTGTCCGGACAAACCCTGTACATCGAAAACTGAAGTTAGCGGAAATTATGGAAATTATTTTGTGTTCTCTTTGTGGTCACATAAAACATCTAATAATAACAATATATTGACTGCACAATCATAAAAAATTAAATATTTTGCTGTCTCAATTCTTTTTCGAAAATATCATTTCCTTAGTTGAGTTTGACGTAAATTTTACCAAATATCCAAACCCCCTTTGACACTCGTCGCATATCATAAACAAATATTCGTTAATAAAAGTATTTCTATCCAACGTTGCTTCTGCCAGACCATCTGAAAATTAATATCTAGCCGGCATAAAAAATAAACACGCATGTTCTGCATGCTATGAATTTACATTACATCCTTATTGTAAATATGTTTACATATTTCAATTTCATAGTTTCATACTCTCTGAATTGAACATTTAATCATCTTTTAATCGCCCCCTCTATCGCCTTTGTCCCCCTGTATCTTGCAACTAGTTTTGTCATAGAGCTATTGAGTCCCTTACCCCCACCCTATCGAGTAATTGTAAATAATTAACATTCCAATATATCGCCCTGTATATTTTTCGTACTTCCACCAACAACAACAAATCAACAACCAATGAACCAACTAACTGTTAACTTCAAAATCCGTCATGTAATACCAACCAACCTTATCTCGAATATGTGTGTGTCTATGTGTAACCACTTGAATCTCTACCATCCCAACTGCAACGGTTTAACGGTAACCACTGACTGTTCTGCCACAACGGAAACATACGAACAGAGCCGCAGCGGCCAACAGAAGTCGATTTCTCGCAAAAGTCGTCACTTAAACGACGCGGCGGAATCTGCATATTTGTCGATGAGGAAGAGGCCATTAATATGATTGAACAAAAGACTGGTAGTGGCAACCAAGCCAAGTGCATCACCTTCGATACTGTGAACGTCGGCTACGAGAGCACCGATATGGCCAACGCGAAAGTCAATAAGGCGGCCGTTAAGTGCCAATTATGCGGCGCCAATACGAGGCCGCAATTGCGTTCACCAGTTCCCGGCGGTCAGGGACAGGGTCACAGTCGAAGCGACAAACGTTTTTGGCACACGAATCGTTGGTGGCACAAACGCAAGAACCGCCAGCGAAGGTCGGAGGAATGCCAGTGCGGCGCTACCGGTGAGTGAGTGTTGTTAAGACGAGCACGTGATTGCGGAGATGTGTACAAAGGTCACATACACACTCCTACATATGTACATGAAAAATATCAATATAACAAAAATGATGCATTCAAACACATACAGACATGCATATTTATGTAAATGATCGGCCATAGATATCAAATCGCTGCTTGTACTTTTCACTTAGCATCTGTAATTAGTAGAAATATTATTTGCATTCACATCCTATATTCTCACTTGCATACGAGGGTGTACATACAAGAGTAAGTATATACCGATTAGGAACGTACCTGTAGAGAACATGCTTGGACGGTCTCTCGCAGAGATAAAGTCAAAATTTTTCAAAATCATTAGCGTCGCTATGGAAATCGATCCGTAAACCAATCGCTAACTATCTAATCCTATCACCGAAATGAATTTTGTACAGAACGCGTGCTGAGAGAACGTGCTAAAAGCGCATACGTAAATATGTATGCATCAGTGGAGTTGAAGAACTGGTCTGTACATATGATTTTCAATTGACTCACTAAATCCGGACAAAACAAAATTTTTCAGACAGTACTCTTTGTACATATGCGTATCGAATTGCTTTCTGTTAAGCCGTTATTCTTGCTTTTTATATACTATCTTTAAGCCATTCCACTCTTTTGGTGTTATGCAACTGTTTGTCTACTGAACTATTTTACCATAATTTCATCTCGTTTTCTACATTTTTAATCTCTATGTGAACACTTTTATCTGTATATGTATGTGTGTAAATATATTTTTTTTCATATAAATAACTGATTGGTTAATATATCAATATTAATATATACATAAGTGTTTGCTTAATTACATATATAAAATGATCTGATTTCAATCGAAATGAAAATGGTATTCAGTACCGTTTATTCCATACGTACTACCGTGATCAAATTGAAAAGTGAATTTTGTCCATTCCATCTCCTTCTTATGCCAACGAACTTTCTAGTCATCATAACACTTAGAAAAATCCTCCGTCGTGATGGCCATCAGAGCCTTCTTCGATTCAGCTTTTATATCCTCAATTGAGTCAAAACGGTGGCCTCGGAGTGGTCATGTGAATTTTCTGAATAGCCAGAAGTTACACGAAGGTTAAACATGCGAATGCGGCGGCTGCGGCACGATATTAGTTGAAAATGTGGCGAAGTGATCACGAATAACCAATGCAGTTCTATGTTCAATAAATTCAGACTAAGTAAAAATCGAAGAATTCACTTTTAGAGCCTCGCTAACAACGCGCATCTCAAATACTAATGAATATTTTGACGTGAAATTTAGCATAAATGTCACTAACAGTACTTACAAAAAAAATTATCGATTCGAAAAACACGCGAAATATAAATTAAAAATTAATCTTTCAATTTGATCATAGTAGTATATAGTTATTTCAAATTCGATTCGCCAAAGCTAGGGAAGCGCGAAAGGAACAAAGTCAGTAGACATAAATATGATTTACCATTCCTTCAATTGAACAAGTTTTTACAAGGGGGAAAAGGAAAGCAACTCTAAGTAGAGAAGAGAAATTTATTATATTACATTGGAATGATTCTGCATAAAATTTATACAATAAGTATATCTGAGCTATGGGAAGGTTTGTTTTAGACTAACAAAATATCGCATCTGAACAACTTTGAGCTTCCAATACTAACCTTTCAAGCCTCAGGTAATAGCGTCAGCTTCATTAACTTTGATACCTTCACTTCTCTATAATACGTTTAGAGATTCGTTCACCTTTATAGTACCATAACAAAGCTCAAGTAAAAAATTAGTGTCTGGTTCCAAAGGAAAAAAATTTTCAATAAAATATTGGAATTTGTGTAGTAAAAATTTGTGCTTAGTATAATTTCGTGTATTTATTTGTTGAGTCATAAGAACATACATATTACGTAATTTAATAGCATTCCATTTATTTGAACAAAAACAAAACAAAATAAAATAACATTTCAGTTCTACGCAAAATATTGAAGTTAAAAGATTTAAAAATTAAAGCCAAAATAAAAAGATAACTTTCTACTCCCTCTTATCACTTAGTATGATTTGTCTCGAACGTTTCGTTCGAACTAGTTCAAAATCTGAGCTTGATCCACTGTTAGATTCGGGCATCCTTTCGACGATTATTGGTTTGAAAAATCGTGCATTGAAGTTTGTTTGCTCTTATTTCTCAAATCTTTATAAATTTCTTGATAGGAAGCTAAATTGTGTTGAAGATTTCGTTTAAATATTTCTGCTCTGTCACTTAAAGGGTCGTTTTCCAAAATGTATTCTTCCAACTGAAAGTGTGAGGTCGCCTCAAGTTATTCAAGTATAAGTAGGTGTTAACTCGCTAATGTAAAGACCACACTCCTCTACTTGTGTATCTAAAAAATAAAGCATTTATTGTGTATATTATTTTAAGTTCTGATACATGATTCCGAAATGTTTGGATTGTAATTGTATATAATTTAGAAGAAAAACTATTAGTTTATTCCTCTCTAAAATAAATATAATTATGATCCCAAGAAGAAATCCTAAGAAGAAATAATCTAATATTTATATATATAGTATATTGGAAGGATTACATATAAATATCTTTTTGTAGAAGTGACTATTGTCGTATTATGTATACATAAGTAAGTATATTCTAGTAAATAAATTCTTATGCCTATACACGTATATGCTCGCAGGTAACTTAGATATACAAGTACGTTTTAAAAAAAGTCCTCATAAATCAGACGATGGGTACCGGTGCAGCACTATTGAAACTGTTGAGATACGTAAGTCATGAACCCCAGCAACTCTGAAAATCCGACTTTTCATAAAGGATACCATAAATGTACCCTCAATGAACGTTTAATACCGCTGCTATAAATATGAGTCACATTTTTATACTCTTGCAACATGTTCTCCAGAGTATAATAGGTACGTATTACCTAGAACTAATCGAGATAGATATGGGAAGAGTCGAGTTGTCCTTCCGTGCAAGTTGTAATTTGGCTGGCTTTGATTCCTGAAAGTTGCAAGAGTATAAAATGTTCGATTGTACTCGAACTCCGTCCTTCTTTACTTTTTTAAAATCTATTTGTGTCATATTGTAACTGCTTTTAAATAATATATACCTATTATGGGATTTAGGTGTTTTGGGAACTTATTTATATCTTATTTTCTATAATGTTTCTAACAAAATATGTAAATTTTACTTACACGCATTGTCTCAGAAATTACCGAACCTTTTGAATATAGAATGTACTGTATTGATTATTTAATCAAAACAGGTTCCATTAGACTCAATACAACATTTGGAATATTCTACCAGCGCATGAATACGTTTTTATGTCATTTATAAGAATGGTTCCGGCTGCTTGAATTGCTAGGATGTATCATAAAATGGTTCTTTCATATTGTTTTTCAGTTTAATAAATAGAAGTAGTCACATGGTGATAGATCAGGCGAGTACGGAGGATTGTTAATGAGAAAAATCCCTTATTATACCCTGAACAGGGTATATTAAGTTTGTCACGAAGTTTGTAACACCCAGAAGGAATCGTCGGAGACCCTATAAAGTATATATATAAATGATCAGTATGTCGAGCTGAGTCGATTTAGCCATGTCCGTCTGTCTGTCCGTCTGTCTGTCTGTATATATACGAACTAGTCCCTCAGTTTTTAATATATCGTTTTGAAATTTTGCAAACGTCGTTTTCTCTTCAAGAAGCTGCTCATTTGTCGGAACGGCCGATATCGGACCACTATAACATATAGCTGCCATACAAACTGAAGGATCGGAATCAAATGCTTGTATGGAAAACTTTCACATTTGGCAAGATATATTCACGAAATTTGGTATATATTATTTTCTAAGGCAACAATGTAATCTCCGAAGAAATTGTTCAGATCGGTTAACTATAGCATATAGCTGCCATGCAAACTGGACACATAGTTATAACAGAAATGCACCTGTGAAGGGTATTTAGCTTCGGTACAACCGAAGTTAACGTTTTTTCTTGTTATCGCTTGGTTTTACTCGTATTTAATCCTTCAGCCAATATTCAAGTAGTAAAAATCGTACGGACCTTTTTATCAATTCAGCGATTTTTTTGTTTACACAAAATTTTATTTTCCGCCATCTGCTTTATATCAAATTAGGTGAGTTTGAAAGAGGATAAACATAACTTTTTAATGCTGCAATAGAGGCCGCTAAATGTTGTGTGATTGAAATATAAAGTTCGGTTATTTATGAGACACACCGGTATTCTTCCTTTTCGTCTTACCGTACTTATGAGTCATTCTCATGTGTATCGAACTCCTCTAATAGACGTTAGGTATGAAATAATATAATAAAATTATTTATTTAATTGTTTATTTATATGTATAAATATTTTTATTTTGTAAAAAGTATTTAGTTTTAAACTATTTTGCATACATTGCGTAGTCGAAAAAGTCGTTTCGTATTTTGTGAATAAATGTCGTTGCAGTCATATATCTCTAGTGCTACCAATCACATTGTGTCACATCACATAGTGTTGAAAAGGTGAGATGTTAAGCTGCATTTAACCAAACAAAGTAAATTCGGGGAAGTTGAAAAAAGTACAGCTATTCAAAAATGAGTGAAAATAATTAAGAAATTCGCTATATTTTGAAATTTTTATATAAAAAAGGCAAGAATGCCACGCAAGCTGTATCAGTTCGTGTAGCACAACAATGGTTCAATCGCTTCCATTCTGGAAATTTCGAAAGTGAAAGTTTTACACTGATGGTCCCTAGCGAAAAAATTGCAAAAAGTGGTCGACCAAAACGGTAAATATTTGTTTATTTATTTATTATTATAAATATAAGAAAATTAGTTAAAATTTGATTGGAAATACGAAAAAACTTTTTGGACTACCAATATTAATGCCGTTTTCTGTGTGGTATTCCGCCACATTGACGGCTTCGTATTGTCTTATCACCAACCGAACTGCACTTGCAAAAAAAAGTTGCAAGTTCTTTCATTAACGATTTGGAGCCGATAGCAAATCTTACAAATCCAATTCCCTTCAATGAAAATATAATTATGTCGAAAGAATCAAGAAGTGTCAAATTTTAATAACAGGCGATTTTGGCTTTTGGCTCTTTGTGGTCATATTTATGGCCGTTTTCTGTATGTCTGGTTAGCATATGTCAGTTAAGTTCTGGTTAACTTAACCAATACTCCTTTTCCAGTAGAGAAGCTTTGTTTAACCAGAACTTAACTGACAGATGGCTGCTAATCAAGCGTTTTTGGGCATTTTTTTATTGCATTCTTCATGGGTCAAAATGACATTAAAATTTAATTAACGAAGTAGGAAAATTGTGATCCATAATCCCACAAAATGTAAAGGGATAAATGCACATAAGATAACCAAATTCACCTACCTATACCTATTATGAGTAAGTTTCCTGTTTTTTATACGGGTCAAAATTTTGGTAAACTTTATTGGTGCTTTGCTCTTTCCATCCCTTTCTAATTCTCGCTCGCTTGTAATTGTTCGCATTGATCTTATCTGCTTATACTTACTGTTACTTATTGTCTCAAAAAGACATTTACCGTTATCAGTACCATTGTAAATACTCACTTACATTTCTTTTCGTTAATACCTCATACATAGCACGTATATCACATACGAGTACATATCACAGCATATCTTACCTTTCATAGTCCATTTTCAACTCCAGAAATCTTGCTTAAATGCTTGCTTGAAGTTGTTTCCTCTAATCTAGAATGTAGCTGACTATATGTTTTGCAAACTTTAAAGTCTTATGTTGCACTACACTAAAAATACTAAATATATAAATGTACGAATGCGCGTGTCTACACATTTTATTTCGAATAACCTTTGATTAGAAGTGTGCTTGGATTTACATGGATGAAATTTTCGTACTTTCTAGGCGGCTCGGTGCGACCGACGAAAGGCTGGAAGGCTGAACACAAAGCTGCGCGTACGCTGGGTATCATAATGGGTGTGTTCCTGCTTTGCTGGCTGCCTTTCTTCCTGTGGTGAGTGGAACCATAATTGACATTTTAACAATATAAATAATTCGACAGCAGCAACCCATCTATCTATAACTTTTTACAATAACATTTATCTATATACTATACATCTATACACTATATAAATACATTGTCCATTTGGCATTTTGTTTTGCTCCCTTTGAAGGTATGTAATAACTTCTCTGTGCGGTGCGGCCTGCCCTTGCCCGGATGCGGTCGTCGTGGTGCTTTTCTGGATCGGCTACTCCAACTCCACACTGAACCCTCTGATCTACGCCTACTTCAACCGGGACTTTCGCAATGCGTTCCGCAATACACTAGAATGTGTGATTCCATGTTTGCACAAGCGCGATCCCTACGACGCCTACTACGTGTAGTATGCCAAAGTGGGAAGTGCTCATGCAAAAATGTAGTAAGTTTGTGTTCCTCATCCATGATTCACCACCTGCTCACAGGCATATCAGCGTGTGTATCATGGAGAATTTGTAGTGTAGTGTATCAGCAGCTCGTGCTTCTTTCTACCTTACTCAGCAAACGAGAGCAGTTCAAACAGTTTATGTGATATGAATTTGTAAGTTAAAGTTAGCGAAAACATCATTATGTAAAATTCTATGTACGGCCGAATGAGCCACACATACATACTGCAGAGTAGACCAATGGACATTGAAAAAGTATGTACTTAAATGTACTATAAATTTAGCTAATTATGTATTTGAACTTGAGCAAACATGTGCGATCGCATGCGTAGATAGCATCACCTCATAACACTTAATCAAAGATAAATTTTGAATTTAGTATTAAAATGTGCATATGTATGTGTTAAATTGATGTACATACCATACGTAGTTATCAGATGTGCTAGTTAAATACTCGTAGATATGTAGTCAAAAAGCAATACTCGTGTAAACTATCCAAGCGGATCTTATTCAAATACCCTATGTAATATGCATTATAAATATGAGTTTAGTTATAAAAATATACTTTATTTGATATTTGTGAAAATGGAAAACTAGGTTAGGTCGAAAGAGCCATAGATCTGCAAAGGAAGAGTGCTGGTATATAGATTGACCGAGTTAATGTGCGTTCCTCATTCGTTTAGCAAAACCAAAGCTACAAAGTGGATGTTTCGCTGCTTTCGCCCGAAAATAGAATAAAGGGGTTCCCACTATTCCCAAATAACTGTTTACCTACTTAGATATTTCTTACATTTTCAAGTTTCCATACGGTAGGAACCATTACGCAACATATGCAATATACTCCCAAGTATTCTACAAAAGAGTCTTTTGTGCGGCTTCGGCTACAACCGAATAAGCGGTGTCTACACCAGTAAAGAAGAAGGTTCTACAAAAAAATTATCTGTGGAAAAATTGTGTAACTGCAGTTCGGAAAAGAATTGGCCGATTGACGCAGTAGATGGGTGACAGCCAACTGGGTGGCGAAACACTTTGGAGTTATTGGCAAATACGGGTATTTTGTAATCCCTCTTACCTACGCACAAAAATTATTTAGGATCCCTGCAGTGAAATGAACTAGTTGGTAACTATATAACTGTCAAGCAGGAACCACAAGCCCTGCTAGACAGTCGAACAAGCAACTGGAATTTTTGTAATGGTAACCTCCTCAATTCTGAAGATTTGAGAGGCTATACCAGTGTGACACTTTCAAACAAGAATTTTTATTTGCTTTTTCGATAGCTTATATTTCCATAAATATCCTATGAAATTGAGAAAGTCATATCTTGAATAGTTTTTGGATGGCAGCGTTCTAAAGAGCGGCCGCTCGGAGGTGCACACATATATAAGTGAAACTTTAAACGCGTTTTTCTCGAAACGACATTTTTCAAAATTGCTGGCGTCATAACTCAACGAGAAATTAACCGATCAACTTCAAATTAAAACTGAATATTTTTGAATATATTTTTACTATACAATGACCTATGATCTTTTTGATTGGTTGAAAATTGTCAATTTGGCATTAAAAAAAACGACCTACTTACCATTTTTATCTAAAAAAACAATTTTTTTTTTCAAAATTACATTATTGTTAATTTTTGATATTGTTAAAAGATCGTAAGTCATTGTATAGGAAATATTTTTAAGTTTAATAAACTTTTCACATTTTTTTGTTTCAACTACTCATTCGGCCGGAATTATGTCAGCAGTTGGGGCACTTAACCCAAAACTCCGTTATTTTGTAACATTTTTGTAAAAAAAAACTTAAAATCTAACTGAAAATATACCTTTTTACGTTCAAAGAAGTTTGAAATATTCTATGGCGTACTTTCTCTTAAAAAAAAATTCAGGAAATTCGCCTAATTTTCCATGCGTCACACTGGTATAGCCCCTTAAAAACACGGTATTCCATATACACCACACATAGCTCTTCGGAAAAGTTTTATTAGGTGTATTTATTGAGTGCTGTAAATGGACTTAAACTAGAAGTGCTAATTTTAGTGGCTTGAAATTTTATTCAATTTTACTTTTTAAATATACATAATCGAATTAAATAATTGATTGAATTGGAAAAATCCGTTGACCTCATACCAGTTCATTTCCGATTCGTGTTTTTCCTAACTAGTTTGATGCTTTACCGCAGGGATTTAGGGCACAGATCGCGGGAATTGTACAAAAACGAAGTGGATCTGAAGATTGCTGGTAGTTAAATATTAAATGTATTATACAGAGTTACAAAATAAAGTATTAAATGTCCCGCAATGAGCTGATGGCATTTTGCGAAACCAAAGTTGCATATAAATATTTAGTATTTAAGTGGATGTGTTAGAAATATTACTGTTTACATGTGTTTCGATATATCTACTATTTAGCATAAATAAATACCATCAGATAGACCAAAAAATTATTTATATCAATAACTGAGCAAATTACAGTATTTAGTGATTGCGGCAGAGCAGAAACGTTATCGATTGCGTAACTAAATTGTATTTTCATGGAAATTTAAGTTATGAGTAAGCTTGCTTAATCTAAAAAACAAATAGATACTCAAGTGTGGAGAATCTTAAAAAATCAAGCATAAAGACAATCCTCAAAATGGCAAAAAACATACTGATGAGGTTATATTGAATATTTTTATTTGAATAAGTGTGTGTGCGTATGAGTTTTACTAGCAAACAACAGTGGAAGCTGAAATTATAAATTCGCGCATTAAACGAAAGTTATTCAACTTGGCCATCTTACGTTTTCAATCCTTGGCACAAATTATCGTAAGTGATCTTGACGTAACATAAACTTAACTTAATAAAAAAGTGCGAAATTCGCAATCGTACAGCTGGAAATCTCAATTCAAATGTTTTATTTCGTTTTGTACCACATTTTTAAGTGCACACTACCTTTTGTGATATTTATACATTTAATTTATGAAAATATAATATGGAAATTCCAGTATATGGCGAAGCTTATGTGAAGGGTGATCGAAAGAGTTATGCTGAAAGAAACTGTAAACATTATTTAATATACTGCTTATGAACTCAATTAGCAACAGACATTTTGTAAAGTACAAGAAAAATGGAAAATGTTGCAACTTGTTAAAACATAAATGTGTTTTTTGCAAAACAACCCAAGAGCAGCTAATAAAAAATATTTTGAACAAAAAATACTTGTTTTTTTAGCCAACCTACAATTCCGTCTTCAGCGAATATTATATACGGATTTAGACTAAGTTCGCTTATAAATTTTAATTTTAATGTAAAATTGTTTCTTCCAATCTGAAGTTTGTTATCATAGAACTGCAGTCGGTCTTTTATTATTAAAACTAAACAAATTTGGCTCTTCGCACAAAACCATCTGATGCGCCTATGTAAACCCTTTTGTTCCCGCTGCACACCAGCGCATTCACACAACTGCCGACATCTACTTCGCCAAGCGGTGTGGGTATCGCCTGTTCCAAATTGGTCCAACCTTTTACCTTGTTGTCATAGCCGCCACTGAAGACGTTGTTCTCGTCTCCGCAGATCGCTTGAATGATCAACTCGTGGCAATTCTGAAAATATAAAACACAATTCAGATTGGAACTGGAAATTGAAGAGTTTTTTCTTCATGTATGCAAGAAGACGTAAAGCAGATATCGCGGGAAACGCACGGTTTCGACAGGTTGACATCTTAGAAACGAGTAACAGATTAATAGGTTAGAATATAGGTGGTCTTTGCCCGCCATATATATGTGTGAAAGTTCTGCATTTCAGTATTTTCTGAATTTTGTGGATAAGAAATCGTACAAACATAAACAAATAGAGTGAAAAATATTCCCTCTGATAATAGTGGACGTTTCCAAATATAGAAATTACACGCAAATGAGAAAGCACATAACTCTCTAGAACATCTTGTTTGGGTCTTCTTCAACCATGAAGGAAGTTAAGAGTTTTCGTTGTCTTCTACAGTAATTGTTCATGTCAAAGGGGTTTGAAAGCATTGCTTTAATTGTCCTCCCACAGGGATGTTTTATCTTGTAGAATATTTATAAATGTGATCGTCGTCCCAACTGGCATGAACCGAAACAATGTAACCACCAAAAGCTTGCGAGAATATGCCATTCCCGAAATTCGATTTAACGAACGTTAAAGTTGGTTAGAGCAAAATTGTCACATCTTATTATTACTTACCGTTAAATTCCAAACACTTTCGAATTTTTGTTGTGGCAGATTCTTCACGAGAGACAATCCTTTCCCACTGCGATCGGCGAACACAAGGAAAGTTCGTTTATCATCGATCACAGGACCAACTAACGCCAACGGCGATTTGCCCGGTAACACAGCCTTGTTGCTGTATTTGCCCGATTTGCCAGCAACCATGTCCGACACCACCACGTCCAAATCTCGAACTGTATATATAAGAGATTTCTCAGCCCCCAGCGACTTCACCTCTTCAACCAGATTATATTTGAATTTGATTTTATCATCTATCCAGTTCGTAACTACACCCTTCTCATCGCCCGTATACAAAATATCACCGTCACAGTACATCGCTTGGATAGCATCGTCGCAGCAGAAAAGCTGCTCCGTTTGGTCGTAGGGCGGTGCCATAAATTTCACACAACCATCACAGCTGCTGGAGTATAGTTTACCGTTATTCGAATTTATTGCCATCGCGTATATGTAACTGTCATGCGCATCCACGGACTTAATTAGATTCAAATCATTATCCCAAATCTGTAAAAGTGAACATTCATTGGAATTACACTAACGCATTCTACAACAACACTGCATATGTTCCCATGAATTGTCGTGAAACTAATTTGACATACATATGGGACTTTACTATTTGTACATATTTTGTTGGTTATTGCATTTCATTTGCAATGCCACTAATTAAGCATTGTACTAACTTTGATTTTGCCATCGGCGCCGCCAGAGAACAGCTGGCTGTTGTGGTATGCCAAGCAAGTGACATCGCCCTCATGCTGTTCCGACGATTGTTTCTCTACCGTTGCCATTAGTTCTGGAGGATTTAGTTCTGAACCAAATACAGTGATACTTTTTGTCCAAAAATCGTGTTGAGCTTCAAACGAATTCACTTGTTTCTATCAGTTATTTAAGCAGTCTGATGGCGATACAATTTTATCGACGCTATGTGCCGTTATTTACAGACTCATAATTCCATAAACAATAAGTACGTATATGTATGTATGTACTATATGTAAATCGCAAACTCGAAAATTTCCGGAATATTCGCATGCACTTCCAATCAAACAGAAAAGCACAACTGACGCTATTTCTTCTCAAAGGGTAATTTCTGAGCGTTGAGAAGCAACCTTCTAATTTTAGCCATTCCCAAAAATAAAACTTTTCAAATGTCTAAAATAAAAAGAGCATAACTTAAACAAGTATAATTTTCACTTACATGCTTAGGTGTCAGTGTTCCAAATTAATTGTGTATTTTTGAAATTGTGCAGGAATGTGTTTTATTTGAGAATAGTCATATTTCAAAAACTTAAGTTTCTAATATGCTTATATAGATTTCAATATATTCGTTTGTTGATAAACGTTTTTGGTAGACTTGGTTTCAGGACCTAAATTCCATATCTGCTCCTATCAACTTAGAAATGAGTTGTTTTCCAATAACGTGGGAAGCAAAGTTCTGTCTTGGAAGAGTTTCTAATAAATCAATTATGGTTCAAAACTTTGAGAATATCATCAAAACATACACAAAAACTGGTCGAAGAGCCTGGGTCAATCGTCAAGCGATGTGTAAGGTACAGTTATACAAGAGTCGGTCATTGTAATAATGGTGAAACTCCAAAATAAAAATATTTTCGTAGTGAGCTCACAATTTATCATGTCTTTCAATGCAAAACTCCACTGGTACCACTACAGTTACCACTACGGCAACATAGATGTCGCTACTAGTTTGGCCAAAGAACAAATATGTACCGTTACTCATTATAAAAGTGAAGTAAATCCCGAATTACTGAAAACTTTGATAATCAATAATCAACGCATATATCTTAAGGGATCTCCAACTTATAGAGCTTTCGATTTGAAACTGAAGTTGGAAGTTCCACTTTGAATGTTAAAAAGTTAGTTTTCATATTTGATGAGGCCTTCAGCATCATTCATGATATTTTATAAAGGTTGTTAATATAACACAGCAATGACCATCATTGAAATTTAGTACACAATTTCCTTGTTTGTTTAAGAAATATCTCATTACTTTTTAAAAACGTGGCAACATAAAAGAAAATATGACAGCCAATTCGCTTTGACAGACAACGACGTCGACGCAAATGCGATTCTGTCAGCGTCGAGCTTCGGGTGTGTGCGTGTGCAAAATATTAAAGTTGGTTGAAAAATTTTGTTTTCTTTAGTTTTTGGATAATAAAACCGATTGCACAAAACTAAAAATGTACTTTCAACTAAAGAACGGTTCGAAATCGTGCAGTGAAAAATTTAAGGCATCTGCATCTAAAAAACAGTGCAGGCAATAAAAAACAAATTCAACGTATACGAAATATTTATGTTTTTATTCATGAGTGAAAGGTGCATCAAGTCACTTAATGAGTGTGCATTACGATAAGTATTAGTGCAAACAATTTCAAATGTAGTAAAAAACCAAAACAAATTATAATATAACCAAAATCAGCCTAAAAGCGCAAAGGAAGCGACTCTTAAAATTATTTGTAAACGGCAGCAAAACCCATTTGGCCACAATGAAGTCGAGGGAAAGTACTGGAGATGCAGCGTTTTACTACGCTGTTTTGCTAACAGTGAATGTAACATTGACGGCAATGGTGCTAATGGCGGCGTGTCTCTGGTGCAGGCGACAACCTACAAAGTAAGTCGAAAATGTAGTAGTAGATTTTGTTTTAAAGAAATCTTCCTGTTTGAGATATCCGTGTGCTAATTGGAATTTGAAGCTTAGGAGCACAAACAACAACAATTTGTCGATATTGTGTACATACATATGTATATTTTCACATAATTTCTCATAGAATGTCGCCACAATGACTACGTCAACAAATAAAATGCAACGCAGGGCTTACCCTTACAATGCATGAATAAATGTGTATATGTGTAGCCACCAATCCTATAATGACACTTTGAATGTTCTTGCAACAATAAATTATGTTGTAATATATTAATATAGCATTTTTTAAATAAAGTAAATATACTTATTATTTTAGAGATGAACTGGGAGGATTAGAAGGAATGGTCAAAATGACTAACCCAGATGACATAATCGAAGTTAAGGTGTTAGCAAGTAGTGAATCGCAAACGGACTTAAATACTTCTGCTGTCTCAACCACCGATTCAGAAAAACGGTAATTATATAGGATCAATTTATAAAAACAATTTAGAATGTGTTCGCTTATTTACCAGAGCAAGTACTGCAGCTCATCGAAGTCTACCGGACATACCAATTGTAGAAGGTAATGGCGATAACGGATCCGAACTCTATGAGACTGTGGCGGATAAGACCCATTTGGCTGAGGAAAACGACCAAAATCACAGTCGTAAGTCAAATGGATGATTGTAAATTCATTTAATTATACTAACTATCACATATGCATAGTTATAATATTTATAGTTGTGGTACAATGTAATTATTTACGGGAAATTTAATAATTTCAGCTGCACCGAGCTTGAAGAAACAAATAAGCGTATCTCAGCACAGTTCCATAAGTCAAGCAGATGACATTAGTTCTCCCTATTCAAGGGTTAGGAATCCACCCCATGACTATGCTAAAGTAAGAGATCTTTTCCGAAATATTCCCTTCAATTTAACAGTTAATATTTACAAGCGATTATTATGTATTTACTAAAAATCTATGTTGAAGGTTCGCAATGCGGAACACCCCTATGCCCAAGTAAACCCTCCGTCAACTTCCGCAGCAGCCGCTGCTGCTGCCATAGTAGCTGCTGGTAACAGTAATAGTAACGCCATCCACAGTAGTCAGCCTCCTCAGCTAAATGGCACAGTTTCGCGTAACTCAAATCACAGCAGTGCTTCACAAAATCTTAACGATTCAATATCGCACGCTGAAATTCCAGCTGCATCAGCTATCGCAGGCATGATCTCAGCGAGTCAAGATCTTCCTTATATGACTCCGCCCATAATAGGTCAACACTTTAGTGGTGATTCCCAAGATTCTTCAAGTAAAATCCATTCTTATACTTAAAAGCATTGTATTTTAAAAATAACAGTTTTCTCTAGAAGGTTACACTAGTATCAGCGTTCGAGAGCCTCTAGCCAATATTCTAGCTCAGCAACCTCCGAAGCAATCGCAGCGAGTTGCAGCTTTGACCCGTGAAACAAATGATTCGCACTATGCGACCGTCTCTGATGATTCAGGTTAGATAAACAGTTTTGTCAAATGTTTACATGCACACAAATGTTATTAATTAATTTGTATTATTTCCGTGTACAGATGAAACTTATGCTGCAATCGAAGATCCCAATGTTCGCAGCAATCCAAATGTCCTGACTGACATTTACACAAGCGGCTCGGAGACATATGCACAAATCCAGCCCATGCAAACTAACTCCATGGTGGTATCGGTGGAAATCAATAACATTAGCAGTAACACAAATCCGAATTCTAATCAAGCGCTTGCCTACAAAGCACAATCAACAGACAATACAGCGATTGTAGCGTCTGCATCAAACCACCATAATCAACAAACCACATTTGGTAGTCAGAGTCATTCTAGGCCAATTTCAGAGCACGTTACCCCGATACCACCACCTATAGATAGCTTGCGCACACAAAAGCACTCCAGACAGGCGTCCTCGTCATCAAACAACAGTTCTTCGATCTGTACATTAGGTTCACCAAAACCAGAAAAACGCCAAGCCAACTCTCCGCTACCACCAACTCCCAAATCGAACATTACCTCGGGTCGCAGTTCGGTTATATCTGTCATTGAATGTGGCGGCGGTACTGGAGAATTAAATTTAAGTGGAATTTTAACAGCGGTGTCGAATACAGCAGTCTCCGCTTCAACCGCATCAACAAATGCAGTCGACAGCTCACCGCAAAAAAATAAAACCAAAAGTCTAAGTCCGTCCAAAGACATCGAAGGAATGTACGCTAAGGTTAGCACCAAATTTACTACAGTCCAAATTAGTCAATTTTGAATTAGTGTCGCGTTGTCAATCTGTTTTATAAATATAACTCAATTTCAGGTGATGAAGAAGAACAAATTGTCGCACCACTCAACTTCCTCTCAAAACAGCTCTCCTGTCATGGCCCGCAAAGGTGGTGATCACCTCGGAATTAGTCCACTAGACATGGCTGCAGCAGAGCTAATGGAATTGAATCGAGCTAATGTATTTTCGATTCAAAATGCCTCCGGCGATAAAAGTCGCATCCGCAGCAACAGTTATGGTGCCAAGGATCATGGTTATGAAACAATACCTGCGGATGGATTACACCGATCATCAGCTTTAGAAAATCGAAAATCGGACTGTTATAGCAGTATATTGCATAAAGAACGACCAAAAGAGATGTGTAAGTAGCTTGCAGTCTATAATAGCTTATTGTGTGTACATAAATGAGGAAGATTTGACGTATGTTAAGTATATTCTATTTCGATGTACAATTGATTTAATATTTCCTTCTCTCTCTCCTCCTACTCCCTCCAACTCGCTATGAAACTATATAAAATTTCCATAACTGAAAAAATACCCTTTTAGTTGCGCGTAAATGAGATATTTCAGCAGTTTTACTTTTAAGTCAACGAAAAATTCAGCAATTTTTATTTGGAAGCAGCGGTTAGTATATAAACGCTAGTTACTAATCCCAGTTTATTTCCGATAATATTTCATAACCTTTTTTTGTGATCATGAAATTCGCATGCTTTTAACAATAGGACTTTTGCCCGTGTGTAAAATTTTAGGATTTGCTTCTTTGTACATCCACAAAACACACTGACTTTCTTCTTTCTTTACTTTCACTCACACCGAAGTCACTTTTCAACTCTTAAAATATAAAATAATTGTATAGATATTTAATTAAAAACATAATTTAAGAATTAATTACACTCAATTATAAATAAAAATGACAAGTTTAATACAATATGTGTACAATTGTTTGACACAATTTAGACCCACATATATGAGGACATACATACATATATGTATATAGTGTAACAAGCCATACACTTATACAAAGCATTACTTTTTACTCTATTAAAACGATTTCAATAACAAATGGTGTAGCAAGTAGCGAGGTTTGCATGTTCTTTTGCACTGGATCATTTTATTATAAGTAATTATTGAATTTTTCCACTCACTGTCTCCAAAAAAGCTTAAATAACCAGATAAATATTTAATTATGTTTTATTTAATTATTTTAGTACAAATAACCAATCCGCCTTCAGCAAAAATAAAACCACCGATAGAGTCAGACATAAGTAGTGACAAACATTATGAGACTATTGCCGTGCCGCTTGATACAACGAACAACAGCGACCCCGGCTATGAAACCTTACAGAAGCCGTCTAAACTAAATCATTCCGAAATAGATAACGGGAAGAAATTTTCTGACTATGATCCCAATTACGAAGTGCTTGAAGGACCGAAGTCTGCTGGGCTCTCCGATGATGGCTATGCTAAAATTAACGAAAGAAAGGCCTTGGCCGTCGACGAAGATTCTACAGATGGCTATAGCAAAGTTAAAGGTGAAGAAATCGAAGAAGGAGCCACAGGTGGTTACAGTATAATTGCAACCGATGCCAATCACAACTATGCCAGCATCGCCGAATCGAAAGCAGAAATAATTGGCGCCACCCCAGATACCGAAGACTCCGATCACTATGCTCGCATTGCTGAAGCACCGCGAATACCGCAATCCACCTCTGAACTGCCACTCAGTAATAACCTGCTTTCGTCAACGGGAACACTTGCTCAAAGCGTGAGTGTTATTTCTAGTGGCACACATGATACTCTAGCGATCACCTCACCTTCATCGGTCAACTCATCCTCATTGCTAGCCAACAGCTCCACCTTGTCATCCACCAACGTGCTAACCGGCAGCGGTAGTGGCAGCACAGCCAGCTCGATGAGTTCACGACAAACTCCATCGACATCTTCGCAATACGAATCGCTTACCGGCAGCGAGGCAGATCCAAATTACGAAACCGTCTGCTATACAAATACAGAAAATGAAAACCCATACGAGAGGCTACAGACCGAATATTCCGATACACAACTGAGCAGCAGTAGTCCCCTAACGCCAGAGGACCTGCGTACACATACGCACAATACCACTGCAGGAATAACCGAGGCCGGCAGCGCAAGCGCCTCGTCGACAGCAACAACAGCTACAAACTCCGATAGAACAGTGCTGTTAAAGTCAACAGCGAATGGGCTTACGCCAAAAACAGGACATGAGAGACCATCAGCAAAATTGCAAAGTACCAGTGAACTGAATTCCACAGATGTAGTAGTCGATGATTACTTTCAAGTTTAGTATTTTAATTAGGGATTAATTGAGCTAAGAGCAAAAATTATTATTATACTTTGTTACGATTATATGGAAGTGCTTCCATACTACACGAACGCACTAAGTTCTTCCAAGTAGATGTGACAGCAAAGCTGATGCCACAGCACTTTGCATTTCATACATTTGTTTGTTGTTTTAGTGCGAGTAAATGCCAGCAGTACATATCATTGAGTATGACGCCACTGTCTTTAAATTTTATATTCTCTTTTAAAAGACGACGCGGAAGAACCCTCTTCTAGCATTCAATAACAAATAAATCACACTTTGCGCAATATTTCGAAATTATATTGATAGAAACTCAGACGCTTGTATGTGCGTTAAAAATTTCGTAAAATCATGTCAAACGTCCGTCGGCGTAATCTTGGGCTGAAGCACAAGCTGACAATATGTACATATAAAAATATATATTTTTAATATTTCCACTCTTGCACACGGCTACAGAAGCATATTAAGATATAAATCATTAACATATGTATGGCTTTATATACATATGTGCATATGTACATATGTTATTATTTTTTCATAGACAAATTAAATATTGTAAAAATCATTACGTGTCACATTTAATACAACGGTATATTTCTATATATCTGTAGCATAAATATAACAACAGCCAAAATGTGAAAGAAATTGCAACGGTAATACGGTACGCCAATCGCCGAGCGACAAGGCAAGGTGTAATTAAGATTAAGATCTAAACAAATTAGTTTAGTACAATTATTACAAACAATGCGACTTCAATTGAATGTTTTAAACATTAGCATTTAATCATTTGTGTATTTAAGAAGCGGCTTACCAATGTAATACTTGAGTTTATAGCACAATTTATTATTCGTATCATTTTTAAGAAATGTCTGTTCTTTTATACTTTTGTATTGTTTATTGTTTTGTTTCCTTTAGTATTTGTGCAAATTAATATATTTAATTTGTATAGTTAATAAAACGTGTTTATACTTGGAAAAAAATTATTATTTTATGGAATGTAATTTTCGAAACCCTCACGTCACGCGAAGAAATATCTCAAATAAACTCACGGGAACCAAATTTTAATATTCGGTTGAACTGCAACGTCAAGATTAGATTGAAACCGTTACGAATGAACGCCAAATTCAAAGTCCCCAAAATATTGGAAGAATGGGAGGGAATACCCATTTGAGAGAAATTTGAAACATGAAATCAAGTACTCGATAAAAAAATGATTTCGGTCTAAAATTTTATTTATACATTTTTAATGTTTACAATTGTATATGCAGTTTTATTTTGTATATGATGAGCATGCTTATATTTTAATTTAAATGTAAGAAAGTAACATATATAAAAATTTGGTAATTGCATGTGTATATTTCGATATATTCAGACAGAAAAGTGTGCTTCGTAAACGGGTATAATGCATTTGCCTAAGGATATTTTACGAATGATCACCTTTAAAAATCACTTCAACAAAATATAAGACTAACATCTAATCATTTTAAAATATTGAGGAAAGGCGCCCCAATTTTATAGTGCATTTCCACCTTTCCGATGTCGTTGCAGAGTTGCTGCTGCGATATAACGTAACAAGCAAACATATATAATCGAGCAGAGCATTATTTTCAACAATTTGCGAACATACTCTATTACTAGTCTAAACATTAGCAAGGATGAGGCACGTCCAACCAACGCCACCTCTGCAACAGCAATAGCCACTGCTGGCAAAATGCACGCGTCTTCCCCATTTCAATCAGCGTTGTTACCAATGCCTTGCGATACTGGCTGTTGTGGGGGAGTATATTGCTGTTGCTGCTGCTGCATTTGTTGTAGCTGTTGGTGTTGCTGTGTTTGATGCTGTAGCAGTAGAAGTTGCGCAGCCACATTGCAGGTAGATTGCTGTGATTGAGCTTGTGGCTGTTGTTGTAGTGGTGTTTGTTGGTGCTGATTGTGGAGCTGATTAAGCAAAGCTATATTACTCGCCTTCATACGAGCTATTGCGGCGTTTGCCATGCCTCCAACCACCGATAGACACGGTGACATACAAGGCGTTGAGCTGAGGCTATTGCTGATTTCACATTGGTCAAGTAGGCGGAGAAGCTCGTGTGTGTCTGGTCCGCCAAAGGTGTTCTGCTGTGGTTCACCTTTTGAAAATAACGCCAACGCTGTAGTTAGATCCCACATTTGAATAACACCATTACAGTGTCCTGTCAAAATGAATCGTGACCCCATACGAGACGAGACTTCACATTCGTGCACACAGAAAGAAGTGATAGTTGAACTATCCACCGACTTTATAATGCAAACACGATCACCATTTGAAGCTAAGCGTACATAAAGTTGATCCGTTTCGGGTACAACTTTTTGTACAAAGATCTGTTCATCATAGTCGCCGTAGGGACCAAAGTCGTTGCCAGCTGCATAACTGTAATGTGAATCGGTAGCTTCGAGTGACACAATTTTAAAGGAGGCCTCTGGTGTCGATCCAGGTTGTGTAGACAGCATGCCACGAAAACGTGTTAAGGACCAAGTGCGTACATGATGATATTCACTGCAAACGGATATTAGATATTTCTCCGAGAGGGTAACCTGGGAACAATTTCGGTGAACATTTCTCAATACAATGAAATTATGAAATGCATACCTTAGTTACGGGACTTTGATGTACAGTAAAGGTTTCAAATAAATGTGGACCGTGACCGGCAGTCTCCGGATGTTGTACAATAATACGCACTGCACCCGATTTCGTTCCATATGCTATCTCTATCCAATTTCCACTTATACCTAAAACAGCATGATTTATGAATATAATAACGCTCTATCTTGATAAGCAATTTAATCACTTACTGGAGGTTTTTGGAGTAAGATACACGGAAATTGCTGTAATTGGGTCCAAGTTTGGATCCTTATACAGCTCAGTCACCAATAAGTCATTATCCTTCATACGAAGTGGAAACTTTTGCATATCTGAGAGTAAAGAAAATGTTTATAATTAAGGGTATGTTTCCAAAATGCATGTGGTATATTTATCTTTCCAAGCAAAGTACCTATATAATAAATTGAACCGTTGTTACAGCCAAGAAGTAAAAATGATCCTGCCGAGTCAAAAGACAACACTGGAACCAAATCCTGAATTTGCCAATGTTGTGTCATTGCGTGCCAAACGCCTATTTTTCCAGACGATGACAAAGCAACTAATTGGCTGCCGATGAAAAATAAATACTCAACTCGTACATTTAGATTGAAAGTTCCGACATCGGTCTTATTGCCTCCCTCATGTATGCTCCAAAGTCGTATTTGGCTACCATAGGATATGGCGACCATCTTGCTCGGAGTAGGTTCAGCTGTGGATGTATTCACTTTTGAGTTGATCGCCATACGTTCGATGGTTGCATCGATATGAGGCGATGTGAATACTATTTGCCACCCACTTGAGTCTTTAACACGATAACAAGTTACGAAATGGGCATATGCTACTGCAATCCAGTTTTGATGAGCCTTAATTATTTGAACACGCAATGGATCGACCCAGTTTGATGTCAATGTTGGGCTGAATACTAGGCCTACATCATTCCGTATTATCTTATTGAGGTCGGCAGATGAATTTCTAGAATGACGCATATAATCAAGAGATGCGGTACGCGAGTGTGTAGAAGATGGAACTGCAGGACCCCAATTTCGCACTTCCCCGCCGACATTGACGTTTGGTCGTCCGCAACGCAAGTCCCAAGAAGAGTTCCGTGAATGCGATGACGAATGTCTACTCGATGTAGATGCTGTTTCTGGGACACGAACCATCGAACCGGGTCGAGCATTAGCAATTGAAGCGGACATTACCCCCGTTGAAGTTGACGGCAAGCAAGGTTCCATCTGTCCTGATGTGGCCGGTATATTATAAGAGCCGTTCGAAGATCTATAAGAAGGTAAATCGCTAACACCACCAGAACGGTCTTCCAGAACGACTGGGCCTGTCGATGTTACTGTTGTATGAATTGAATCATTTGATGGCATCATTGGTGCTGGCAAATAACCATAAAAAAGTACATCGCCACATGATGAATGATTCAAGTCTTCACAAAGCGCTAACCGCTTGACCAGCGGAGTAATGCCATAGTACTCCGATTCATGCCTTAATGCGCGGATTTCGCAATTTTTTATGTCAATATCCTTGGTTCGCAAATAGTTCAGAATGATTGAG
The DNA here is from genome assembly GCA_037783105.1 of Bactrocera zonata. Lineage (NCBI taxonomy): Eukaryota > Metazoa > Arthropoda > Insecta > Diptera > Tephritidae > Bactrocera > Bactrocera zonata. Next base: position 1,705,016 of record JBAWJQ010005039.1, on the reverse strand, counting down.
AACAACGAAGGATCGCGATCTATGAATATAGCACCAGTTTCATCGCGTAAACTCGAAATGCGTCCGCTTAGCAGCGCTGTGAAAAATGTGTCTGGTATCCACGTCAGCGTTTGACGTGATGTAGAAAATCTGCAATGTACCATGAAGATGACAAAAATAAAGTTTAACACACTAAAAATAACAAACGTATAATGAATTTGTATCTATTGGACAATTGTTAATTGAACCAACAGATAATCATAGTTTACCGCTGTCCTCCAACATTCAAATTTATCAGGTCGCCATTATGTTGAAGGTAGGCCATTGTATTGTTGTTAGCGCCTGAATAGAATTGCTGGTGCTGCTGCAACAGTTATGTTGTTGTTGCACCTATCAGTATAACTATGTCTCTCACTATAACTATAACTTGTCCAAAGTTTATGCCACAAAATTAATCCATAATCATTCCACTGATACCACCAAATTAACTTTTTAGTTCTGATATGTATGAAAGTATATTCAGCCTCGAATTTTCAAGTTAAAATTACTTATGGAATGCGGAGAAAAATTATGCTGCAAAAATGAGTAGTGTTGACGTTTTTGAGTTCTTTATGCCACAATGTTGCCAGAGCACAAAAAGGGAAGTTTTTGTGAACATGTACACACTGAAATTAATTTAGACTCATTGCATCCAATCACAACTGTTAAAAATAAAAATTAAAATTTTAAAAATAAAAATTTCAAAGTTGAGATTTCTAATAATTTTAACTCTGACGAAACAGCTTTACACTAAAACTTAAAAAAAAATAAAAATGTTCGTAATTAGTAATCTGCGTAAAACTTTATATGTATGTTGTTTGCCAACGTTCTTACTAAATCATAAATCCACATAGCAGGCGTTTATCGGCGTTTCATTTGTACGATGACCGGAAATAGCTGCTGTTGTTGTTGATAGCTATTGTCCGACGTTAACATTTGCTTTGTGTAATTCATGCATTGCAATTAACTTCCGGTTCTGCAGGGAGCCTGAAACAACAGAACACCTGCTAATTGACTGCATCGTAGTCTGCAAACACAGGTTGAAGAACCTTGGATCTAAGTTTCCAAATACGGATAGGTGAGTCTTTGTGATTTAGGAAAGTGCACAATAGACTTAAGGTCACGGTGCACTCTTCGTCTTTTTAATCTAATCTAATCTAATGTCCAAACTGAATCATAATTTCGGATTCAGAGCTAAAATTCTATGAGACCAAAAAATGTAAATATGTTTTATTAAATACTATTCGAAAAAAAATTCTTTAGCAATATTTAAATTTTCTTGAAACTTTTCTCGTAACTTCTCACCATGATGTTATTAGAAAAAAAACTCATTTTTCATTGGTTTTAAGTAAACTTTAATGTTAATGTATTATATCTATGTATATTCCATAAAGTTAATACGTAATTACGTACAAATGTATGTATGCATTTAATTTTTTATATATGTATGTTATTTGTTCCTTCAAACACTTATATAATATATAATGTTACTGGTTATGTTGTCGGTGATTCATTACTAAACCAATTGTTTACGCCTCTCATTTCATTACCAAAAAATAATGCCTCGATCCGATCAGTCATTTATTGAGGACACCATTTCAATCTACTGACAGGGGCATTGGTTCCGTTGGACAAAAATGTAAAAGGATTTGATCTTCGTTGATAATTCGCTCTTCCACATTAGTTTTTCTCTGTTGCCATAGTTTTTATTTCACGTCCTATCAGTGTTAATCACAATTAATCATCTTGCACTCAAATTAGAGCATTTCTTCCACGAATTAGCAAATAGCAAATGATGAGAGACTAACACAAAGGATAATATTATATCGCTAAAATAGCAGGAAAATGAGTATTGGGAACGATAAGAAACATTCTGGAGAGTACAATAAGGATATCTTTAATTTTATATCCTCTTGACTGCAACTATGATGTATTATGCTTAGTTTAATGGTCATACCATAAACAATAACACTTTTAGGGCTCAATATGTAAATTAAATTTTCATTTGTGTATGGTTTAAAAAAAAGAAAACAAAAAACAATATGAGCATGTTTATACTTGTTTCTCATCAGTCATTTCGTCCCAAATGAATCAGTCTCATCTCATGTATGTAAGTGAGCTCGACGTAACCAGAACTCCAAAAATATTGGAAGAATGCTCTATGTCATTACAACAGCAACAAGGATCAATCTCACAACATCTACAACTCTTTTAAAATATGGCAGTATCTCTTATTCTGGCAAAAACACGACTGACTCCTCTTAACAAGCCGAATATTTCTGTCCACCATAGATTCAAACGATGGCCCTGACGTAGAGAAGCTAATTATTTACATATATTATATAATTTTAGACTTTGAATCGGCAGAAATTTGAAGCCAGTGGTTATGGTAGTTATGTTCCCAACAATAGCTCTACGACTCCGTCCCTTTTCTGATTTATTTATTACCTTGAATAGTTTTTTGTTATGGAACTCACATTTTCGAATGATAGCTTTCAAATGAAAGAAATACTACTATATTTTGACAGTTTGTTTACAAGCAAAGATGTTGTTCACAGATTCGACAAATGTTCGTGTGACATACATACATACATATATATGTGGGATTTTCTTGGTGTATGAAACTATTATGCATGCAGCCTTTGGATATTTTTGTACGTATAATTATGATACAGAATGGCGTTTTCATACATATCAGCTTATTCTACTACTATTCTAGTTAACTTTACTTAAGTCCTAAATGACACACTGGAGCACATAAAAAATCATTTAAATATAGAATTTACATTCGGTGTGAAAAATTAAATGAAAGGCATACGTTTAAGGATACACATAAAATGTGTTTTTAGTTATAAAACATTTCAACAAAAAGACAAACAATTAAAAAATGTGTATATAAAAATAGTGATGATAACATTACAGACATGTAGTCACTTTTCATTACATATCAAAGGTAATATTATTGTGTCTTATCTGGCACACGTACATATAGTATGTATTCTTAATTAATTACTTTGACTATAACTATAGCTGGGGCAGAGTAAAAAATATTTATAATTTCATTGAAAGTTTTCTGGCACACAGCGTGTACGCTGCTAAGCCCCGGGAGTAACGTTATATTGCTCATTCCTTATTTATGCATATGCAAATATGTATGTTTACTTGTTACTTATGTATTACAATTGTGCAGAGCCGCAGTTGCTCATACAGTTTTGAATATCCATACAATATTTTCTTAATATACTATACATATATGTATATATAATGTATAAAATTTTTGATTTCGCAAAATTAAAAATTATTGTAATACTTAGAAATTGCTTCACATACACTACAGCTACTACACATTAAATATGCGGATATCTACTGGACGAAACTGAGGTTCAAATGAAACAAAATAACACCTTTCTTCTATGAAATACTTAATATTGAATGCAAGTAGTGTGATAATGCGTATACCGTTAATATATAGACAAATATCTTATATAACTTAATAACTAGTGTAAGATCATTGTACATACATTTGATTGCATGAACGGACATTTGTTTGCTAAATATATGTATGTATTTGATGTAACCTTCATGAGATAATGTCAATTTACATGCTTATTGGCTTTCTTTGTGTTACGAAAAGTTGAATTTGCAAACAATTTGCGAAAAGTTCACTGGATTTATGTAATACATTTCATGCTTTGATAGCTGTCTAAGAATTTATATTGTATGGCCTAAATGTTTCAATTAAAAATATAAGCTTTGTATAGGTATATATTAAAAACTTTAAATATGTTCGACAATCTACAAGTTTTTCGATCATAAAATATCAAATCTGTACGATAATTCTCGTAATGACACTATATGCATGTGTGTGTGTAGGATATACAACTAGGTGCTTGTGTGTTTTTACTCTAGACGAACGCCGAAACGAAGATGAATATGAATTACTTCTATTATAAGCGTTATAGTAACCTAAATATTGATCACTTAATTGTCTCTAATTGCACATTCCTTGATTTCCAAAGCGCGGATTAAATTTTTAGATATAGGTTGGAATTATTTCCAGCGTTTCTACTTTTACTTGTAATATACAATCTATACAATTTGTACAATGAAATTGTAACAAAATTAGAAAATATTCTACACTTAAGTTGTTTCTTACATTTACGAAAACATAACACCAAAAAAGATGACTCGTTCTTAAATGGTCAATCAACATACTAAAAATGTAAAATTAGTAAAATTGAAACGAGCCCTTAATATACTTTAAAGCAAAGAGTTTACCTTACGACTGATTTAATTGCCAATTTATTAAACACAAGACGGTGTATGAAACAATATACACACAAATATAGAAAACACGTAAAAAAAGGATTCGAGTTTATGCTTAACTAAATTTCATTGTTCTTATTTCATATTAGTATTAGTAAGTTTGTAAATTTAATTCAATTGACACTCATTGAATTGATGTAAAGAAGTACACTACCGTCCCGAGCAGGATTACTAGGGGCTACGGGGTGCGCCAACTTTTATGTCAGTATGAAAAAGTGGAATTCGAAATTAAAAACGCAACCACCTGGTGAGACCAGTTAACATCAAGAGCCCTTTTTGCAGCTGTTACATCGCTCCTCCCGATTTCCTTCAAGAAATTATCAGCCTTTCGAACGATTGCTTGACCTATTCCAACTAACCGATTCGATACGATATGTCTATTAGCTTCAATCTCTAGCTCAACAAATTTGAGGTTATGTTCCACATGCCTCGCCAACTCAATGCTATATTTTTTAAATGATTATATACCGACATAAATGACCGCGCACCCTGTAGCATTTTCGGATACTAGCTTTTTCAATCAACATCAATAGGGTCGAATGGCCTATTAGATTAAAAGTCAAGAAATGGCTTCCGACTTTCTTATACTCTCTTACTAATTCGTTACTTCGAATCAATCTTCATTTTTTTCAGTCCAGTTCATTTATATTAGATTATTGATATTTATTAATTGTTGAAAGATATTAATTCACCATAAGAGTATGAGATTCCATCGGGGCAGCTGAATCATAGAGAGTATCCGTATCCTGAGTGGGTTCGCCTTGCAACTGACACTGATTCGAAAGCGTACCAGCACCGCAATCACAAAAAAAGCTGAATAGTTAAAAAACGAAATGTTTGCAATTAATTATAATAATAAATAAACACACACATACATACATACAAGTTAGCACTAACTATTTGAGTGCTTTCACCATTTGAACTTACCGGTCATGTCGTATGAACTCCACATCATGGCCTGCGTGACAATTCTTAATGCAATTGACACAAATCGCATTGCGGTCAGTGGTATTACATGTTTGACAACGATAGAAGTCGTGCATTGGAAATGATGTGTAACTGCTAATTTTGTACAGACACTGTCCTCCGGAGACTGCCTTTTCGACTTCGTCTTCGTTGTTGAATATATTATTGCCGCGTATAATGGGCTGAACACCGCTCGCTAGGCATAATCCACCGAATTTATTTTTAAATATTTGATTATGCTCTAATGTCGCAGTTGCATTGTTGGTGATTTCGACACCAGCTGCCTGACCATCGTAAATACGATTGCGTCTCAGAATTGGATGAGATTGGGTAGAGATGAGAACACCAGCCTGAGTATTACGGAAGATGTCGTTCTCTTCAAGGATACCTTTGCCACCATTAAAAATACAAATGCCGCCATCGCGTCCGTCATATATCTTATTGCGTTTCAATGTAGGATTTGAATCAGTTTTTATCCACACCCCAGCCATTGCATTATCAAATATTTCATTTTGCTCTAACAGACCGAGACCACCATTGTAAACTAATACACCACCGTTTTGGCCGCCCCAAATTTTGTTTCCACGTATAACGGGATTGCTGCCAGTTCGTATTTGTACACCCGAGTACAGGTGATTGAAGATGTCGTTGTCCTCAAGTTTTCCATGACCATTATCATAGAAATATACACCCACCTACAACAAGACAGGTTATGAATTAAGCCGATTTCGATTCAGGTTCCAAATGACAACACAGTAAATTTAGTATGCCGAGCTATATTATTTCGTATTTCCACTGATTATACATGGTAAAATTAAACGAAAGTGCTTCAACTTTGTCGCTGTTCCTATGACAGTCGATCTAAATAACCTGAACGGACACACAATATTATTTAGACGGATCTATAGGAAGTGGGGGTTTAAATGAATGGGTTTAACTAGGCAATCAAGAATGTGGAAGAAATTTATTCGGTGCCTGATCTGTATTCATTCGTTTTAATTCTGTTTCTTTTAAATTATGATAAATTTTGAGTCTTCAGTTTCAAAAATGAAAGATAACAGAAAAAACGAAACTTGATACCTTACAAATAATAAAGTTGGGCATACAAGGATTCGATTTTGATCGCTCAATATGTATGGCTTCCATATCTTAAAAATTGAAGGACTGCTTTTTTGGCAAGTGTTAACGAACATAGAAATGATTCGGATACAGTAAATATATCTGTTGTCTTATTTCGATATATCTAACAAAATATGATAACCTATGTATATCTGGAAATTTGATCATTTTGAGGTTAACACTATATGGTATAAATTATTCATTATATAGTTTACGATTGAAAAAGGCAAGCATGGTAATACACTATTTACTAAACTGAGTCACTCACCTGTTTTCCAGAATGTATGCGATTTCGACGCAAAACTGGAGTACTGCCTGTTGTTATCCAAACACCTGCCAGAGTGTTAGAATACACTTCGTTTTCTTCAATAAGACCTTGACCCTTTTCATGTACGTATATACCCCCATGTTGGCCGTGATGGATTTTATTATGACGCACTATCGGATCACTATTCGTTCGTATCTGTATACCAGCCAAAGCATTCCCATATATATTATTATGTTCGATGAGCCCACGACCTTCTCCAAATATATATACACCTCCTTGATGTCCGTTATATATTTCATTCTTGCGTATAGTGGGATTACTATTTGAAGTTATCCAGACGCCTAATTTAAAATAAAACCATGTTAATTTAAATATTTATATGACATATAAGATCCATGCCCACATAGATTATTTTGTTTACCTGCAAAATTATTTGAATGTATGCGATTCTCAATAAACTGCCCCAAACCATTCTCATGCACATAAATTCCGCCGGTTTGCCCATGATGAATCTCGCATTTGACAACAGTAGGGTTTGCACCTGCTTTGACTTCAAAACCCGCAATGCGATTGTTATGTATATCGTTTTTCTCAAAATAACCCTATAAAGGAAATTCGATAAGCATTTATGAAATACCATTGTAATCATTTTCTAATACAGGTTGTGAGTTTAGTAAATTTTTAAGTGGTACCCATGTGATATAAGCATGACATATTATGTGCACAAAGACTGGAATTCAGTTATGTATGTGAAGTTTCAATTGTGTGCATTTACAATTCTATTTTATACTCACCATTCCATTTTCAAATGTGAATATGCCTACATCGCGTCCATGATGAATGTGATTCTCGCGCATAATAGGACTGGCAAAGTTCTTCACCCATATTCCGGCCAAAGCATTGCGACTTATTTCATTGTGCTCATAAGTTCCTTGAGCGTAGTCCGTTACATAAAGACCAACATTCTCACAATCGCTTATATCGCAGTTGCGTATGACAGGATTAGCATTAACGCCACTAACACAAACAGCTGCGCCCACAACCGATGAGCTGCGTATAATACAGTTGTCCACTGTTGGTGAGCAATTCTCTCCAATATCCAAACAATAATGTTTATGATGAGACACTGTGGATGTGACATCAGGGGAGAACTTCAGCGTCAAATAGCCAACATAAGCATATTTGGCACCTTCTACAAACATCATGGTGGAACCTGCTTCGCGTTCTAATATGACGGATTCGGCCACATTTCCAGATGCTGCACCAATCAAAGCTACATCCGATTCTATATACAAATATTCGCCTTTGTAATGACCAGCATGTAGGAAGATAAGTGGCCCTGGATGATCGGCGGGTTGTACATTTTCTTCATAAATGTTCGCTACTGCACTAACGTTACTACCACAATTGCTTGAATTAGCAATACTTCCAGATGCATTTGAGCTGCTTGAACTGGCAATGGCCGCAGCTGCGGCACGTTCTTCAGGATAGTCCAGTGCACCTTGTATTGTATTGAAGAATAATATACTACGGCCGGAGTACTTTTTATCCTATAAAAGTAAGGTTACAAAATTAACAAATTATAAAAAATCTTAATTTGCAAGAAAAAATATTGATACCTGAAAACCTGCACGAACGTGTACGCCACGGTAAAGTTGCCGGAAACTCTCTTTCCAAGGATTGGTAAACTCAGATTCTTCTGGTTTTTCAAAGACGAATTTACATAGTTCAGAATTAAATAGTGGCATATCGTATTCGAACACGGACTGATACAATCGTTTCCACAATTCGGTATCGTTAGCGATAGTGTTAAAACGTTTACAAACAAGTGATAACCGACACAAATCCTGCTCTAGAAGATACGAAAATATTGCGAGCAGGACTTCGTCGGGCATTTCGTATTGTAAGTATTGAGCTGCAGTTGGACCTGCTAGCATGCTGCTGCCTGTACAGGCAGCCATGCAGGGCACTTCTGCAGTTTGTGCATACAAACGTCGTGATCGCTTGCGAGCTGGTAACATAAAATTATTGTCTTCAATTCCGCCAATCGGAAGATCACTGCAATGCTGTTGTGGTATTGAACTGTGCACTGTAGGCGATGGGCCTAATAGTGCACCAGAAGTAGTTGAATTTACAGGAAAAGTGGCACTAGTTAATGGCGTATGCACAATTGCTGATGATGAGGATGATGATGATGGCATAACAGAGATGGAAGCGGGGTTGCAACTTCCTCCCAGATGAGGCGGTGAGCCACAGGAAACTGATTGCGAGCTGCTATTGTTGGTGTTTGGAGCTGCAATATTGCTGCTGCTGGCTGTAGAAACTATTGCAGGAGGAGATGAAAGAATAGCAGATGTGCTGGTGTTACACCAATGCTCATGTCCATTAGCAGGCATCTTGCGACGAAGATCATATGGTGATTGATGTGTACTGTTGGTCCCAGACGCAGAAGTAGACGCAGTTACATTTGATAAAGAGTTGCACAATACCGAATTTGAATAATGTGAATTACAATCTGCAAATATTAATAAAAAAAATTATAATCAGTTAATCTTTTCCACTAAAATTAATTATTTTGTATTATTTTGGTACTTACTGCTTGTATGATTTACAATACTAGAAGTACTGGTACTATTATGATTTGAACTACTTGACGGACCTAAATTAAAAATACATTTCAACAAGGGTCAGCATTTATGTTTTACAAATCGATAATTACCTGGACAAGGACTACTCGATCCGGAATCCACCAGATGACCTCCCACAAAACCTCCTCCTCCATTAAAACCTGACGATCCTATTATATTATTAGAACAAGAAGCTCCAAGCATGTTTTTTGAGTTTAATACACCAAATGAGCAAGAACCTGAAATACCGTTAGACGTAGAAGGCCCTGAATTTGATGATTGTGAACAGGATGCCCCAGAGACATCCACAAACATTTCTGATGAAACTGCACCAGCAGCTGTTGACGCTGCCGCTGCTGCTGACGATGTGCTCACTACAATTGCAGCTGATTGCGATGATGTATCACCAGAAGAACATGATGCGACTGATGATGTCGAATGAGGATTTGTTTGAATTGATGATGAGTCTTGTGGAGCAGGCGAAATATTTGAATTTGTAATATTGTCATTATTTTGAAGGGAAGATGCACCGGCGTTAGAACTGGAATTTGCTCCAGAATGTGAGGCAGAACTTGATCCGGGAATGTTTTGCTGCATAGGATCCATTATGTTACCTAAAAGAAAACATTATATTATTTTTTCCTTTAGTTTTATTTCACTACTAACCGGATGGACGATTTGGTAGAGCTATGCGATTGACACCTTTTCGACGGGAACGGCGCACGTATGAACGTGACGATGTAAAGGAAGCGCTGGGCATTTTTCTTTTATAAATTATATTATTATTTTTGAATTGGTAATAAAAGTTCTTACAATGTTATTTTCAAATATTAGCTATGTAATTAATATACAAGTTACAAATAAATAAGTGAACTTGTGCAAATACATTAACCCAAGTCCAATTTTCTTTGTTTGAGTTTACTTATGTATTATATTTTTTTGTACACTACCTTCGTTTCATTCTACATATAGCACATTTTTATTTAATTTTAATAAGTCTTTTAGTAATCCACATTATTTTAAGTCACTGCCGATTTCTCAGTTTATCCTTACAAATTGTGACCGAGTCAAAGGGAAAGGGTTTACACCAGCTCGATTAGAACGCCATTTTCGGTAATCGCAGTCGCCTTTTCCACTTGGATTTTTTAGCTGACAGCAGTCACTGTTAATTCCACTTCCACTTTTTCTTCTTTATTGTATATTACCACCATCGGTACCTTCGCTTTTGTTTTCGTTTTAATAGACATTGAATTTTACGCTGTACCCCGGCCAAACACTTATCGAAGTAGTACAACCATATTCAAGCAGATGGATTTGCATCCATTTCTTTCATACTTATATTATTTGAAGCCAGCTCGCCTCTATACAGGATTTTTCAATCAGTTTTCCCTACAAGCTTAGTAAAATTTATATTGACCACTGAAACAAATTTGCTCGACATTTTTTATATTTTATAAAATGCGCAATCGTCACTAATGTTTTAAAATTACTACAACAAAAATTACAGTTCAGTTTAGTTAGTTTTTATCCCTTAAAATAGTTTTATTTTTAGTTTAATTGGCACAGAAAAATTTCACGCACAAGTATTTTGTCCGTACACGAGCTGAGAGAGAGTCGGCGCTCTTCGAAAATGGTATACAACTTTGAACTGTCACAACAGTTGTAGCTGTCAACAATCTGAGATTGCCTACACTATATAAAAATGTATTATTTTAGATAAAATATTTATCCAATAAACCCTTTCATCGTGATAACTATGGTGTTTTAAAAGTAAATTTATTTTTAAGTTTTGCTTTATTGTAAATTTATCCCAGCAAGCCCACTAACCGTTACACTACTGGTTAACTACCCAAGAGCACTACCAGAAGTTCCTGTTTAATATTTAACGAGTTTCTCATATCCCACTTTACAAATATAGCCGAAATTTAAAACTGAAATTGTGTCACTTTTTGTTTTCCAAATGAGCAAATGTAAGCACAAATGCCAGTGCACGACACACTCCGATCGTAAAAATCGAAAATTTTCGCCAACATGGATTCGTATAAATGAGTAAATCGCACTTGCGCTCGCACCGATCGAACAAAAATGTATGTAATTCATAGAATAAAATGCCGATGAGGAATGCACTGCGACCTTTGGTCTATTGTGCCCTCTCCTTACTCACATTGACTCGCCTAGACCCAGCCCATTGATAAAGTCCAGTAGACTTCCAGGCGGTAGCGAGGCAATGCGATCCCTATCCGGAGACAGTACTCCAAGGGCCTTGGATCTGCGTCTACAGACTGCTGTGCAGTCAAACAGCAGATCCTCCGGGGTTTCAGGCTCCATGCCGCAGAAACGGCAGCTGGCGCAAGCTGATAGGCCCATGCTATGCAGATGCCTGTTCAGCTTGCAGTGACCAGTGTACCATGCGACTAGCAGCCTGAGTTTGTTCCTGGGGAGGTTTATTATAATTTTGAACCTCTTTAGGTTATAACCTCCCATTAGCAGTTTGGCGTGTCTCATGCCATGAGCCTCTAGCCAATACTCCTCTCTGCCTACTCTTTCCTCTTTACGGAGCAGCTCCTTTATGGTGTGGGGACGCACCCCCGTAAAGGGTTCGGGTCCTACCGTTTTGGTGGAGGCCGCGGAGCGGGCGAGCTTGTCCGCCAGTTCGTTACTGGCTATACCTTTATGACCAGGCACCCAGATCAGGTGTACCCGGTTTCTATCCGCAAGGCTATTCAGCCTATTCCTACACTCCTGCACTAGAAGCCATCAGATCGCTCGTAAGGGGAGATCGCCTTTAGCATCGCTTGACTATCGCTGAGAATGGCTATTCGCTCATTGCGATGAAGGTTTATTTATATACACCGGCTTATGGCATAAACTTCTGCCTGGAAAATGCTCAGAAACTCACCCATGGGTATGGAGAGCCTAGTGCGTGGGCCAACAATCCCTGCGCCGATTCCCTCCGACATTTTCGAGCCATCGGTGTACCACCTCATAGTACTTTCCCTCAACACCATTTCGAGGTTGAAGTCGTTCCAATCGTCTTTGTTGCCGAGGGTAACCTTGAACTTTTCCCTGAGGTTAACCTTTTTGGTAGCACTATCCCTCGGGAGGAGGGCCAATGATAGGTTGCCGCTTATCCTTTCCATTCTCTGGGATGAGACTACCTTGCCTTTTCCCCACCCCTCTGCCGTTATTTGCAGAAGGGTGTGTTTGGCTATCTGCCCGATGACCAAGTGAAGCGGTGTAAGTTCCAGAAGAACCTCTAATGCTGCCGTTGGACAGGTACGCATTGCGCCCATCATGCAGACACAGGCCAGCCGCTGTAGCTTCAATAGCTTAGTCCTAACCGATGTCTGCGACGCAACTGAGGCCCAGACTACCGCCCCATACGTGATTATCGGTCTCACTATCATGGTGTACAACCACCTGACTATCCTTGGCTTACAGCCCCAGGACCTACCTGCCAGCCGATTGCACACCATTAATGCTTTTGTCGCCTTAACCAAGGTCAGGTTTACGTGCTGCTTCCACCTCAAGGTGGAGTCTAGCGTCAACCCTAAGTATTTGACACTGTTGGTCATTCCTATCTCACTGCACCCCCAGTGAGAGAGTCCTAAGGCCGGGTAGGGTCCTGCGTCTCGTAAACGGAATTACTGACGTCTTGGAGGGGTTGATGTTCAGTTCAACCTCCCTACACCACCCCTTCGCTAGATTGAGACCTCTTTGGACCAAGTAGCAGAGAGTGTCTTTATATTTGCCTTTTGCTATAATTACTATGTCATCCGCATACCCTTGGCAGCGGATCCCATTGTCTGTTAACAGTGTCAGCAGGTCGTCTACGACTAGACTCCATAGCAGGGGTGATAACACACCCCCCTGTGGGCAGCCCCTTGTTGTGCCTAGACGAATTCTGCTATCTCCTACTGAAGTCTCAGCAACCCTTGTACGTAGTACGGCCTCTATCCATCTACGCACTGGTGCCGCCACATTCCTTTTCTCCAGTGCCCTGACTACACTCTTGTGGGATGTGTTGTCAAAGGCACCTTCGATGTCCAGGAACGCGCAAAGCATCACCTCCCCATGCTCCAGTGAACTCTCTATTTCAGAGGTCAGCTGGTACAGAGCAGTACTGGTAGATCATCCCGCTCTGTAGGCATGCTAAGCCGCATGCAGCGATGAGCTCTTCAGCGCCTTCGCCCTTATTTCCTGATCCACGATCTTCTACATAGTTTTTAGTAGAAAAGACGTTAGACTTATTAGCCTAAAAGATTTCGCCAACGAGTAGTCCTTCCTTCCTACCTTGGGTATGAAGATCACCTTCGCTGTCCTCCATACCTCAGGGATATACACCATGGCGAGGCTCTCTCTCAGCAGCCGAACCAGGTGAGGCAGCAAAAGCTGCTCCCCCTGTTGTAACAGCGCCGGAAAGAGGCCATCCACTCCCGGAAACTTGAGTCTTTCGAACGAGGCCATCGCCCACCGGATCGTGTCCGCCGTAATCAGCTGTTTGGCGATACTCCAATCCTCGCGGGATGACCTGTGCTCGATCACGGGTGGACAGTGGTCCTCCCGTACTGTCTCCGGGAAGTACGCCCGCAGGAGCTCCATGGCTCTGTCCCCCGCACTGGTCGTAAAAATCCCGTCGTCGCGTTTGATGGCAATCTCTACGTCCTTCGTGCCCCTGGCCAGAGCTTTGTGCAGCCGAGCCGCTTCTGGCGTAGTGGCGACATTTTCGCAGAATCTCCTGAAGCTGGCCTGCTTTGCAGACCTAATCTCCTTGTTGTACAAGGTGAGATAGCTCCGGTATTCTGCCCAGACCCCCGTAGGTTTTGCTCTGTTAAACTGGCTGCGCACCTTTTCCGGAGGTCCGCTAGTTCCTTTGTCCACCACGGACAGTCTCGTCTGTCGGTGGGCGCTTTCAGGGGGCAGCTGCTATTATACGCGTTGATTACGGCCCAGTTCAGGTCAGAGAACCTATTCTCTAGCCCATGACCTGAAACGCTATCATCAGTCTGCCCCCTCCTGCTTAATTCCCTGCTTAATAGATCCCTGAAGGCGACCCGACCTTATGATCCTGTGGTCTGACAAGGAGGGCTCTGTCGAGACTCTCCATTGCGAGACCAGTCCGCTCGTAAGCTCATTGTTCAAGGTGAGGTCCAACACCTCCCTCCTCCTTATAGTTATGAACGTGGGTTCACACCCTACATTCTCTATACCTAAATTGCTGCCTACAATATACTCTAATAGAGACTCACCTCTTATGTCGCAGTCGGTGCTGCCCCATTCCGTCTGGTGAGCGTTTGCATCGCATCCTATGATGAGGGAAAGCCTGTGCCGTCTACAGTGCTCCACCAGCCTTTCAACCGCCTCCGGGTATGCTGTAGGTGCCTCCCCTGGGAAGTATGCCGAGGCCACATGTAATTCATACTAACAATGAGATCCGCTGTCAAGGATATGCGGATTACATTGCTATTTTAACTAGTAGAAAACTAGTGGATGCTCTCTGTGATGTCGTACAAAGGGGATTCGGTTTTTTCATTGGGGTTGGATTGAACAACAACCGCTCGAAAACGACCATCGTCTCGTTCACTAGACGTAGGTCCCTGTTCGAGCTCAGGAACTTCTTCCTTGGCGGCAGAGAGATAGAGATGACTAACGTGACGAAATATACGGTTCCTCTCACCGGTTGAAACAGCGTGTGCACTTATGGTATTTAATCGACTTGCGGGGAAATCTTGTAGCTACAAGCCATGGGATGAGTTGAAATTCGAGTGACTGTATATCTCTCCTTCCGTTCTAACTTAAGTAAAAATTAAGTTATCTTGATGATACTTGGTATACATATTCCTTTGCACCATAAGAAGTTTGGACTCAAAAAAATTGGCAGAACGAATCACATTAAAGTGGGACATCTGTGGTTTGAAATCTTTGTATATAACTTCCAAACCAATGAAGCTATATCACCTAAATTTAAACAGAACTAATATCAATTATACACTTGCGATGGTGTCAAATTTTGACAATGGGAGTGTCACCGCCCACATTTATGTGAAAATCCATATCTCGGGACATACTCGACCGATATCAACCAAATTTGGTATATAACACACATCAAAGTGCATGAAATCGGACTACAACCACGCCTTTTCCCATCTAACATAATTCAATACTCCATCTGATACTTTCAGATTCCAGAATATAAATAAAGTACCAATTAAAAAAAACGGAATAAAACTTTGCTTGAATAATGATTTTGAACTGTACCATCTTATGACCAAATTTTTTTCAAATCGAACCGAAGCTAATCAATATCGGTCAATGAGTGAGATGTATATAATTGAAATCCAGATCGGGTCAATACTTCCCTTAGGTTCCATATACCTCATATAAACATTTTTGAATTTTCGGGTGACTTTATCCCGCCTAGATCTACATACATATGTAATCGATTGAGAATGATTAGTATAATCTTCGCTTTTATTGTAACCCACTCACGATTTCGTCGAACGATGAGGTTCACTTAATTCACCTGGAAGAAGATCTGATCATTGAAAGTTGCAAGAGGTGTTCTGCTACATCCGAACTTATGTCTTCATTACTTGTTATATCTATTTATATATTTTTAATTTATTAATATTAGTGCATCCATTTGTACAAGCATTAAGCGTTGAACACATAGACGACTGCGGGACAACGAAATAAATGTCGATTCATTTGTTTTAAATTATCAAATGTTATTACAAATGATATATCAGAGATATTTTATGCTTCTGTTTGTAAAATAACGTTACGACATGTTAGAGGCTTGAATAACTTTTCAGTTTACATAGTGGTGGCAACACTACAATGTCGTCGGCAAAATTAGAAAGGGTTTTAATTTAGCGACAACTGCTAGCCTGCTGCCGTGAAGTCTAAATGTGGTCTAAATAACTGTGCCCATGAAAACGTGTGTATTCTAGTGTTTAACAAATGCAGATGCAGATCGTGGGTCAATTAATGTACCGTCAAAATCTAATTTTTCAACGATCAGCTTTGCCGCCATGTAATACCAAAACTATGGGCATGAGGAATTTTTGACAGTAATTTGACACTGCCACTTTATTTTCATTTTTCAGAGGAATTTGTCACATGAGCCATTCACAATGGTAAAATTTGTCTGTAATGTGTAACCCAGACCTTATATGACCAATAAATTGCTTTCAAGTTGCCATACACCAACTTGCAAGGCAGATATATTTTAGCAAACATGTAAGCGACTTGTTATTAGGCGTGTTTTATTTGACCAGTAAATTAAGCTATTAGTTTATTTTGTATGAAAGACTTAGCTAACATAATTATGTTGGCTTGTCATAAGCTATCATAGCTTGTATATTGAACTAAAGACGTTACCAGTTCATCGCTTTTTTTTATTCACAATAGCAAGGTTTTTCCCAAAAAAAAGTAGTTGGCAAAGCAAGAAACCTCATTTTGACAAATGAAAATGTAAACAAACAAAAATTACAGATTTTTTATGTGAGTATTAAATTAAAATTAAGACAAATATGAACACTTGTTTTTAGTTTTTTGTAACCTACACCTCAAATAACTAAAACAAATGTATTTGTATGGCATATTAACATTCCGTTTACAAATTTGAAATTTCAAACTAAATTGTATATCAGCTGATTGTTCTTGTCCGCATTACCAACCCAATTCATTTTCAAGCGAATATATGAAATAAGCTAAGTGCGTTTTATTTGTCCATGATTATTGGCTATTGTTCACTTTTGCGTACATTAAACTATAAGGACATTCTCTAGCTCGTACAAACCCCTTGCACAGTGCACGAATTGCAGAATTTTCCACTTTATGCAACGGCACAACAACAAACACACGCAGAAAAATATTTGCAATGGCTGTAAAATATGTCAGACCAAAACCCATGTTTATTTTCGTGCCGTCATATATCACTAGATTCTGCAATGGGTGCTCTCTTGACCTTGCATTTTTCGGTATAGGATTTTTGCATTTTGATTCATCGTGCAATCTTGCAAGAGCAAGAGAATGCCGCTATTGATAGTTGTCAGTGAAAACTCATCGAAAACACACAATGTCGGTCCGAACGACTTAGATTTCACAACATACAAATGTGTTTTCAAAATGTTTTCAATGTCGGTCCGAACATAGTATTACCTACTGAAACGCTAAAATTAACCACAAAATTGTGTTTTTACCTGCTTCTGTTATTAATTCTTCTTCTTGAAAAATTATGTATCGCCTTTTCTGTTTTAACATATTAATATTTCGATAAGCTTGAATGTCGATAGTTTTTCTCTCTCTTGTTTACGTTTTCGCCCACTCAAAAGTAAGTTGCAGTAAAAATTTAGTAGTGTTGGTAAACAGCGGGAAATGTTTCAATGTATTCATGCAATCTGTTCTCTCCGTTTTGCAGGGGCAATTTTTCCTTTCAAGTCGAATGACAAGTTGACGGCCAAGTTAAAACAGCTGATAACATAGTTTTGGAAGCCAGCTTTCTTTATCACATTCTTTTCCCAATTTTTTGTAGGCTTCATACATTTACAATATGTTGGGATATTAAAATTTTATCATCATTATTATTATTATTATTATTATTATTATTAACTGAATACAATTACAATTAATATATATATATAGCACTAGCGGTTAAGCCATCAGCTTAAATATCATCATTATACCGCATAAATTAGGTACCTGAGATGAAAATAAAACAAAATGAAAGAGAATGCTAAAAATTGGTTGACTCGAAATGCACGTGGAAACGGAACAGACAACTCCAAAAAGGGAATTTGTCGATATTGCGCAGTGAAAGTTCCTGCGTGTGAACTCACACTAACAGAAATAGTATTTTTACAATTATCTCACAGTGTAACCATGGTATAAGGGTTGTGACAACATATCCTTCGTGACTTCCTTACCTTCGTTTTTGGAAATATACAGTTTTATCAGATATCCTTGGTTTTATTCTAAAATTTGTTGTCAGCAAAAGACGTTGTCTGCTAATCCCTTGAAAATTAAATACACAAATCGTTGTTGCGTTTACTTCATATAAAGAAACAATATGTCGGACTGGGGAGAAGAAAACTGGGATGATGAGACACAAAACGTAGTTAAAGCGCCCGAAATTCGGAAAAATTACCAAAATAATCACTATAACACAGGTAGTAATAGTCGGAGAAATAGTTCAAATCAACATCAATACTCGGAGACGGCCAGAAAACGAACATCTCAAGTACAAACCTACAGAGAAAAAATAAATATTCCACAAGACTGCGTTGGACTGATTATAGGTCGCGGAGGATCCAATATACAACGCATTCAAAACAATTACAATGTGCGAGTAGATCTCGATAAAAGAACTGGATCAGCCTCGATTGGAGGGCAAAATGAAGCAGATGTAAAAGATGCTTATAATTATATAGAACGTCAGTTGAATTCAAGTTCAAGAAATAACAATAGTATTGGTCATAGCAAACAGACCGACTTCATGTATAAAGTAGAACAACAAGAGGAAATAATTAATAAAAATGATAAAGATATTCCGAATGAGGATGCTCCAATCGATTGGGAGGCTATGATGAAAAAATCGGTAAGCAGATTTAATTAACTATAGTGTTAAAACTAATTGATCAATATACATTTCAGAAAGAAGCAAGTGCAAGACGTTGGGCTCAATTGCCCCCCTTGACAAAAAATTTCTATTTAGAAGATTGTGAAGTTACAAATTTAACTACCGAAGACGCACAACGTATACGAAGGGAAAACAATAACATAACAGTTTCACGTGTATTTAAGGAAGATGGCGTTCCAGAAGATATTCCAAATCCGATTTGGAAGTTTGAGCAGTGTTTTGCAGCTTATCCCGATTTGTTAGAGGAAATAAACAAACAAAAGTTTGCGAAACCATCGCCCATTCAATCACAAGCATGGCCAATTTTACTAAAAGGAGAGGATATGATCGGTATTGCCCAAACCGGTACCGGTAAAACACTAGCTTTCTTGTTACCTGCCATGATTCATACTGAGTACCAAAGTACACCGCGTTCAGAGCGCGGCGGACCCAATGTATTGGTCCTTGCGCCAACACGCGAACTGGCTTTGCAGATTGAAAAAGAAGTCCATAAATATTCATTCCGCGGCATGAAAGCGTGAGTATTTTAAAGTCTAATTTTCTTAGTAAGTTGTTTCCAAATTTAACGTTATGAATACTTTTAGCGTATGTGTATATGGCGGAGGGAACCGCCGTGATCAAATAAACAACGTACAAAGTGGTGTTGAAATTATCATTTGTACTCCAGGTCGCCTTAATGATTTAATCGAAGCCAATGTCATTGATGTGTCTAGTGTTACTTATTTGGTACTAGATGAAGCAGACCGTATGTTAGATATGGGCTTTGAACCACAAATACGTAAAGTGTTGCTAGATATACGCCCCGATAGGCAAACAGTTATGACCAGCGCTACCTGGCCCCCAGGAGTTCGACGTCTGGCACAAAGTTACATGAGTAATCCTATACAAGTATGCGTGGGTTCACTAGATTTGGCAGCCACACACACAGTTAAGCAAATTATCGAAATAATGGACGAAGGGGATAAATATTTTGCCGTAATGTATTCTATTTACATATACCGGATTCATTTACTAATATAAAAAGTTTTTCTTTTTTTAATATAGATTCAGAGTTTTTTAAAAAATATGCAGAAAAATGATAAAGCTATAATATTTTGTGGAAAGAAGACGCGAGCTGATGATTTGTCCAGCGATTTAACAATTGAAGGACATATGTGTGCCGCCATTCATGGTTCCCGAGAACAGGTATTACATAGATTTACTTCTTTAATTTACATCCAATAATCCATGAAATATCTGTTTTATAGTCTGATCGCGAGCAAGCGATTGCAGATATAACCTCAGGATATATTAAGATATTAATTGCCACAGATGTTGCTTCCAGAGGATTAGATATCGACGACATAACGTAAGTATTATTACTCGCATTGACTACTTTAATTAAAATTCATTAATTTTTTAGACATGTGATCAATTTTGATTTTCCTCGCAACATTGAGGAATATGTGCACCGCGTTGGTCGAACCGGTCGTGCTGGCCGCACCGGAACGTCTATAAGCTATATTACTCGTAGTGACTGGGGTGTTGCCAAGGAACTTATAAGTATTCTGGAAGAAGCTGATCAAGAGGTTCCATCCGAACTTCGTGAAATGGCTGCCCGTTTCAAATCGATGAAGGATCGGCGGGCAAACGAATTATCGCAATGCAATTTCCGTGATCGAAATGGAGGCGGAAGTCGCGGTTTTCGTGGTGGTAACGGTGGCGGACGCTACTAAACAAGTTAATCACTTTCGCACAAAATATAATTTTTTATTGAATTTTTACATACCTCTATATGAATTGAAACGTGGGCTTTTTTGATTTGATTTTTTATACAATATTGTATTGTATGCAAGTAATCGAGATGCTATCGTTAATAAAAATTACTATTTCTGAAGTAAAATTGGATTTTTAATAGGTAAAATTATATAAAATCTAACGGAACGCATGAGTTTTTTTACTATTACGACTATTTAGAATCGATAATATAAAATAATAATTATGGTTATAATGGATGTTTGGTGTATATATGTGTATGTATTTTTAATTTTTTAAATTTTTATCAACAATCTATATGTGTAAGATCAAGGTCTTCATCCCATGCACTCTTTTCCGCTTGCATGCTGTTGTAAGTACTCTCTTGAGTTTCAGCTGTGTTCCAGAGCTCGTCATCTTCATCGGCGTTCATAACCTGTGTATTTTCGGTGCCCCCACGCCTATTCCTATTAGCTTGTTTTGTATTAGTTAATTTTTTAGTGGATCGATTACCCATCACATTTTGACTTTCTTCGAAATATTGATTCGGGTGGTGAACTCCAAGTTCTACAGGTGAATCATGCATTATTTGGAAATATTTTCCACATGCAAGCTGATAATGGCCTTTTGATACATAGCCCATGACTTCTTGAACATGTGCCGAAGACAAGCCATATGATGCAAGTTTCACTTTCAACATACTCGGATCATTTGTTTTATAGGGACATCCACGACAATCATCCTGGACTGCGTTTTCTTGGATTATCTTAAGGCAGGAATAAGGTGTATAACTGATCATTGAACCCTTTTTGCCGTAATTGTGATATATGTTATATTCATAACGCTTCGTAAATTGTTCACCATCAATTTTCTTCGTAAATTCTTCTCGGAAAAATCGCAGACTATCCTCCAAAGTAACACCAATTCCTTTAAGGAAAAGACCATACTGCATTCGTCCGCCGTGCTTAAGATGATGATTTGTACGCAGATATTCATGGCAACCGCGCATGCATATTGGAAATGATTTTTTTGAAAGTTGGTCTAAAGATTCAGGTGACACAATCCCTTCTTTACTGAGGGCATAATCTTTACCTGTATATGAAGTATGTAACGATTTCAGTAAATGAAATATGCGTTCATCTGCTTCCACCTCTCGTATTAGCTTTTGCGCTGATTGCAGGCCATGTTCAATTTCATTGAGCTGTATGACGGCTATAATTGAAATAAAATCATGTGTGTTTACATATGCAAATCCACTTTTCAAATAACATCGACGTGTTCGTACTAAGTCCAAAACTTGTGTAAAAGGTACTTTGTAAAAATCCAGCATTTCAATTTTGGATATACTTTGACCGACGGTACTCTCGTATAATCCATCTTTAACTGAATCTTTTTGGGAATCATTCAGTGGAACATACTCTAGTTTATTCAATTCAAGAAAATGCTTGATGTCAGTGCTGCTCATTGATGAAAACTTATATTTGAAAAGTTCCATTTCACGCGTCAGAAACCAACTGTTTAAAATTAGATATTAAAAATTAGCTAAATTAATTACAATTATTTTATTACTATTTTTTCATTACACCCACCGCTTCAATTCTTCAGTGCGACAGTACGCCAACCGCAGAATAAAATGTGAAATATAATCACGTCGCCTTGCTTGCAATTCTTGTTCATATTTGTTACTATCCGTTGACGGATTTACGCTGTTGCCCATACAAAGCCGCAGGTAGCCTCTAAGACCTTCTCGATTCAGCTCAGTGTTGACGGATTCTTTCCATTCATCTGATAAAACACGAAGGTTTTTAGAATTTGCTTGCTCCAGAATGCGTAGTACTTTCAGTCGTTCCAGAGCCAAGTCTTCGAATTCGTTAATTTTTATGTCTTCAGTCGGTGGAGTTCGGTAAAGTGCAACATTATGTGGGTACTTTATTTCTAGATTTTCGTACTGTGGTTTGCGAACTACTCGCGCACGCGTTTTTCGGCGAAAATCCATTTCTATAACACCTTATTTATAATATTTATACAATCCTATTCGATATTCACATTAACCAAAACCGCTCGGTAATCAAAGGTTTGTAGATTGGGCGCGCATTTTGACAGTTGGTGAGATTGTTTACATTCTCATAGTTTTATGTCACCATTGCTGAGACTTTTGTGTGCAAGCAGTATTCCTCCTTTCTGTCTCCACAGGCAATAACTGTTGCCTAGCATATTCATTGATAGGAAACTTGTTACGAAAAAGTGTTTGTATCCATAATGTCAAAATTAGTTTTTTTTTGTTTTTCTCGTCATTCTTCCGTTTACATTTTGATGATTTTGTGTTATTTGAAACATATTTTATGTTGAAATTTTGGAAAAATTTATTTTTGAATCATAAAAACAAAATAAAAAGGCGAACGGTTAATTATAACATAACGGTTCAATTACTTTTGAAAACTTGTTTTTGGGCTACAGCCTTGTTATTTTTCGTAGAAACGAGTCAGCTGATTGCTCTCCTCCAACACAGCGTTGCTATTAGTATATATTATATAATATATTATATTTTATAGTAATTAAAAAGTGGACTTGAACTTATTTGAAATAATCTTAAACCCACTCAAAATTACAGTCGAATACAATTTTTCATAAAATGTTAACTATTTTTAATTATTTAAATCATTTTGATATTTTCCATTATAAAAATTTATAACTGAAAAGCTAGATGTGTACAAAACCTTTTATATCTTCTTATGTTGCTATTGATCGAATGTGATAAAGATACAGCAACAACTACGTTGGCACTACGGAAGGGCGGCATGTCGGTGACTAATTGAAGCATAAGTCAGAGAACTTAGAACTATAATTCTATTGAAATACTGCCTCTAATTTGACATCTTTCAAATAATTTGACGTAGAAGAAAGTAAGAAAAAGGATAAGTGAGATATTGAAATCGTTTGAAATTGGCGCCTTAAAGTCTGAAATCATTTTAACAAAAATATTATTTCCAATAAAAAATAATGCGTATTCTTAATTCGTGCATATTGGAATTACGTGAGGTAAGTCTTTACTTACATTTGTATTTCATTCAGAAAACATATTCGTCGTTAATTAGCACAAAGGTAGAAAATTTCTATGCGATCTAAAATTTGAAAAGTCATCGGATGAGAGTTTTAATGCAGAAGAACAGCGGGACTTCCATTGGTTAGATAGATCAGATTGGAAAACATTTGACGCTCAGTTGGATAAGACAATTAGTAAGCTCGAAAAGGGAGTACTCGAAGAGAAATCTTTTCAATTAAACGATGAAATTGATGTTGTGGTTTCAATTTCCTCAACAGCTGTCAGAACAATTTCTAAGCTTTTAGGTATTGAATGTTTGGAAAAGAAAGATTACCCAGTATCGTTAAAATGCTTATTTCAAAGACAATCTGAAAGAAAAACGAAGGTATGTAAGTAATTTGAAAAATACAACAAGTTAAACTAAAGATTTGTAGTTTTCCAGATAATATCCGCCAATGTTTGCAGATACTCAGCGAATATTCCTGAACCAGATGTAAATTTAAAACATTTGGAAAATAGAGATATATTTTCAAACTATAGTAGTGATGATATCAGTAGCAGTGAAAAAAATGTTAAATTTAAAAATGTCAAGTTGAAGTCGATTGATAAGGAAAAGACTAAAAAGGGTCCATCAGTTAATATTAAAGCTTCGCAAGATGATGACATTGGATTGCAACAATTTGCCATACAAAGAAATAACCATCGTCCCCAACGCACGTCGGCCCGAAGAGAAAAAAATAGTCAAGTGGCCATCGGCAAACATGAGGAATCTTTCAATTCCTATGAGGATAGCGAGGATTTTATTCAGGAACCATCAGTCAAAATTGGATTAAAAACGCAAGAAACATTATTAAAAGCGAAGCGACAACGAAGTCTAAAGTTCGACAATTTTCGCTGTCAGGAAAATAAATCAAATAGTAATTGGTTGACTAAGAAGCAACCAGAGGAGTTGGTTGTAGCCAAAAAGAAATCAAAAATAACTAAATCCAAGGTAAAAGCGTCCAGAGCATGTACAATTATTACCACTACAGATACAGATAGCCAGCATAGGCAAAACGAACAAATTAAGGCTAACAAAAAAATTAAGTCATTTTTAGAGCAAGTAATACAGGTGCCCAAGGAGGTCAAAATTTTGTAAGTAAACGCAATTATTCTTTTATACTTTGTACATTTAAATAGTATCTGCCAAATCAGAACTCTCAACAATATGGGCGGTGACGAAATTTTAAACACTTTTCCGAAATATAAAAATCAGCTTGACGCTGTTTTTAATGAACTACGATCGAAACCTAAAGTATCCGGTTACAATGGAATTAACCACTTTTCAGTTATTGAACTAATAGATAATGAAAAGCAATTGAAAATTATGCACAAACTCGGAGAAGTATACGAAAAAGACGGAGATGGCATATCCATGGTAAGTGGAAACGTTTTTTTTTTTAAATGCTTTAATTAATTTCTAAATCTTAATTACTTTCTTAATTAGTATCCAATGCTTTTTGCGAACGCCTTGATGCCCGAGTGGTTAGTAAATATATTTAAGGATAAGTATAATTTTTCCTATACCGAAGCAGTGACTCATTTAAACAAACAGCGACTTTACATGCAATATATGGCTACAGATGATCACTATTAGCAAATATTTTTGTCTTGTATTCGTTATCAATCTACAGGATAGGGAAAAAGAATGATTTCGTATAAATTTACACTACACAAGTCGTACAAAAACACGGCTTGGTGTGGTTGTAGAGAAGAATAGTTTTGATTTTATTGAAGATAATGTTAGAATGTATAACATACTAAAGGCCTTAAAATATAGAGTAATTATAAGTCTTAAAGTTGGATTGGTCATGGTCTAAAACTATTTAAAACTTTAAAAATACTTTTGGTTCATGGGGGAAATATCCGAAAATAAACCGAAATGTAGAAATAAACAAATATTAGAGCCGTAATAAATAAGAAATATAAGATACCCTTGCTGTAACATTAGACATAGGAAAATTTATCCTTTTACGTAAATCGACTAGCGTGTTCAGTAATTTTCTTTGTAACTTTACCTACCAGAATATTTTAATTACTCTTTATCCATAATGTTCCTCTGAGGTGTTCTTTTTATTGAATTAGGTGAGCCTCTATTACGGTTTATGTATATATTAATCAGTTATTTTGATAATACATTGAAAAGTGGAACATTTGTTGAGTTCATAAATTAAAACCTGGAAATTGAATATTGGAAACTATTTTTTTTTTTTTTACTGATTCCAATGAAGAGACCGTGGGAAGTGTTCCAACACAACGAGTCGACACAATCTACTATTCCTAGGAATATACTCTATGCGTAAAGTAAAATAAAATAAAATAAAATATGGTGTTCATAATATTTAACAGAGGGGTTGTAGCAGCCACAGACATTGTGGGTTGCTTCAGGCCATAGTTAAATGCATTATTGATAACCATCGTCATCAAAGAACTGGAGAGTTCGTTGTAGTGGTCTTTCATCTCATTTAGAAAAAAAAAAACAAAATTATACCTTATTCAAACGAAAATAACATGAATCTGCTCAAAAGTTCTCAGCTATTTAATTCTGTCAAATCTTCATTTTCTAGGTTGGCAACACCAATGAAACTTCGATTGAAAATAGTTGAAGTTTGCAACCAATTAACTAGGTACCTAAATAAAAGCTTTGAACGGCGCTTTTATTTTTGCCGCTCAACGTTAACGTCGACGTGGCATCCTTAAATAAAGCGCCACGAAATTAAATGCAAAACGAATTTATTAATAATACTTATATCCATTTGTACAAACATTAAATATTGCGCGACAAAATATTTTCAGAAAAATTATAATTGCTTCGTTTTCTGTAGCCAACTTTACTTCTTAAAGCTCTGTCAAAATAATGTAGAATTTTTAAACTCAGTTTTGCCGTCACATTTATTTAGGTATGCGCCATACAAAATTTATGGTCATGAAGAATTTTTGAAAGTAATTTGGTGATGCCGCTTTTTTTAGCGACGTCAGTAAAGGAGGAGAGATTTCACACTCGACCTACTTATAAGGGGGTACACTGACACCGGAAGGCATGGGAGTAGGTATTGCGGGACCGCATGCCAATGGGATGTTTTCAGAGTCTTTCAAGCAGAAGTTTTTGCTATAAATCAGCTCAGGGCTTTTGTATCCACCTTCATTGCGCCCAGCAAAACTTTTGGCCGACTTTTGACCTAAAAATGGCTGTATCTTTTGATTTTCTAAAAATTTCAAAACGTATACATATAATATCGGATAATTTTGATGAAATAATTCCTTCAATTTATTGGGGCTTCCGCACGTCACACTATCATTTATTAATTGAAATTTTGAAATCAAAGCATATACCATCGATAGTCAAAATAAAGTATCGATAGCGAGACGAAAATAAATCTATCGATACTATCCCATTGTTTGACAATTCTATTTGGTTTCGTATAATGTTTTTGATATTAGTGCAATAAATATTATGTGATATTAGCAGACATAGTTATTGAAAATTCTTGACAAAAATAGAGTTCATTCAGAGTGCTGTTATCTGCTCATATTTTTATTGGTGATAGCACTGTTAAAAGTAAAATTCGTGGATTAAAAATGCGTGTACCCTTCAAGTGGATATCAGAAAATTAAAAATGTTTGCCAATGTCAACTGCTACATTGGTGTTAAATAAGCATGAAATCTGATTACTCTTTGAGTGAAATTAAAAACTCATATAAAATTCGTAAGGTCGGTGAAGACGTGTTTCAAATGTTTACTCCAAGCTATAATACTGAATTGAAAGGCTCAAATGGGAATTTTGTTATTCCATCACAAAATCGTGATTGCTCTTATAAAAAACTGAGGATTAAAAAGTAGCATCAAAATATAGATTAAAAAACATGAATAAAGAGGAAAGTAATGAACATGCTAACGAACCAGGGAAGTCGATATCAAAGCATATACCGAACATTGGTGAGCATCACAGGGAATTACGACGATCAAGACGGCTCCCTATAAAACCTCGTCGATATGAGCCAGAAGATCTTATTTCCTTTGCCAGAAACAAACACAAGTTAAAGGTAAACACTATCAATACTATCCGAGAACGCTATGAATCTGACACAAAAAAAGATGAATATATCACGAGAACAACGGAAGAAATTAATTTAATAAAAGCATACACATTGTGTAGGTCTAATGACTCATCTAGAAAGTATTTCCTTTTCAGTCAGAATACATCAAATCTTCTCCTAAAACTAAGGAGAAAAAGGCGGGGCCAGTCAGCGAAGATAAGCGAGACTGCTTTTTTTCCAAAACGGAGAGTGATGTAAAATATACGTCTCAGTTGACATCGGCCCAGAAAAAATGCCAACGAAAAGAAAAAGATGATGCCGTTAACCAGCTTGAAACTCAATCAAAGAAAACCCATTTGATAAAAGATTCCAAATTAAAAAGCCCAATTTTTAAAATAACTAATGAACATAAAGAAAATAACTTGAGTATTGTAAAGCAAATAATTTATCCTACTGCAGAGGAAATAGCAGAAAATGAGCGCAGAGAACGAGAACAGATTAGAGTAAATAGAAAAATGAAAGCAATGTTACAAAATCTCGCGCAAGTACCTGAAAAAGTCACAATATTGTAAGTAAATTTAGCTATAAGCTACTTGTAAAAGCCAGTAATAAAAATAAAACTTGACATTTTTTTTTACAGGTCACTCAATAACATGACCTCTGATGAAATTTTGAACACCCTTCCTAAATACAAAGTTCAATTAGATATTATTTTCCGTGAATTGCGTTCAAAGCCGAGAGTGGACGATTACAAAGGAATCAACCACTATTCTGTTATTGAACTGATCGATCATGAAAAACAGCTGAAGATGATGCACAAACTTGGTGAAGTATATGAGGCCGAACAAGATGGAATATCTCAGGTGGGTAACAAAATTTGCTTAAATATACATATAATAAAACAACTGCAAATATGTAGTATCCAACGCTATTCGCTAATGCGTTGATGCCGGAATGGCTGGTTCATATATTCAAGGATAAGTATAAATTTTCCCATACTGAAGCCGTATCCCATTTGAACAAACAGCGACAATATATGCAATATTTGGGTGCAGACGATTATCACTGAGGACTATAAGAGATACTATTGATATATGGATAATTTGTAAGATAAAAGAAAATCCAAATTTATGTTATTTTAAATAATGTGCCAATGTACAAAAAAATCCATGCAAACCCTTTTTTTAGACAATAAAATATCAACAATTTTTTAAGAACAAAATATTTTATTTGAATTTGTTTTTTATTTTAATTCTAGATTACAAGTAGAAATATTTTTCATCATTTTAAGAAGTTTATGTATGTAGATACCAAATTGAGCACTTAAAATGCGCTTTGTGGAAATGTATTAATCGCTTCCTGAGGTAGTATATAATATTACCTTGCGAGTAGCGAATTTGCCTTCCCTTATTTCGATCACTATAATAAATACAAATTCAGAGTATGATGCAGAAATATACATGCAATGCAGGCGAAATGATAAAAGGGATCAAACTGAAAAAAATCAGTCTACTATTCATAAAAAATATAATTTTTATCTAAAGACCTAAACTTAAATTTTTCTAATTTAGAGTTCATCGTGAACCTCATCATCCTCGCTGTCTTTGTTCTCTGATAAATTGTCATTTTCCTCATCATTTCCAGTATCGCCAGCAATATCCTCATCATCTTCATCTAGCTCGATTTGTTCATCTAATGGCACTCCCAGAGATTGCCGCATCATTTTTTCGATGGTGTCTGCGAAATCGGATGTCTCTTGCAGCATGAAGCCTGAACGCAAAGTGGCCGTGCGGAACATCATTACAGCCATGTCCTTCGCTGTACTGTCGGCTTCATCAGCTTCGACGCGGCGCAGGAGTTCACGAATAAGTGGATGACGTGGATTTATTTCTAATGTTTTTTTCTGGTTCAGATAGTAGCTACGTTGTGGATCATCAGACTTTTGGTGCGCATTGGACAATGCCAACCTTTCCATGTTACCAGTCCAACCGAACATTCCAGCAACGAGTGCACATGGTGAGTTACTAAGGCGTTCTGACACTTGTGCCTTCAAAATTTTGTCCTTAAGTGCCACCTCATTCAACCATTTTACGAGTGGTTCAAAGGTTGATTTTAGTTCTTCAAATCTTGATTTGCTTTTCTCGGACTCGTTTAATTTAAATCCTTCTTTGGCAACATTTTGGAATTTCTTACCATCGAACTCAGGCAAGGCCGAAATGCAGTATTCGTCAACAGCCTCAACAAGGTAAAGGACTTCATAGCCCTTGCTCAACAGGCGTTCGACAAATGGTGATTTTTCGACTTCGGCGCGGTTAGCACCTGCAATAAAGAATATATGTTCCTGTTTGGCCTTCATACGTTCAACATATTCAGCAAGAGAGGTGAGCTCTTTTCCGTTGGATGATTGGAACCGCAAAAGCTTAGCAAGCCGAGAACGATTACTGGGATCTTCCATGATACCGAGTTTAATGCTGGAAATTAGAAGAAAATGTATAAAGACAAGCTCACAAAGAAAGAATATTTAAAATTGATATTTGATATATTTATATTTTAAAAACGAAGATGCTTTTACTATCTTCTTTACTTACTTGGTTGAGTATTCTTTCCAGAATTTGCTGTAGTTATCCTTATCAATCTTTTTAATCATGTCTAAAACCTTGCGAACCAACTTCTTCTTTATAACCTTGATTAACTTATGCTGTTGAAGTGTTTCACGCGAAACGTTCAAGGGCAGATCGTCGGAATCAACAACACCACGAATGAAGTTCAAGTAATTAGGCATCATATCATTAAATTCGTCGGTTATAAAAACACGACGTACATATAACTTTATATTATCGGCTTTGGTGCCATAACGGTTGAAAGATTCTGATGGTTGAACTTTTGGAATGTATAGTAAGCTCTTGAATGTAACTTCTCCTTCTGCAACAAAATGCGTGTGTGTTAGAGGTTCGCTGCTGTCTTTGGTAAGTGTCTTATAAAACTCTGTGTATTCATCATCAGTGACATCGGCTGGTTTGCGAGTCCAAATAGGTTTACTGTCGTTGATTAGTTGCCAGTCCCAAACAGTTTTCGAAACTTTCTTTGTTTTTGGCTTGTCGACGTTTTCAGATTCTTCCTCAACCTTAGCTTCGTCATCGCTATCTTCTAAATTGTCTTCGGCCTTTTCCGACTCCTCAGTTTTGGAATCTTCTTCGATTGGCACATCTTCCTCGATAGTTTTACTTGACCACATTAAAATCGGGAAATTTATGAATTGAGAATATTTGCGGATCAATTCGCGTACAGTATCTTCCTCAAGGAAATCTTGGGCTTCGTCTTTCAAATGCAAAGAAATAATAGAACCTCGTTTAAGGGTGTCACCACGAGGATCTTCAACAATACTGAAACTATTAGCGTCCGATTCCCAAATGTATTGTTTATCAGCATTATGCTTTGTAGTAACGACTACACGATCGGCTACCAAGAAAGCAGAGTAGAAACCAACACCAAATTGTCCAATCATGTCATTGAGGTCTTGGCCAGATTCTGCTTTCGACGTATCTTGCATTTTAGATAAGAAATCGGCAGTGCCCGATTTGGCAATTGTACCTAAATTGTTGATCAGATCTTGATGAGTCATACCAATACCAGAATCCATAATATGTAAAATCTTATTCTCTTTATCAGCCTTAATGCGTATATTCAATTCTGGATTAGTATCCAATTCACCCTTGTTCGTGAGGGCAAGTAGGCGTATCTTATCAATAGCATCAGAGGCATTGGAAATCAATTCTCTCAAGAATATTTCTTTGTTTCGGTACAATGAATTTATTATGAGTTTCATCATGCGATTTACCTCCGTCTGGAATGTAAATTTCTCCGCCTATGGTACATGTAGAAGTTTAGAAAGTAGATTAATAATTATTTGCATTTTTTAAATCCAAATTTATTGGTTGAAAACAATTTCCTTCACATCCCAAATGCCAGACGTGGCAAAAGCTTAAGATTAAGCCAAAAACTACTATACTATATTAATCAAACCATATACATAATATATAAAAACAAAAATCAAATATTTAAACTTTACTCACCTTCTCTCGAACCTCCTTCATCTGGGCAACACTCAATCCATCCAACTTTATGGCCTCTTCCTCACGCTTGAGAGTTTCAGCATCTGAACGGAAATTAAATTTACTGTTTATATATGTAAACACATTTAATACAAATAATAAATGCTTTTGCGAATATTTTAGCAGTGACGTGTACAAATCACGCACATAAGAAATTAGGCGATATCAGCTAATATCGATAGCAAGTGAAAGGCAATATACACTACGTATACAAATGTGATTTGCCTTACCTGTTCTGGAACCTTCCTTGAAAGAACCTAAATCCAAATCAATAGTTTCTACATCTTCTGGGCTTTCATCTGCTCGAATTTCTCCCAAACCTATAAAAAAAATATGATATTTTTAGTAATATCAAATGCACTATAACATATTATACAGAAGTCGACAGAGATTTGGATATGCCGGTATACGTGGTATGCAAACTAACCTGCTAAAAGAAGCAAGGCCAATAATAATAAGTACTTCATTTTCTAGTGCAGCAATCCTTTTGAAGCTTTTCTTGCTATTTATTGATGCAGTTTATCCAATCAATAAGCAACTTCCAGAAATTGCAAAACTCCTTTTATTACAAAAGATTCTCGACAAAGATTGAAACCAACTGAAATTGCAATTAACACTCAACTGGAAAATAATACACAATGTACGGTGGTTAATATTCAGTCAACTGTTCTCTCAGACATGTATCTTTAGCACGGACAGGGTTGCATTAAAAGGTTCACACAGATTTTTCTTGTACTCCAATATACTTTATTTTAATTGGTTTGCCCTTATACTTAATTTTATAATTATTTACGGCAGACCCATGTTATTAGAACATTCAAGCATAATTTATACATTGTTTTATTATGGATAAGCGCAGTCTTAAATGTACAATTTGCAAACAATTTGTTGATGTTGCAGTTACACACAACCCTTTTACAGAGAAGAGAGCCACTACAAATGTCGTGCAATGATTGGTCCAAATCATAAAAATATTTAGTACAGTTCATAACCAAAACTGTTATCGAAATTGTCTAATGAGATTTGGGTTTCTCTATAAATTTACTGATTTTTTACACTGTGCTAATTGGACAAAAATACCTAATTCAAAAAGATAGATTTAAGAGATAAAGTTAATCGTTGGAAATACTTAGACGCCCACAATTTTTAATTGCCTTTTCGCTATAAATTTCCCTTTGAACCACTAAGTAATATTTATATGTCTTTCAATAAGCTTACGTTGGAGTTCTAAAAAATAAGACAATGAACAATAATTTGACCAAGTTCAAGTATTCCACTTAGTAAAAAGGCATTAATATGTAACGCGCTTTTGGAAACCTTTTGCATGACAGCTTCTTATAGCACTGTTACCCATCCAACATAATAAAGAATAATAAAAAATTGGTGGATACTGTTAATTCATATAGTTACGTTTTATTTTCATATCTCGTATTTATATGCATTGAATTGAATTAAATTAAATATTTATCAGTTACTAATAGCTAATTAGGGACTCCATCTACGTGTCCTTTGTCGTTTGCCTGTTGCATTAATTATTAAAGATACATTTAGTTGTGTTCTTTTTTGTTTTCTTTTTGATGCTTTTATGTTTCAGTTTTTAAGGTATTTTATATTTATAATTTTTGTTACTATGTTCCTTATGAAATATGTATTTAGATATATTACATTTCTAGCGCATTCTAAATAAATTTACTTCGTAATTAAATAGTTTACATATAACTACTTATAGTAAGTTTAGTTTTAATTAAAATTAATAAATGTTTTTGTTAAGCTTTATTCCACATTTGTATATTTATACACATATATGCATATACATATGTAATTTCTAATATATTTAAATTTTCGATTTTGTTTTTTAATTGGCTTTATCAAATATTTTATATTTATTGCATTAATAATTATTTTTTAAGTGGTTTTATTGTTATAAAACTAGCTTGGATTTATGCATTAAAATCATTGACAACGAAAAAAATATGCCCTTTATACATATGTATGTATATAAAACATTCCATATTTCTTACTTAAAATTTTCAAGTAAACAATATATAAAGATAAAGCTTTACTCATAATTGTATTCTTTTGTTATTTATATAAACCTTGTTTCTGGAGCAATTGATTTTCTTGAATGATCTTTAATCTCTAGCATTTGGTTCAAATTTTTCAGTATGTATTCGAGCAAATGAAAATTTACAAACAAAGTTATGTATTGACACCGTTTTAGGCTTTTTAGAAAAATTATAATTTTAAATGCAGATGTCAAAAATACATACCTACTCCCTCTTCAGCACACAAACTTTATTATAAACAATCACTGTGCTACTTTCGAAGCATTATAATCAAAAGCCCGATTGCATTTCGTTCTTCTGTGTGCATTAATTACATTATATACATATTTTTAGTTTTAATAAAGCTGTACGAAATATACGTATTTCAGAGATATTCAATAAAATTTTCAGCGACAAAATTAAACTTTAACCATTATGTTAATTTCATTAAATGAGGAAAACGAGCAATTTGCTTGTTAAAATGGTTCCAAAGTTTTGTAAAAACTCTTGTTCAAGTTAAAAAATATCGAAATTTGTATACAAGCGGATTGCAATTGTTTTGTATGTTCCTAAAGCAATCGTATCTTGTAATATTCAATATATTTCACTTGCATGTTAAAACAGGAGCTTTTAAAGTTCCGTTCAATAATTTCAGCAGAAATTAAGAGAAAAAATTAATTTTTAATTCTCAAAATAAGGTATTTTTTCAAATATTTTTTCTTTGTTTTTAATATAAAAGAATTAATAGGTATGGAACTTAAAGAATGATTATATATAAATATACATACAATGCAAAACTATTTGTGTACATGTATATTTTGGGTGGATGAGTTCAGCTACAGCAAATGTGCTTTACAAATTTAATTCTTCACAGCTACAACTATATGTAGAGTAGTATTCATCACATTTAGCACAAATTACAAGTTTCATATGCAGCATTGAAGTTCTCATTTACAAAGTTGGTCCATAGTATGACTCATCCGCGTATATGTCCAATGGTTTTTGTGTTATAATTATTGTTAATGTTAGTTACATACATACTTCGTTTCATTTTGCTATTTTTAAGAATACACCCTAGTTATGTTTTTCTACTACTTCAATTGTGTACTGTTTCATTTTGTCGAATGCCCCACTTAATTCTTGTTAATGCTTCTTCTGTAATTTCAGATTTAAAATGTCAAGAGGAGAAGCTTCGATTTAGGAATATAAACTTAAATATTAAAGGTATTTTAGTATATATTTAAGCATTTATGTATATATGCAATATACATTATGGTATATATATAAAGTGTGTGGATGTGCACTTACATCGAATACAAACAATATGTATTCAGATTCTCGTATAATTACGGATTAATAGAAAGTATTTAGTTGTTGTTTTGCGCCGATGCGTTTGTTGCGCTAACTAATCAGTTTACTGCAGTTCTTTTTATAAATAAGTTGGCATTACTAATGCTTACGCTTGTAATTTTTATAATTATTATTTTTTGATTCATGTAAAATAATATCGCTGAAAGTGTTCGCTACAAATGTGGGATGGGGCCTTTTTAGGATCACAAGTAATCTCCTTGCCACTTTTTCGCTTTCATTGTTTATTGGTCGGCACTTATTTTGAAGCATTGCAATGTCTACAACGACTGTCATTACTCAGTGAGTAAAGTGAATAAACGAATTTCAAAATCTAAAACTGCTAAACTAGATGAAGACGACCTGACCTATGCTCTATTAACTAGTTTCAATTGTGTGTATTTATATATATAAATATATATATATATATATGTATATAGTATGTAGTTGAAATCTAAACAATAAAATATTATTTCGCGTTTCTCACGTCATTGACAACGCTCGGTTGCACACATCCGACACCTCCGCCACCACCACCACCTGGACGCATGCGAATCGATGGTCGTCGCTCGGGTGTATCGTAAGGAGGACGCGATGAGTTTGTGGCCGCCATTGAATCATCCATATTAAGACCGCCACCCCCAGTGCCACTGCCCACAACCATTTGGGAAGTGCCGCCACCTCCGACCATTGCTCCGCTACTACTGACCAATGTCTGTGCTCCACCGCCTGAATTCATGATTTGTGCACTACCTATGGCAGCGACACCACCAGCTATTTGTTTTTGATTGTGTTGATGTTGTTGTTGCTGTGTTGCAGACGCTTCTTGTCCCTGTTGGCATTCACCACCACCATCCTGATTTTGTTGTATGGCTTGTGGATTGCGCGGGCCGCCAAATTTTAGCAGATTCCAGTCGAATACGTAGTCATAGGTAAAGCCAAGACGATGGAATAAATTACGAAAGAGTTTTCTTAAATAGCAATAATCCGGTCGCTGCTCAAAGTGCATTTGTCGGCAAAAGTTCAAATAATTTACAAATTCGCTTGGAAAACCTTTGCACAATGACAATATCGTCGTAGAAAGTTTCTTCTCCGAAATGCGTTCGTATTTTTGACGCTTGTTAGCTGCCTTTAAACCTTGCCATGGCAGTGCACCCAAATTGAAATACATCAGCACGTAACCGAGGGATTCTAAATCGTCACGACGAGACTGTTCAATGCCCAAATGTGTATTGATCGACGCATAGCGGGCAGTGCCGGTGAGATTTTTATTTTCCCGGTATGGTATGTGTTTCAGTGAGCGGGCGTCGCGGAATTTTTTCGCTAGTCCAAAGTCAATTATATAAACAAGGTTGCCCTTCTTACCCAAACCCATGAGGAAGTTGTCCGGTTTTATATCTCGGTGTATGAAGTCCCGAGAGTGTATGTAGTCTATGCGAGATATCATCTGATCGGCGAGTAATAGAACGGTTTTTAATGAAAAACGTCGGGAACAGAAATTGAATAGGTCCTCTAATGATGGACCTAACAACTCCATCACCATCACGTTGTAGTCACCTTCTGAGCCACACCAGATAATACGCGGTATACCAATGCCGCCCTGCATGGTTTTATA
Organism: Bactrocera zonata; assembly: GCA_037783105.1. NCBI lineage: Eukaryota > Metazoa > Arthropoda > Insecta > Diptera > Tephritidae > Bactrocera > Bactrocera zonata. The sequence goes on along the minus strand of JBAWJQ010005039.1, from coordinate 1,668,076 downwards.
GAATTTCGACTCGATGTGGAGTTGGGGATGTTTCGTACGAATGCATTCTAGTTTTATGGCAACTTCTTCGCCCGTATTAATTGTGGTTCCAAGATAAATATCCCCAAACGATCCTGAGCCAATTTTACGACCCAAGCGATATTTATTTCCAACCCGCAATTCCATATTTTTACAAAACAATGATCTCTAAAGGCTAGTTATTCTTTTGTTACTGATGTGTGAAGTTGTGGTTTTTGGCGCTGAAATTAAAATATATATTTAGTTAGTTATTGAGAGCAACACAAAGAATCTCAAGTAGTTAAACCTTTTTAATGTTGAAACAATCGTGTTATCAATTATGAATGACTTCTTCGAGCAGAGCGTCGTTTAGGTTTTCGGTTGTAGAGTTCATAAACTAAAACGTAAGGAAATATTTGTAATTTACTGAAATTTAGCAAGAGGAAAGGAAAAAAAAAATTAAATAGAAAAAATTATTTTATCTTCTTTTAATATTTGTAATTGACATACGGTTTTTAAACTCAAACAGATATGCCTTTGAATGTGAAGATATTGAAAAATATATTACTACACACACATTTCAAATTTCTCACAATACCGTTCTTTATATACTAAAATTTTGAGAAATTTATGTTTGTTTATTGAAAAAATCACTATTAATTATGTAAAATTATTTTATTGGTGTACTCGGTCACTGAATATAGTTAGCTCAATACGAAAAATTTTTGTTTCTAAATTTCAAACGTTTTGAAATAAATTTACATTGGTAGCACATTTAAAACGAAAAAGCCATAAGTATTTATGTCAGGTTGTTTTTAAAGCTGAAAATTGAGCGAAACTAGCGTATTTTCTATGTTGGTTACAAAATCGTGTAATAATATACATATGTATATCTCAAAAATATATCAGTATACACATAATATCTTACCGCGTTTTTTTTTGTGGTTACTCTAGTGCCGATGAAAGAATGGAAATGAACTATGTTGCGAATGGTGTCGTATCGTGGCAGTGTGTGGTGAACAGAAAAAAACGGGATTTATGTGAGGCGTCTGTCAGTTTTGCGGCTTTCTGTTAGTTTTTGAATTGTGTATGAAACTAAGATCCTTTATCCCGCTTCAGACTGTTACTCTGTTATTCTCAAGGCAAAGCGTTTTTGCTTTGAAATACATATTCCGTTAAGAGTATTTATAGAATTGAGCCATCAATTAATTGTCGGGTTTATGGCTGTCGAATTGATTTTTGCTCCGTTTTAGCTCTGAAAAATGTTTGAAAACTTAAATTGATTAGTAAAACAAGACAATAATAAATAATCATTCCTTCAAGAATTGACAAATTTCAGTCGACAAACCTGACTATTAATAGTTCAATACAATAGATAATATATTATTCAGAATACTTTTACGCGGTCGGAGGTAAATTTAAGCAAGATCGAACGATGCGACTCACAACGCTATAGGAGGGAGCTTAATCAATCTGTTAATCAATCAATACTTTTATTGCGTTGGGAATTATGTTAATACAGTGAAATTCCCCATTAAGGGCATCCTTCTAACCATACACCTACCATAACCGGGCAAATTTCAAGAACGAAACGTTTTCATTACTGTTTTTTATACAAAATCAGTTCTTACAACCAGACATGAGTTCCAATGACCGGATACAGACATTATTTAAATGTATAAAGAAAATTGTTTAAAATTTGTAGTTCCCAAAAAAACGAAAATGAAAACTAGTGATATAATTGTCATTAATTCACTTCTGGCTAATAAGTGTTCGCATTTATTAGTTCAATTGATTCTAATTCTTAAACATTCGTTTTGGCATGTCCCGATATTTGGACAACTTCCATAGCCGTACAAAAACACTGCGACGAGTTATGAGGAATTTTACTGTATATATGTTTTGTAAATAGTCCTAAACAAGTAGAAAACTAAATTTTACAAGTCTATGCCCCTTTTTTTGTTATGTAAGGAAAGCTCCGCAAATTTTGATATAGATTTTAGCTATAACCAATATCTTGAAAAGTTGCACTCTTTGAGGTAACTTCTCAAAATCATACACATTAAACTATTTCTTATTGTCAGTATAATACTTTAATGAATTAATGGGAAATTATATTTCTGAATTAGATGTACACGATTGTTACATTTATTTATGGGATTCTACATATGCATCTTTCAGGAAAAGTAACGCATTTCTCCTGCATACAAATTTCATTACATTTTTAATTTGACCATAAATTATTTTGGCCACAGTAGTTTTGAACATACAGTCGCTGCTTCTAGAAGATGGTTTATAATAGTATCTCTTAATAAAAAAAAAAAAACAAACATAGTCTTTATTAACTTTAATTATATAGGCCCTTAATATAGACCAATGACATTATAAGAACTGTTGTTAAATTATAACTAGGTTTGTAAAGAAACAAATAATACGAAAAATCAGCATCCACACACGCATTATCGATCGCCTAACCACATATATACAGCAAACAGCTGACGATAGCAGTTGGAAGAGGAATTGGAAAAAGAAAACAAGACCAACTACCAACATCAACAAAAAACAATAACATAATAGAAAACAAAGAATTTTCTCTTTATGCTTTATGAAAACTGCATTGCAGTTCATTTGATTTCCGTTTCCGAATTTATCAATTTACTAATCTAACTTCAATTCTACGAAAATTGTATATTAGTTCAATACTTTTTGGATTAATAGAAGGAAAAAGTGTTCACAGTAAAATGGCTTTTCACATTCTTCTTAAACATTAAATTAAACCCCCCATTTCATCGTCGACAATAGCCGCTTAGAATCTTATTAGAATGAGTCTTCTTCTTGCTGTATTTCATCTCTTTGTAAACTAATAATGAATTAAACATCCCTGAAGTAATTTGGAGGAACATTGCTGAGTTGGCCCTTTGGCAGGATAAAAATCAGAGTACGTTCCAGTTGCGTAGACCCAACCAACTGTTCGTTCATTTATAACTGCATGTACTTATTATTACTGATCTCTATATGTGACCTGGTCTACGAAAAGGGGGCTTAGGTGTCAAAAAAATCAATTTTCACTTTTTAGTTGATTCGGATGGAAGATGAGATGCTTTTTCATTTGTATATATAATTTCATAAGTGAGGGGAAGAAATGTGTATCTCCTTAATTCAGCTAGAAATGTGAGTGACTGCTCGATGGGGAAACCGGCCGCAGTTCCTTGTAATTCTCATTGCACGTACATATTAAATTAAACAGATAACTTCGTTAAGTTGCATTCATACATCCTATTCTTTAGTAAGTAACCGGACCGGAATTTTTTTTTCGGCCAAGGACTGTCAACTCCTCACCATGTCTCGAATTTAGTTCAGAAATTTTTTCTGCCATTACAGTAACATTATAAGTATATCTATATAAGTATATCTATTTTACAATCACCTAACGTACTTAAGTATCGCCAACAGTCACGGCAGCTTTTGTTCCTTTCTTTTGTATCGGTTTTAAAATTTATTTTCAGTCTATATAATAATAACAATAATAAAATTGCGGATACTATGAAAACACCTTTTAGTATTTGACAAAATAGACCCCAAATACTCTAATAATCACTTTTTTCATTTAAAAAAAAATCTAAAAAAAATACTAAAATATAAAATACATTAAGTTCACTTGCAGTCAATGGCCTTGCATTGGCGAGGACAACCAGATGTGTTGACACCCGCAAACGGCATAAGGCTAAAAATTGTTTTACACACAAGTGATAAAAATTAAACCGAAAACCATGTAAGCAGCTATGGATATAATAAGCGAAACATGTGCGCTGATATTTGTTATTATATTAATACTTACATTTTCTTTGGTCGCGTTGTCTGCTTTTGCTGTATATTTATTTTGGAAATTGAGGGATATAATAAAGACGCACCTGACGACAAAAGTTCACACACACTCCACATTCATTAGACACCTCGACCAGAAAAAAGAAAAATTAAATTCTTCGTTTTTCACAATTTGTAATTAAGAAAGATGTAAACATGTTAACGGAGATTATTTTACTTTATACAAAAGTATTGAGGCGAAAAAGGTGATCTGAACCGATGTTCACGACGATTTCATCAGTATGTAACAACGGGCAATGGACATGGTGTCACGGCAAAGTTGTCTAGTACGGCTATGCTGAAAATATTGCGAATCCTCAAATATCGCGTGTATGTATCGGTAAATGGATATTTAATTCACAACGAGACCGTAAGTAAAGATGATACAATTTATATAATTTTATTTTATCTGCTTATGTTTGTCGTCGTAGTTATCGAAGGTGTTTTAAGCGTCAAAACATTTTTTATATGCCTAGCTACGACTTTTCGTTAAAGCAGAATCCACGCACGCACGCACGCACAAATTAAGAAATTTTCCTTTAGGAATATTTCAATACTTCACTTATTTAGTAGATGAATAGGTTTAAAACCTTTTTTTTCCGGACATAAAAGCCCACTTATTCACATTAGTTTCTTCGCCAAAATTTTCATTTGTAAAATAATCACAAAAGATTTTCGAAGTCGCCTCGTTGGAATAATTTTGTCCGTCCGTTTGCTAATGTTCCGAGCTTGTCAGTGCTATCTACGGTTGAAAACAGTAAATTGCTATTTCTGTATCGTTTCCACTCATTCGTTTTGAATTAAGGAAACTTTTGTTCATCTTACTTGCGCACACATAAGCAACAATAGTGTATGCAGCAGCTAGCAGCTCGTTGGCCTCAATCGGCGATGGTATTCGCATTTATTCACCTTCGAATTCGAATGTAAACGGGCAGGGTTACCGTTACCAATTGTTGGTGTAACCAACTAAATGACTGATTGGAATAGATTTTGGCGCTAACGGAGCTACTGTCTACACATAAAAAATAATTTATAAAAACTAATTGAATGTCTGTTATAACTTGGCTTTTTTATAAGTGTCCCTTTTTCATGTCTTTCAATGGCTATAAGGGAAGGTAACCCTGTCTTATACATTTAGTATTTCGAATTCTTTTCTTTATTTTGCTTCAACGTCGCCGTGGCTGCTTATAACCCAATCTTCGAAACAATGTTTTTCGCCACTTCGCATTTTTTTTTTACTTTTTTCGTTCATTGAATATCCTACATTGGTGACTCTCCACAACACATGCTAAATTCTTAGGTTACACATATCGATTGAAATTAAGGTTCACACGCGATCTCAAGTTTTAGGCACAACTTCCTTTCACACTTACGTTTCTTTTATTATTTATCCGTATATTTGTTGTAAATTAATTTAGAATATCACTCAATTTAATCTTTTCAATAAGACTTCGCCATTTCAGCCTATCGAACAGAATTCCAGTGTTGAACAATTATGAATTGTATATTAAATGTCGAAACAAAATGTCATCGCATGGTTGGGAACTAAGCTAACAGGGTTGCATTCGTTAAACCCAGTTCTCAAGTAAAGTTTCCACTTTTATTTGTAATTTTACTCTAATTTAATTATAATTATTTTAGTTATTAAGTCAACAGTAAATATGGCGTTGTACATGTAAGTGAAAATGTTTTAAATGATGAGACATTTTGCACCTCTTTTACATACTGGACGGAAAAACTTATGAAATAGGATGATAACGGTTATGTTGGAAACTTCGATAAATCAAATTAAATAATAAATTAATTAATTAAATATTAGGGTTCCGCTTATTTTTATGAAATATTTCATATCTTATAAACTACTTATCCCAACTCAATCAAATACGATCCACAGCATAAGCATAATACTTCGGATAGTTAAAAATTGGTTACGACCACCTCCATTTTCCACATTGTGAAACCCGAGGGTTTATTTTACTTCAGCACATGCATATGTATGTAGATATGTACATATGTATTGTTACGAATTTACTGCTTGCTAGTTTACTTTGTTAGGTTCGTATCTCTGGATTGACAAATAAAATCAACACTGTTTAATTTAATTCAACAACTCTTTATTTCACAACTCGTCTACACTATAGCAGTTTACTCTTAGCACTGATTGATTACGTTGGCGCTGCCACGGCTTATATAGCCACGCACTTCTCGCTAGATGCCGATGTGTCCTTCTAGAATATTGCGTCTAGAAACCACCAGAACATACTGCTATACGGCGCCAGATGTCGCTAGATGCCGATGTGTCCTTCTAGAATATTGCGTCTAGAAACCACCAGAACATACTGCTGTACGGCGCCAGATGTAGCTATTGCTTCGACAAACAAACAGCCGCGGCGCCAGATGTCTACAATAAGACAAATGCTATTCCATATACCTACAGCTATTGTTCATAATAATGGATGCATATAGCAATACAAATACAACTTAATACTACTTTTGTAACACTGCCCTCCACTAAAGCCTAATCGTCCCGATTAGGCACAAATCCTCTTGAACCAAATGGGGCGAGCCTCTCCAAATGTACTACTTTCATTTTACATCGTGCTTTTCCATTCCTTTGTATGCGGTATACCACGTCATTAAGTCGTTTTATCACCATATAGGGTCCTTCCCAGGCTGACTGCAGTTTCGGGGACAAGCCTTTCTTTCGAAGTGGATTGTACAATAGGACCAGATCACCTTCTTCAAAACCTTTTGAATTTGCCGCTTGATCGAACCGGTCCTTCATCTTATTGCTCATCAGATGCGTATGCTGTCTTACCATTAGGTGCAATTCATTCATTTCTTCCTTTAAGGCAGAACAATAATCTCCATCATTTCTTACAGCTGTAGGATTCGTTCCAAACTTAAGATCAGCGGGAGTCGCAGATCAGATCCGAAAATAATCTTTGCTGGCGTGTAACCAGTTGTCTCGTGCTTCGCTGAACGATACGCCAGCAGGAACATCTGGATGCACTTGTCCCAATTCCGTTGATCTTTATCAACGATTTTCCGCAGATGTTCTTCGAGCGTTCGGTTGAATCTCTCCACCATTCCATCTGATTGTGGATGTAACGCTGTCGTCCGTGTCTTGTGGATGCCCAATAATGTACAGACTTCTTGGAAAATGGAAGATTCGAAATTCCTGCCTTGATCTGAGTGTAATTCGACGGGCACTCCGAACCTTGTTATCCAATTTTCTACAAATGCTTCGGCTATTGTCCTCGCTTCTTGGTTTGGTAAGGCATATACTTCTGGCCATTTACTGAAATAGTCCATGACAACCAGTAGATATTTGTTTCCGGCCGTACTGGTTGGGAACGGACCTGCAACATCCATTGCGACTCGTTCAAATGGTGATCCCACGTTGTACTGTTGTAGCCTACCGCGACTTTTGGCTTTAGGACCTTTAGCTGCCATGCACTCTACGCAATTACTTATCCATTCTGCTATGGAATCTCGACAGCCGATCCAGTAGAACCGTTGTTTAATCTTCTCTATGGTTTTTGTAATTCCAAGGTGCCCTCCACTAGGTCCATTGTGATATTCTTTCAATACTTTCGGGATCATGGACTTCGGTACTATGATCAGCAGACGAGAATGTTTGCCATCTTCGCTTTCCCAGGTACGATGAAGGTATCCATTAACGAGGTTTATGCTGTTCCATTGGGCCCAATATGCTTTTGCCGTTGGACTCTCGTTACTTATTTGTTTCTTTGGTGGTCGTACCCCATTTTCTTTGGCCATTACCAGCTTTGCAAGATCAGGGTCCTCCAGCTGATTGATTCTGATGCGGTGAGGAGTCCAATCATCTTCAGGTTCTATATTCAGTAATCGCACGTCGATTATACCTTCTTTTCCTTCTGATTTGGAGCAATGTTTACATTCCAGTGGACAAGGGCGACGTGATAATGCATCCGCATTTTTGTGGTGAATCCCTTTCGATGCTCCGTTTCGAAGTCGTAATTCTGTAATCTTTCGATCCATCGTGCAATTTGGCCTTCCGGATTCTTAAACTGTAATAACCATTTTAATGCTGCATGATCAGTCCTCAGCAAGAATCGTTGTCCATACAAATACTTGTGGAAATGTTTTACACATTCCACCACAGCTAGTAGTTCTTTTCGCGTCACACAGTAGTTTTTCTCTGGTTTCCCGAGCACTCTGCTGTAATACCCAATTACTCTTTCTTGTCCGTCGATGAGCTGAGACAGGACACCTCCAATTCCATAAGCGCTCGCATCTGTATCCAGGATGAATTTCTTTCCAGATATTGGATAAGCCAACATCGGCGCCGTACAAAGTAGTTCCTTAAGCTGCTCAAACGCTTTTTCTTGTTCCAACTGCCATACAAACGGGCGATTCTTCTTTGTTAAATCATGTAAACTTCTAGCCACGTTCGCAAATCCAGGTACAAAACGGCGGTAATACGTGCATAAACCGAGGAAGCTGCGGAGTTCATGTATGTTGGTGGGTCGAGGCCAATCTTTAACTGCATTTATTTTTCCTTCCTCGGTGTGAATCCCCTCAGTTGACACTTTATGTCCGAGATATGTGACCTGCTTCTTCCATAATGAGCACTTTTTGGGATTCAAGCGTAATCCGGCTGATGCTATTCGCTGAAAGACTTCCTCTAGATTTTTCAGATGATCATCAAAACTTTTTCCCATGATGATAATGTCATCAAGATACACCAAACATGTCTTCCAGTTGAGTCCTTTTAACACATGTTCCATCAGTCGCTCGAACGTTGCAGGCGCATTACATAACCCAAATGGCATCACAGAGAATTCCCATAACCCGTCGCCCATACTGAAAGCGGTCTTTTCGCGGTCACGTTCATCAATCTCGACTTGCCAATATCCACTTTGTAGATCTAATGTAGAAAACCATTTCGCTCCAGACAAGGTGTCTAATGTATCGTCGATTCTCGGTAGAGGATAACTGTCTTTCTTTGTGACATCATTCAACTTCCTATAATCTACGCAGAAACGGGTGCTACCATCTTTCTTTTTAACTAAGACGATAGGTGAGCTCCATGGACTTATTGAAGGTTCGATTACACCGTTTTTGTGCATGTCTTCAATAATTTTGTTAGCATCTTCACGTTTTGCTAGTGGAACCCTACGCGGAGCTTGTCGGATTGGTTTAGCGTCTCCAGTATTTATGCGATGTTTGACAATGCCGGTTCTTCCTGTGTTTCCTTCGTTTGCAAATATGGATGCGTATTTTTCTAATAGTTTTTCTGCTTTTAATTTTTCATTTCCATGCAGTTCGTTCAGCAAATTATTTAGGAGTGTAGGACTTATCTGCTGTGGCTCAATAGTAGGCTTCTGTTGTGACCGTTCGCATCGTGCTATTGCACTTATATTCTGGCACTGTCCAATTACTGCTCCTTTCTTCAGACTTATAGGCGTGTTGAATTCATTCACTACTCTGACCGGAATGGTGGCGTCTTCTCTAGTTTTCACAAGCGTTCTTCCTACCAATATGGGTGTATCTATTTTTGTTGGTTCCACAATCCACAACTCTTCAGTCCCACCTCCTCCATTCACTTTAGCCCATACAATCGCCTCAGATTTTGGTGGAATACTCTGATTATCATCAACAATCACCCTCTTACTTTCAACGTTGGTCACATATCCGGTGTTTATAGGCATCTCCATGTTCTGGCAAAACAGCATTTGCTTGTTTAAATCCAAAGTAACCCCGTGATCAATCATGAAATCTACTCCAATTATAATTTCATCCGTGATTTCTGCTACGATGAAGGTGTGATTAACGTCCAGGGTACCAATCATCACTTCGCAAAACACTTTTCCCGCGACAGCTGCTTCCTCCCCGGTGGCCGTTCGAAGCTTGCAACCGACTAGTGGTTCAACCGTTCCTCTTACCACATCCGGTCGGATGATTGAATGTGTGGCACCAGTATCCAAAGTAAGCGTTGACATTCGTCCATTTACGATGCCGTTGATAGTAAGATTGTTGTCATGGCGACCTATTTGTGATATCGAGATGGCGGGGCAAATAGTTGTGGGAACCAGCTCACGCCCCTTTGAACTGTTCCGTTTTAGTTTAACGACTTGTGAGATGTGGATGCTCCGTCCTCGTTATCTGTTGGTTGTTTCCGTTTTGATGGGTTTACTTTTATATTGCAATTTCGGGCAAAGTGACCCGCTTTTCCACAGTTGAAACATCTGCCTGTTGTATTTACTCGCGGTGCAGCAATTGTCTTCAGAGTCTTCAATATTTCTTCCATCAGCGCCGGTTGTTCCATTTCAACCCTTTGTACCTTGTGTGCTGGTTTACTTAGTAGGGAAGCTGTTTCCTGTGTGAGGGCGTGCGAAACCGTTTCAGCAAACGTTCTTTTTGGCAATGCATATGTGGCGCGTTTGGTGTCCACATCACGAATTCCATTTATGAAACATTGAATTTTTACCCTCTCAATGTAATCCACAGGTGCATCTGCATTTGCCAAATGAGCCAGTCGTTCGATTTCAGTTGCGAACTCTTGCAATGACTCGTTCATCTTCTGACCCCTATTTTGCAGTTCGATCTGGTATATTTGTTTCCGGTGCTCACTACCATATCGTCTTTCTATCGCACTCATCAATGCCTCATAGTTGTCCCGTTCACAGTCTGGAATAGTCTGAAGGATGTCTGCCGCAGGTCCTTTCAATGATACAAACAAGGACGCCACTTTGTCCGCTTCATTCCAGTTATTGGCCATTGCTGTCTTTTCAAACTGAAGTTTGAAAATTTGAAATGGAATACTTCCATCGAATGTGGGTGCCTTCAATCTTGGATTATTTGTTGATGGTGCAGGGCCATGCAGTTGTAGTTCTCGCATACGATTACTCAGTTGAAGAAATTCTGATCTTAAATTTTCTTCGTCATTTTTTATTGTGCTTAATTCGTCTTCAAATTTTGAAAATTTCTCTTGCACTTGTGTATTATTTTCTGTAATCTGTTGTACCAAACGCTTTTCTAACTGCGTATTATTTTCAGTCATTTGTTGTGTAAGGCGAGACTCTAACTGTGATGTATTTTCAACTATTTGCGTTATTTGCTGTGCCAGACGATTTTCTGTTTGCACTACATTCTCGGCTATTTGCTGTGCCAGACGATTTTCTGTTTGCACTGCCTTTTCTGCATTTTCAGCTATTTGCTGTGCCAGACGATTTCCTGTTTGCACTGCATTTTCTGTATTTTCAGCTATTTTCTGTATAGCCACTAACAGCATGTTCATGTCCACACTCGATGATGTTCGTTGTTCTTCTACTTTTTCTTCTACCTTTGTAGAAGTTTCTGGCCCAACAAATTCGAACTCGTCCACATTAATTCCATCCGCTTCCATTGCTTCACGTAATCGTGCCTGCAGATCCGCCTTTTGCCCGCTTATCGGCAAATTACGCTCCTCCAGTTCCTTTTTTAATTGCTGAATTCTCAATTCTCCGAATTTAACCATCTTGATTTTGGATTATTTGACAATCCCACTTCTGACACCAATTGTTACGAATTTACTGCTTGCTAGTTTACTTTGTTAGGTTCGTATCTCTGGATTGACAAATAAAATCAACACTGTTTAATTTAATTCAACAACTCTTTATTTCACAACTCGTCTACACTATAGCAGTTTACTCTTAGCACTGATTGATTACGTTGGCGCTGCCACGGCTTATATAGCCACGCACTTCTCGCTAGATGCCGATGTGTCCTTCTAGAATATTGCGTCTAGAAACCACCAGAACATACTGCTATACGGCGCCAGATGTCGCTAGATGCCGATGTGTCCTTCTAGAATATTGCGTCTAGAAACCACCAGAACATACTGCTGTACGGCGCCAGATGTAGCTATTGCTTCGACAAACAAACAGCCGCGGCGCCAGATGTCTACAATAAGACAAATGCTATTCCATATACCTACAGCTATTGTTCATAATAATGGATGCATATAGCAATACAAATACAACTTAATACTACTTTTGTAACAGTATGTATATGCGAACGGATTTGCAAAGTCGTCTCTGCAGTTGCTTTTATACCATATACGGTTTATGTATACATACATAAGTATGTATATAGTATTTATATTGTATGTTATATGTATAAGAAGAATTTAAATTAAATTTAGTTTACTTGTCTATTAATTATAAATTAACAAACCCTGCTTATAGATATGCTCATTAGACATTTCTGCATATTAGAATAAACTTAGAAATTTAAGTTTTAGAAACTGAAGTTGGACTAACTAAAATGGTTTTCTGTGGTTGATTAATATTAAGTTAAATGTCTAATAGCGAACATTTTCGTTACCAAAATTATGGACGTCTGGACACACTTAATCCTTACAAATCGCTATAGTCATAATAATCGGCCTCACTCGAACTTAACTACTTCTTTCTTGTTTTACTCGGAGAACCGTGAAAATAAAGTAAGTGTACTTCGCCTTTACCAATTATTTGTTTCCTTGGTTGGCATTATAAGGAGGCAAATATATAGATAAAATATTATAATTACATACATACATACTATGTATTTAAAAAAGCCAAAGAGGGTAGATAAAGAAGCATAAGTTCTTGAACAATATTTTACGAGTACATATATTAATTTCACTTTGATTGATAACAATTTATTATTAGGAGGATTACGAGAATCATAAGGGTGGAAGTTGAGGAGAAATAACATTGAAATTAACAAACAAGCTAATTTTAGATATATTTTATTTTATACATACATAAGTATTTTTGTATAACATTTTTATTTTACAGTAAGTTCGTTCAAATTGCTTAAAGGTTAACTAAGCCATGGGAAATTGCTTAGGAGTTTAACACTTTCTTCCCTTTCAACATTTTGCTTTGTATACGTAAATACCCTGTCGAACTTGGCATGCATATGGAATATATGTAAAATGTTTATATGTAGATATGTATGTATAATCTGCGAAATATTAAAAGTGAGCAATGCCAGGCAAGTAGTTACATTTTGTCACTGATTCTTATCGGGCGTATATCATGCGAATAATAAAATTTTTCCAATTAGTGCTGACTAAAGTCCCTGTCAAGTCTAGTTTGGTTGAGACGCCTTCCCAGCTTATGAGATACTTGTATGTACTATGTACATATGTATGTATGTGTATTTATGAACTTATGTATACTAAATCTTTCATGACCGCATCTACAGCTTTCTTAGATTAAGGCGAAAAGTCGGTCTTAAAAATATGGTGTTTTAGAAATAACTATTTTTGAGTGGATATCTAGAAGTAACGACGCAGTCATACTTTTACAGCTTTTACCAAAATATAGAAAACGAAAACTAGAAAATCATTCTCGTCTATGGTGGAAGTATAGTAAATGTTGATATTGGTTCTACGAACAAAACATAATTCAACATTTTATATTTCTTTCAAATTTCTTGTTTTCAAACTAGCCAATGGAATCGGAACAATTTATTAAAATGTGAGCAAGAATGATTTCTGCAAATAAAGTTAATATTATTATTATTGATATTAAATGGAAAATACTTCTTGATTTTTTCCTTAAGCTTGCAATATATTTCAGTAGGAATACATGGGTACAGTTCCTGGTTTTCATAGTTTAACAGGGGATAAAGGCGAAACAGTCATCGCACTCGCGGCTAGGCGCCCACATCACTGTTGACAGTCATATTTTCGAAGTCGTAGATAATTTCGTCTATCTTGGAACCAGCATCAACACTAAAATCAACGTCAGCCTCGAAATCAAACGCAGAATAACGCTTGCTAATAGGTGCTACATTGGACTAAGAAGGCAATTGAGAAGTATAGTCCTCTCTCGACGATCGAAAACCAAACTCAATAAGTCATACATTATTCCCGTCTTGCTATATGGTGCAGAGGCATGGACGATGACAACTTCTGATGAGTCGGCCTTAGGAGTTTTCGAGAGAAAGGTTCTGCGAAAGATCTATGATCCTGGAAAGATCATATTGAGAAGGACCTGGCTTCGCTTGGAATCTCTAATTGGCGCCACCTTGCGAAAAGAAGAAACGAATGTCGCGCTATTGTTAACTCGGCTTTAATTGCGAAGGGGTATATTAGTTTTATTATTTTGGGCAAAGCTGTATGTAACAGTACAAAACAATACCCTTTGCAGTAGCAACAGGTAAGTCATCGGCACAGTATTCACCATTTAGCCCTCGCAGGGCATTCAAGAAACACGGCGAATGGTAAACGGCAAGCATACGAGGGTTCCTATCTATATTTCGGTATTAGAGAACAAAAATCAAAATTAATTTTAGAAAATCGTTTTATTGTTTTTCAAAATATTCTCCATTAAGATCTATACACTTTTGCATGAGTTTGAACCAATTTTTGAAGTAGTACTTTTGCCATTCTGATTGATGAATAGTGTTCAGAGCGCGTCAACCGCGTCTTCAGGTGTCGAATAACGTTAAACTCTTAGTTTATCTAAAACGTGCCTGAATAAAAAAAGTGACTTGATGCCCAGTCAAGACTATACGCTGGATGAATCCTCAAAAATGCAATTGTTTCAGTCGATGACGTGGGAAAGAGTGATCCGTTTTCGACAGTTGGTTTAACTTACTTTTTGAAACACAACTGGCAAACAAATGACTGTATACCACTCAGAATTTACTGTTCTACTTTGTTTCAGTGGTGTGTTTGCAACATGTCCAGTTTTTCCAAAACAATAGGCATATGCTTGGAACTGCTTCGTGCGCTAAAAACATATAATCGACTGCTGTCATAAATCCATCATTCTTCACCTGTCCCGATCGCTACCGCTATCTTTCTATTTTTAACATTTCCCTCGGCCAATCGGCACGGTCTTTTTTTGAGCGACTGAAAAATTTTGTGGGATCCAACGTGAACAAATTTTTTTACATTCAAATATTCATGAACTATTGAATGTACGCTGGTCCCACTTTTGCCACTTGACGACCTTGCACGCACATCAATCCTTGATAAAATGTGCCTGATATAATTTCTCTTTTGGATGAGATGAATGTTTTAAGTCACTGTAAACCACACAAATAACGCTCGTATGTCAAAACATTCTCATAAAAACTTTACGGTAAAGTTGTGAGTTGCCAGATTGCAACACTAGAGTCGCCAAATCCTGAAAAATAAAAGGCAACCTACGTACATGTGTACATGTTATTTAAATACATGTGTTCATATGTACATATGTGCGTATTTAGCATTAACAAGATGTACATATGTATGCATGTATGTAAGTGGCATAACTTGGCAATAGCAACCAAAGCAAGAAATAATAACCTCAGTGGCATCAGCGAAAATCGCGGTAATATTGCTCACTCGCGTATACGAGTATGTTGGTAAGCTGTTGACATCGCTTCTCTCGTTGCTGCTAATTGATTTCATTTAACAAATGTCGCGAGCAATATTTACTCAACTTGTTATGATCATTTGCCCCGCTCGGTCGTGTGTTGATTCACTGGTTCGCTAATGTCTCCCATGTTGGTGTGTTTGGCTGTAAATTCTGTTTTATTGTTTTTGCTTTCCTTATGTTGTTTTTTTGCTATTACACTTTATTATAGCCGACGTTGGTACATACCAATGCATACATACTTACGTTTCTCACGTACTACTTATTTTGCTGTCTTTTCGTTGCCTTTGTTGTTTCTATTGCCCATCCACTTAAGTAATCCGTTAGCCAATAGCAGGCGACATTAACTGCCCGAGGCGGTGTTTTCTTTGCTTGCCGTTAATTGATTTAAATGATGCTTTTGCCGCTGCCAGCCAATCAGCACTCAGCGTAATATTTCAACTTTGAAAGTTCTTGCGATTACATAATTTGAACTAAAAATTCGATTACTTCATGGTGAGACAGTTTCCCCTCAGCAATAGCTAAACTCATTCTTAAGTAAAGGGAAAATGACCTCAACTTTGACAATTGTCCGAATAATAATAAAAATTGCCAGACTGTTATTATATCGATCTAACTGTATATTTTCCCAGGTGAAAGCGCTTAACTGTAGATTGAATATAACATCCAGCAATGTGAATAATATAGGTTCCCAGTAGGAATATAGCAGAGATGTCACAACATCGGAAGAGATAAAATCATCCAATTGCCCTATTTAGGCTAAATATGCTTAATTAATTTACATACTTTGTAGGTATTACATAAGGTCTGTGCATGACGTGACAGTTGGCCAGTCTAACCTAACCTAATTTAGTCTACGTACAACATGGAGTTGAAAAAGTTACTATCTCAAACGCAAGAGTCTTACAGAAAATACTTTGTTCTACGACACCCTTCCCTTTTGTTTGTTGACTTTTGTCAAAGATTTACAACACGAATTGGTTAATCTCCTGGTAATGAGAAAAATGTTCATCAATTCTCCGGTGTCGAGTGAAGTCATTCATGCGCTTCAATATCTGGTTAATTGATCACGACAAAAGTCACAGGCTCATAAAAGATTACTCGAAATCAGGTGTGTAATGTTATAAAGATTTAGAGTTTTATAAAAGGGCTGTCGGGCTTTGACACTTATTTCTGTCGGTCAGTGAGGTTCCTAAAATTTTTTGAAGGGGGGTCGATCGCTAATCGTTCAATAGCATCGCTAAATTATTAAGTTAAGTAATTTTCTTTAAAACGGAATCGGATCACGATCATCTATAATAATTTCGGTTTCTGATATTTGTTTTCGTGTTTCTTCTGATACGAAGGAGTCATATCTTCATCCATTTTTATCTGAGTATGTGTTTCGTTGAACAATTATAGGTCGATTAGCTGCTCTCCCACGCTTGGTGAATCTAAGGCTGGTAAGACCTAACTGTGTGCTCTATCAAAAAATGTGTACTTCCTTGCTCAAGGCGTGGATCTATCCCTCTAAATCAAACGTGACCGCACCACTGCTAACTGACACGTTTGTGAAGGAATATGTACAGTTGTACACACGCACATACATACATATAGACATACGGTACACAATCATTTGACATTGAAAATTAGGATAGCTTCACGAAATCAGGTGAGAAGAAATAAAAAATTTAATAAAAGTACATTGTGTAATGACAAGTAGCAAATGGAAGGGAAAATGTATGCTTGTGTGTGTGAGTGAATGTGGATGACTCTATGGAGGTTATTATTTCCCAACTGTGTGTTACACATGCTTCGTTTCGTTATGCCACTGTTTGCTCAAGAAAGCCGCCCCCAAGATACCATGTCTGTGCACAAACATACATATATTCTACTTATTTAACAAGTACATATATATGTGGCTGTATATGCATATTTTAGCTGGTTTGTGTGCGTAACCATAAGAACACTTTGGGCTTTCAATTTTCCTTGAGTTCTTTAAGGTTGAGTGAACTGTTGTTGCGGCGGTGTGTTGGATGTGCTGCATTAATCGCGGCAAGTTGCTATAAAAGCGCATACACAGTAAATGCTACACATGTACACTCTTAATCCAAGTTTAATTCAAGCTTCTTTCATGCGCCAGAAATGGTCTTACTCTTACAGCATTTGTCTAATGCCCAGTGGATGTGATGTTATGATGCGGCGCTGCACTCGATGCGTCGGTCCTTTTGATGTGCGAAAATGTGCATTTGGAAATATTTCGATTCTTCTATGCCTTTGATGCGAAGTGCGTCCGTCAGCAGCATGAAAGCGTTGATCAGTATCGAGATGGAATAAATACTAAATACGACAATGGCGGAAGGGAGGGGAAGTATTGCAATAACTAATGAATTGGCAATTACTTCATAAAAGAATTAATTTGAATTATAGGAATACTTGCTAGTCTTATCTAACTGGAGCGTCTTCAGCTTCACTTACCCATTGTATGCAAATATGAAGACACATGCACACAAATACATATATATTCATTAAGTCGCATGCTTGTCGACATCGAGAGGTCAATAAAATGGTCTTATATAATGTCCGAAACGTCTGCATCTGGCATGTAAAAGTATTTACATTCTAGTGTATATGTATATACTTGTATGTGTGTATATGTGCATACATGCGTGGATCTGTACTATTGTTGGCACTACTTAGTGACTAAAACCATTTGAGGTTGGCGTAAATACATACCACTTTTCGGATCTTTATGCCCGTGGGCGAAAATTGTGGTTCGAATGCACATGTCGAAGTGTGATTGTCGCTTGGGAATTTTACATAGCAATTCTTGCTTGGCCCGAATGTAAAGACACAAATTTCGGCTCCACGAAATCAGCTCGTGATCGAAGATTCTAGGGATCGCTATATATATTTCTGTAGTTAGGTCGAGAGACATTATTGAAGAAATAATGGTGCAAAGTGATTGGGTGATCTGAATTGTAATATGTTAACAAAAAGCTCGTCAGGATCGGGAAGGACATCTCCGAGCCGTTCGATAGTTTCAGACAAGGCAACTCCCTAGGTTCTGCGAGAGATGTTGTGGTCCTGAACTGTGTGAGATATACGACGACATTGACATAGTTCAGCGAATTAAGAGACAGCGGCTGCGCTGGCTAGGTCATGTCATACGTATGGATGAAAACACTCCAGTTCCAGCTACCCGCCGAGGGAAGCAGAGGAAGAGAAAGACCTCCACTCCGTTGGAAAGACCAGGTGGAGAAGGACTTGTTTTCGCTTGGAATTTCCAATTGGTGCCACGTTCCGAAAAGAAGAATCGACTGGCGCGCTGTTGTTAACTTGGCTATAATCGCGTAAGCGGTGTCTACGCCCGTAAAGAAGAAGAAGAATTCGATTATTCATATATATATAAGTTTTCAATTTCTTCACTTTTATCATAACATAGAAAGCCTATAAGTTTATTAAAAAAGTTACCTAAAATTGTTTTTATTTTCAGCAAAATAAGTAGATGATATTATTCGAGTTCATCATTCTGTTTCCAGAGCGGAAAATTGCCCAATCCACGAAATTAAACACAGATGCGTTAAAACTTTATCTATGAATTAAGGTCAGATAAAACCGGCTTGAGGGCCGCCAATAAATGGGAGCGGATGTGCGGCCACGCAGACGCAATTACACACAGACATAAACCCCGAGGAAATGGGGCGGTGTACGCGGAGTAGGGGACGCTTCTTAGAAGTTTCTTATGAACCACTTGATGGATCCATATAAATATGTATGTATACACACCTATGTAAATACGTCTATCCTTGCTGGTGCCAAGTCGCAAGTGTTACTCTTCAAAGCACCACACTTACCCGCTTACACTTCCGTAAGAAATATGTATATGAATGTGCCAGTATCTAAGTACGACTATTTGCTTTACTTATGTGTGCACGTATATTTGCATGTCAACTTTAAATGAGATATGCCTGCACATACACATACAAATGCACTTCTGTGGTGTGCCCAAAGAGTGCCGAAGGGTTGGAACTTCCACAAGCATGGCATACACGCATGCGATTCTACTTCTGGACTTTTATAACTAAACTTAAGGGGGGACTCAATCGACTTAGAGCATGAGCATGCACGCACACAGGCACACCGGCACACTGGCGCGGGCTAACTCAACGAATTTAGTGAAAAAACCTGGCTCCACTTAAACGCGACTTGTCGGCATTATACATACATGCACATGTATGTGTGTATCGGTATGCGGTCGTTTAATTGACGCGAAACGTTAGGTCGGCAAATGCTCGTTAAAGCGATCTTGTGTGTGCACGAGTGCGCATAGGAAGGCGAATAGTACGCGATTCGTTATCTGAACGATTGCCGGTGTTGGCGCGCTCTTGTTGGGAGCTCTATGTGGCGTTGTTGTTTATGGCTGAAGTTGTTTGTTTGCTGTGCTTGAGGTATCTGCGCTTGTGTTGGTGTTGGTTAAGTCAGAGGGATTTCTCCTCGAAGATCAGCGATCGCTGGCGACAGTTTTCGTCGGTGGTTCGAGCTATGCGCGCAACATTGTGATCGCTCACGGATATTAACGATCACTTGTTCTTTGCATTTTGTTGGTGGAGGGTGTATGCGTGTGTGTGCAGTTTAACTGAATTCAACGTTTAGTAATGAAAGTACCAATAGAACGGTCTAAGAGCAAGCAAAATTAACAGAAAAGAAAATAATAATATGAAACAATAAAATTATTCTGAGAAATAATTATTTAATCAATAAAGAGTTACGATATTGTGTTTGGTGGTGTTTGTTATAATGGATACCGACATTAGTTCTCCCGAGACAAAACAATCTCGCTCTAAGCCGGTGGAAACACTTGTGTTGGCAAACTATGCCGCTAAGGCGGAGCAGAAGCGTGGTGGTGTTGGCAATGGCCGCAAAGAGGATGAGCGCATTACGACGGCTGTTATGAAGGTCTTGGAGGGATACGATTGGAACTTGGTTCAAGCGACCGCCAAGTGAGTGCTATATGTATTTCTAAGTAACAGACCCCTGCAATATAATGTTATTGCTTGAAATTGCTAAAAGTGCGAATACTGTGTAAAGAAGAACTTCAAAAGCATCACATGGTGAATACCAATGATACAGATAATGTCCGTAGGAACGTCCACATTCACAAGTAATCTTAAATAGATGTCTAATAACTAAAAGAGCTTATATTCTACTTAGTTCCCGTTTCAAAAAATTAAATGCAATTCAATAGGCAATGTCACTGAGAAGTGTAGTACTCTTGAATTAATTTTTTTCCATAATGGAGTTCATTACACTATATATCCGAATAACGCTTCTAGCTACTTTAAAACCAAATCTCTAGTTCCTTTGGTTCCTCACAGCGACCACAAGTGCCCTTCGAACGCCACCGTGAGTATGTCTCCCTTCGGAGACGATCAAAATCGCCCAACATTCTTAACAATAAATTTTAAATTTTCAAAAACTCTTGGGGAGATAAGAGTCTTTTAACTGTTTTAATATTCAACTTGTTCGTCAGTCTTATCAAAACCAAGTTCCAAATAAATATAAATATGCCAAGGCGCTTAGTTTTTATGGTCGTTTTTATACTCGTATTTCTGTATAAATGTACCTTTTCATACTTTGAACAGGGTTTGTTAAGTTTGCGACGGTTTTAACACATTGAAGAAAACGTGGGTCTCTATAAAGTATATAGTATACATACATATAATGTGACGAACTGAGTCGATATAGCTGTGTCCGTCTGTTTGCATATTGAGATATCGATCTGAAATTTTGCCGACGTGCGTTTCTCTTCAAGAAGTTGCAGTCCAAGGCAACGCTAGAGCCTCCACATATACCATATTGTTTAGTTCGGATCACTATCTTAAAACTGATCCATCCCAATACAGATAAAGATCGTCTTTAAAGGTCTTTTTTTAAGCAACCTTAATTCGACTTGAAGCTTACTTTTGTTTAACTACGTGGTTAGAACAAACTAGTAAAACGTTGGGGATATTAGAGCTTCGCTGCAGCCGAAATTAACGTCTTTCCGTTTCTTGTTTTCTGAGTTCTTTTTAATACTATTGGACTGGCTAAGCATTATAAATGTAGCTCAAATAAGTGTTGGCATAGAAAATTTCTCTGGAAAAAATTGTCTCCTCTGCAATCATAATGCTAAAATGGTTATTCTGGGCGTGCTTATGGTCCATAGATGCATCGAACTGTCATCAGTTTGCACAAAATTGCACTCGGGTGTGGAAACTGGCAAATATGTGTTGCTGTCTGTTAGAAATATTGGTGTGAAGTACTAATTTTTGCAAAACCAATATTTTTCAATAAAGTGATACGGTCCCCTATTGTTTGCTCAACTTATCATATCAAAATCGCACTTATGCCAAGCAATGTGTTTATGTTTGTGCCGTGAGATTGCAAAGCTTTATCTAAGCTACCGGGTGCACACCATCGCCGAAAACATGCTATCGCATTTCGTTAATGAGTCATTTATTGTTTATGTCTTTATGTGATTTTGAATTAAACACTTTGAATTGCGACCCTTTGTGGTGAGAAATAAGTGTGATATTCGATTCAATATGCTACAATAAGGACGAACTATCTACGTATACCTACTGATCAAATTTGACTTGGCTCGATGTGTTTTCTATCACTATCAGTAACGGTAATATCGAGAAAGTTTAAGAAACACTGATTAAAAATGTTTCTGTGAGCATTAGAGAGATAACAGAAACCCCAAAATCTTGACTCAACCATTCCAGTGAGAAAACCGCGATGCGGGGAGGATGCAGAATATGGGTCCCCTGCAAGATCAATTTATTGATATTATATTTTGTTTATTTTTGGGACATATGAGTTTCATTTTGCCATATCTTCATATTTTTTGTTTCATATAATATTTACTAGAGTCCGTAATGGATAATGATCGGGAAAAGTACCTAGAAGAATCATTGATAGGGATCTGAAAACAGTTTTCGTTTTTAATTTTTGTTTACCGTTGAGAAGTCTAAACTGTAAATTTTGAATTACATGCTGTTATTATTTCCCCCTATCACCTTCACTGAGATCAACACCTTTTGATTAGTGTGTTGAGTATTAAGCGTGTCAATGCTAGACTCTTACCAAAAAAAACTTTTGCAAGAACGACGTCGAGTTTGCGATCTCTACGAAGCGCGACAATGGAGCTGAGGACTACTGGTGACTAGACGTCGATTTATGAATATAACGTCAAAACTATCTAGCGAATAGCGCTTCAAAAATAAACCTAAAACAAAAAAACTTAAACTCGCTGAAAGCACTGAACGCCACCTCAACCGAGGCAACAAGTGTATGGAAAATTGGATTAAGCGTTGGCATGCTTGTATTAGCTCAGGAGTCCATTTTGAAGCCGATATGGCATTAAATTACATGAAAAGGCTCGTATTTGATCAGATGATATATGTGCTACTGTGTCCAAAAAATAAGGTGACATTTGAATTTAAACTGCGCGCGTCGAACGATTTGGAGAATTATTTTTTTTAGGTTGGTAGTACTCCAGTCACATTTATGTCAAATTTCATGTCAAAATATTCATTAGTGTTTGAGATACGTGTCGTTTTGTTAGCTGCTAAAAGTGAGTTTTTCGTTTTTTGCGATGTCGAAATTTGTTGAGCAAAGAATTTGTATTAAATTTTCTGCTGCGGATGCGTTGAGGATGGTTCAGAAAGCCTTTGATGATAAGGCTATGTCTAAAAAAAATGTTTACAAGTGGTATAGGGAGTTCCAAGCCGGCCGTGAACGTGTCGAAGACGAAGAGCGTCCAGGGCGACCATCAACCTCAACCGACGAAGCTCACGTTCAACAATCAAAGATTTGGTGTTGAAAAACCGTCGATTAACAATTAGAGACCTTGCTGATGAAGTTGGCATATCGAAAGGCTCAGCCAATACCATTTTGAAGGATGTTTTGGGCGCGTCAAATCTCGACTGGTACCGAAAACATTGAATTTTTTGGCGTCGCGTTGAAGTGTGTGAAACGATGCTTTCCGACTACCAGGGTGTCATGAAACGCATTATAACTGGCGATGAGACTTGGATCTATGCTTACGTCCCCGAAACAACTGATCTATCGAGCGAATATCGTGCCAAAAGAGAGCCGAGACCAAAAAAATCGCGCCAAAGTCGCTCAAAACTGTTAACTGTTTTCTTCGATTGTCGGGGTGTTGTGCATTATGAATTCCTTCCAACCGGTCAAACAGTCAACAAGGAATATTATTTGAACGTTGTGCGTCGTTTGCGTAACGCTATCCGCCTAAAAAGCCCGGAATTGTGGAAAGACAATTCTTGGTTTTTACACCACGATAATGCTCCATCCCATAGTGTCCTCGTAATTCGTGATCATTTCGCCAAAAACTCAACCCATATCGTTCTGCAACCACCGTATTCACCTGATCTGGCGCCGTGCGACTTCTGGCCATTCACCAAGCTCAAAAGACCGCTCCGGGGACACCGTTTTTGGATAGATAGAGGATAGAGGAGATTCAAGCCGCAGCAAAGACGGAACTGAAGGCCATCCCGGAAAGTGACTACAACCAGTGTTTCGAAGATTGGAAAATCCGTTGGCATAAGTGCATTGCATTGGGAGGGGATTACTTTGAAGAAGATGAAATTGATTTGGAAGAATAAATAAAGAATTTTCAGAATAAATACAATGTCACCTTATTTTTTGGGCGCAGTAGTATTTACTGGGCGCGGTAATCGAACCAACTACGTCTTTGCAAGAACGACGACTCGTCAAATGAAAAAACTTTCCATACAACCATTTTATTCCGTTCGTTCAGTTTGCATGGCAGCTATATGCTCTATTGGTTCGATATTGGCCGTTCCGAAAAATGGGCAGCTTCTTGGTGGGAAAAAAGGCGGATGCAAAATTTCAGATCGATATTTCAAAAACTAAGAGACTAGTTTGTATATGTACAGACAGATGGACGGACGAATGGACTCGGCTCATTTCGCCGATCATTTACTTATAATTATACATACTATACTTTAAAGAGTTTTTGACGTTTTGGGTCTTACAAACATCATGCAAACTTAATATACTCTATTCAGGATGCAAAAATATAACATATAAAATCTTTCAATGAAAAAAATGTTACTTCGACTCAATAAATTTAAAATTGTTAGATAAATCTTGTATGACAGCTTTTTGAGGCGAAAAGAATATGCGCAAATAGTGTAAAGTCACCATAGTCCTTTTTCAGATATGAGGCTCATTGCGCTCTTTATAATTTCTCATTGTCTTTACATCATTCAGTTTTATTTTTTTGTGAATTGTTTACATACTTATCCTCGATTATGTGCTCTCAACTTTTAATTTATTAAGTGTGTACAGTACTGTTGACATTTCGAAAATATAACTTAATTATAATGACACAGAATACTCATATTATATACTAATAAGATCTTTCAAGATTCCAGATGCAGAGAATATATTATTAATACAGCTGTGGACAGCTAATTAGAAACGACACCTATTTTAAAGTAAATAATGTTATTTTGCAATAAATCACGTATATTTATTGCATTTTCACTTATTTTATTGAAACCTATGTTAAGCTTAAACTCTAATAGTAAAAATTTGATTAAAACTCGTTTTTGTTTTGAAGATTTGAATGAAAACATGTGGAAACGCCGATTTGAACGCGACAACTAATTAGAAACGAAAATATTTATCAACAAAAATAATGATATTACAAAAACTTGCTTGCTTTCAGTTACTATTTTGTTGGTTCTCTCTTTTACTTTAATATTGCTTGACATCGATTCCGAATTTACGTTATGAGACTCTGACAGCGCACCAATGGTGTAGCTTGCCACGCCGTTCTAATTTCATCACAAAGAACATCCATATTTGGGATATTTTTGATGCATATGGCTCTTTTAACATTACCCAGAGATGTTCTATAGGGTTTAAGTCTGGGCTGGACGATTCCCACTCCAAAACATTGATAGAATTTTCATTAAAAAACGTTTGTGTCAACTTAGGCGTATACTTTCAATTGTTATCTTCTTTATAACAGGCAAATTTTCCTCAGCCTGTGGCAGCATGACATTTTCTAGGATGTCGACGTATTGCTCCTTGTTTAAAATTCCATCAATCTTATGGAGTGAACCAACACCATTCTAGATAAAACATCCCCACACCATGATTGATCCTCCACCATACTCAACTACGCGTGCAACATAGCGAAGATCAAATTCTTGAATTATTGGACGGCGAACATACCTTCGACCATCAGGACCTAAGCGATTAATTTTTGTTACATCCTTCCAAAAGACATGCCTCCGTTGATTTGTTGCCTTAGACGGATAAGAGTTGGCAAAGTCTACGCGTCGTTTCTACAAACTTTAGTCAGAAGTGGGTTCCTGCGTGCTGCCCTGCCGTGAAGTCCAGATTCGACCAAACGTGGGCAATTGTACTCTTGGATATTTGGACATTTTATGCGTCTTGAATTTCACGTAGAATGTCAATGGAGCTCGTTTTTTGGGCCTCCTCGGGAGACAGTAGTAGTTCTGCGGTACATTTCCATTGAAGTTTTTCGGGGTTTTTCTTTGCGTGAAATATTGAAAATGGCTTTAAAATTCGGTATATACTTAAGGACACTCAAAACACTTGTTGGAAATTTCTTTGCACTATCTTTCCAGACCGACGAAGGTCAAAAATGTAGTTGCGAAGGGTAGGTGTACAGCAGCAGCTTTTCCTCATTAAAAAATTTAACCCACAAGTTTGAAACACATCCTTAATAGAAATAAATAATATTGCTAATAAAAATCAGCACCAGAAGGAAATTAAATTCTTTAAAGAAGTGTTTCTAAATAGCAGTCGCACTTAATTCACCTTCCAATAATAAAATAGTTTTCAAAAGTATTCTGCCCGTGCCCTGGTTCTTAGCTACCTCCTCTCCAATTTTCAGCTACAAATCGGTTCAGCCATCCTTAAGTTATAAATATATACATATATTCCAAAATCAACGGGTATTCTGCAAAAAAAGTGTTATGGTTTGGACGCACATCTTATACAATTCCAAACCCTCTAATCTGCTTAATAATCATTATCTTAAGACGGCATGGATACCCAAATCTAAATTAAGATCAAAAATTCCTTTTTCGTGTATTATATACATATATTATATTTATGTACAGTCGACTCTCGTTAATTCGAAACTCGAGGGTCTCTTGAAATATTACGAATTATCGAGTGTTTGAAATATCAAATGGTTCGAAATTTGTGAGAGAAAATAAATAAAACTTCGAGTTATTAAGTGGTGGATAATTTTTATTTACTAATATAAAAATGACAAGAATTAAGAGGTACATTCGTGTACATACATGTCTTTGTAATGTGAATTAATTAATCTTTCGAAAGAACTTTGTTATACAGGTTTGCTTTAAAGCACAATTCTGCTGCTCACACTGCTCAATAACTAAATCTCTAAATAAGAGAAAAAGTGCCTGAAATGATTTTTCATCACTTTCGTTTTGTAGACAGAAGCTTTGTAAGGTATCAAATGAGGATCTTGCTTTTTTATTTAACACCTCCGCCAAAGGTTTCGATGTATCGTCCTCATCGTCATCGTTACTTTGCGTTTCTGTCGCAGATAAAATTTCGCCATCGGTTAGTGAACCTGAGACAGCAACATTTTCATCCACTTGAACAAAATGAGAAAAACTCACACCGCTGATGTCAACTAATGGTTCTACTGCTGGTTCTTCATCATCTATATGTATTGGAAGATTTTCTTGATTTTCGTTTAAGAAACCGGATTTTTTGAAGCGGTTGAGAATCGTTAAAGGTGTTACAGCTCTGCATGCTTTGTCAATTAGTAAAATAGTTGTCAGAACCGTGATATTTGCAGTTAGTTATTATTAACTGTTAAAAGCCAATTGTTAAAAAAGTCTGTCGTCATCCAAGCTTTTTTGTTAGCACGATAATCAGTTGGAAACGATTTCACTCCTTTGAAACATCGCGGTTTCATTGCTTTTCCTATCACTAAGGGTTTAAGTTTTTCCGATCCATCCATATTTACTACATCTTAAATTGTCAACCTCTCTTTACTATGTTTTCCTCCATGACATTTTTCATCTTTAAAAGTAAGCGTCTTATCCGGTAAACATTTAAAAAATAGGCCAGTTTCATCAGTATTAAAAATGTCTCGGGCATCATAGTTTTCAATCAAGGTCTTCAATTTACCGTGCCAATCTAAACAAACTGCATCATCAACACTTCCACTTTACCCACAAACTTTTTTAAAAACAACTCCATTTCTCTTTTTGAAATTTATAAGCCACCCTTCACTTCCCATAAAGTTTTTGATGCTTAGAGTAGACGTGAACTCTTTTGGTTTTTCCTTCAACAAGTTCCCGCGAATAGACAGTTTTTGTCCTCTACACTGTCTTAGCCAAATGACCAGGCTTTCTTCCAGACGAGAAAATTCAACTTTAGTAGTTCTTTTCCATACTCCAACAGTTAGCAGCCTTAATTTTCTCCTTGTGCTTTATTATTGCTGAGAGAGTATTCAGAGGAATCTTAAATTCTTTTGCAACATCACTCTTCTTCTCACCTTCTTCTACTTTTTCGATTGACTTTTTCTTTTCAGCAATCGTCAAACATTTATACTTTCTAGGGCTCATAACTAACGCTAACTTTTAATCTGCATACCAACGAAAGAGTAACAGTAACTGAATAACTAACTGTAACTGAAAAACAAACCAATTCGTGAGAAGTGTGTCCGTCAAATAGGCAAACTAATCATAACAATCACAAAGGCTCGTGTATCTTGATACAAGTTTGAACTTTTCGCAAAATGTACTTACAATCTTTCCGCCTCTTCTCTCTGCAAGTTTGAATTGTCGAGTGTTGAAACTGATGAGTTCGAATTAACGCGTCGTTTTGTTAAATAGCAATGATTTTTTCGTTCGAATTACCAAGTGTATGAAAATGTATTGATTTAGTTCGAAATATAAAGTGATTTAGTAGGGAACTTGTGATAACTTTGAATTATTGAGAGGTTCGAATTATCGCAGGTTTGAATTAACGAGAGTCGACTGCATATATTTCCTTCATCTGGATATAAAATACATAGTGTCTAATGTGTTGTATTATATTTAACGCGTCCGCAAGTATTTATCTCGAAAAAGTCTAAAGAAAATACGAAAAATCTAATTTTTTCCAAAGCAATCAAAAATTCAGGCGAACGGCAGCGGAAATTTGTTTAAGCTACTTTACCTTGCCACAAAGTAACGTGGGACAGTGGGCGATTCTCTGCTGCTGTCATGGCTTATCAATTCGCTGCAGGTTTTTCATGCGAATGGTTGTGTGTTGCACCGTTTTTTTGTGTGTTTGCTGGTGAATGAAAAATTATTTGTTTGCTAAGATCGTCATCGCTTATCTCGCGCCAAAGCGCCCTGCAGGCAGCGAAATGCATAGTGCGCTGGGCTGGCGACACTAAAAAAAAACAGTGCAAACAAGTGTCAACCGCAAAATGTCAACAAAGCAGCAAGTTCACAAAGCCAGTGAAAACAAGGGAAAACAAAAAGAAACCACCAACAAACAGCTTCCGACCTTCCGCTGCATTGAAGGCGAAAAGTGCTCAAAAAGAAACTAAGCCGAAGCCGAAACCTAACAACTAACTCGCACACTAGTGTAAACAAACAAACAACAATAACAACAGCGACAGCAGCGGCAGTAACACAAATTGCGTGTGCATATTTTAGGCCGAGCGTGCAGCCGCGAGTGGCCAGCTCGGATTCAGTGCGTGGGAACTGTCACATAGCGGCTGATGCGACGGCCGAGCGGACAGGTACTTGCTCGGCCGTTGCGGCAGTGAAGTCGCACTTCCATAAACGTAGCTGCAACGTGCTTAAGACACATACGTGCACACGCGTAAGCGACGCGCCTCCTCCGAGTGAACAAGCACTGCAGCAGTGCAGCGCTGCGCTCGTGTGCGTGTGTGTAGTTTTATTATCTGCTCAATAAATATTTACTTTTTCGCTCGTATAGTTTTGTTGCTCGTTGTTGGTTTCGGTTTCTGTTGTACATTGCTGCAACAAATGGGCTGCACGGTGCACATTTAACCGAAAATTAATTTGTTTGCCGCGGTTAAATAACCATACACATGTGTGTTTGTGTGTATATGTATCTATGTATGCGTGCGAGGGTTCTTAAACAACAGCCACATCAAAAGGTGCTAATTGCGCTTATTTCGTTCAAATGTAAATTTATTTACGAATTTGTTATAAGTAGTATTTGCATTGTATTCATTTCATTTTTCATTTTTAACTCTCCCATATTTGTACAAGTATGTATATTATATACATACATACATACGTATATGTAAGTAAGAGTATTTGGACTGACTGTGTCACTTCGGTTGCTCACATTTCAAAAAACTTTGTATTCATCACCTCCATTCCAAGTTTCTTCCTATTGTTAGATCAGTTAAACTCTCAAAACATGTTGCTTTTAGAATGATAACTTTCCTTAACGGTTGTAAAACTAATTGAGATGCGTTGGGTATTGTGTATTGGAACTCCAATGATCAGCTGTACTCGAACTTAGTGCTATCTCAGTGACGAATGAAGAAAGCATTTCATTACACAGTTTTTACACAAGGTTCAAGTTCTTTTATTTTCGCAAAGTATGCGTACCTAATTACGATAAGACAATATCGCGGCGAAATCGAGCCTCCAAACAATGCGCCTGCGCAATTACATTTTGAATCTCTTATTAAAAGATAAAAAATCACGTAGTCACTTACAAATTGGCAAAGCAGCATTTTCACATACTCACATTCACGCCCAAATGGGTTTGAATTATTACAGAACGAGAGATATGAATTAAAAGCAAGAGCGTCGCTGGTCACATTTTGGGCCATTTTGTGCATTTCCTAACTGACAGACGCATCGACATGCATAAAAACACACTTCCTGCTGCCCTCGGCATTTCAAATCACCCCATTGCATATGTTTTGTTCTCTGGTATCTTGCATGCTACACAGATTGCATTTACAAAACGTCTGTGACTCTGACAGATGACACAAGTCCACTTCGGTGCAGATTTCGTGTGATGTCTCTTGTTTACACAGAGATTTGCAGGCGCACAAACAAACACGCTCGCAACGCAGTAGAAAATGCTGAACGGTCTTTCAAAGATACTGGTTACACAGTAACCTCTTTCTGGCTGTGTTCAAGCCGAAGGTGTCCTTTTCAAAATTAACTTGTTTTCAAATTATGGTCTGACATTAGAAATTATAAAAATGTATATAAGGTCTTTATACCTTATAACTCTCCCGAGCAAGTGAGTATCTAAAATATTGGGTAGTCGAAAAAGTCTTTTCGTATTTTGTCAATAGATGTCGTTGCAGTCGTATATCTCCATTGACATTGTGTCATACCATATAGTGTTGGAAAGGTGAGATTTTAAGTTTCATTTAAAAAAAAAAATTAAATTCGGTGAAGTTGAAAAAAATGATACAGCTGTTCAAAAATGAGTGAAAATAATGAACAAATTCGCTACGTTTTGAAAGTTTTGTAAAGCCACCAATGGAATTAGTGAAATTTCCGTTTTGGAAATTTCGATTTACACTGATGAAAGTTTTACATTGATAGAATAATGTCTCCAGCGGAAAAATGGGAAAAAGTGGTCGACCAAAATGGTAGATACGAGTATTTGTTTATTTATTAATTATGAAGAAATAAGTTGAAGTTTGTTTAGAAATACGAAAAGACTTTTTCGACTACCCAACATTAATCAAGATGGGTTGTGGACCGGTATCCAGTCCAAATGAATTGGTTTCTCATTAGTTTGGCATTCGTGCACATTTCCGTTAAACTTCGCCTATGAGGCTGCGTCTGCGTTTGTTTACTCGCAGATTTTCTTTTTTCACAGGCTGCTGCATCCTTCCCCTTCTACAGCGCTTACGCGACCGGGCACTTCACGCTTGGCAGCGCGCTAATCACATTCAACTGATGCATTTCTCCGCCGTGGCACTTGTTGCTGCCTGGGGGTTTTGCATTTTTTGTCCACGTCGTAAGTGTTGTTTGTGTTGGCTTTGGCAGTATGTAGATTTGCAAAACTCATTAAATGATAGCTTGAAGTGCGCTGGCATCTTCTTCATTTCATTACACGAAAAAATATGACAAAATGGCACTTTGCTCGTATACTCTCGCCAGCGACTGCATGCCACATCGCCATCAACGTTCAGCGTCCGGTGTAAATGAAGCATCGAGTAGCAGGCACATTTGCACTTTGATAAGTCACTGCCTGGGACGAACGTCGCCTGTGCGATATGAATGAAGTGTGAACGCGCCAAATTAAAAAGGGCGGGTTCACGCATAAATATTGCCGTCGAATCAGCTAAGATGCATGCGATTTTATGTGGCAAAATTGTGCAAGCATTTTTATATCTCTTCCACTTCAGAAAATTAACGCCGTTTCGGAAGTTGCAAAACCATTTAGAACTTCTTTTCACTGACGTATTATCCCCACTTTAGTCGTAGCTGGCTGGGGCTTGCTTTTGCCACTTGAGTTAGATTTTCCTCCCCTCATTGCGTGCCGTGCGTAGAAGCAGTCGCAATATTTCGATACTGCCATGGCGTTCGTGCTGCAATTTGCTTTGATATCAAGTCAGCTATCTCATGGCGATTTTCGTACTTCACGGTGTCCGCGATGGTTCAACTATTAGTAGGGTAATGCCAGTGTGGTAGGACATAAAGTGCTGGATTTCGATATGCTGCAATCAAGAAGACTCACTTCTTCCGTTCAAAAGTAATCTGGAATATGCCCTGATCTTACTAATTAGGTTGACCACACTCTTTTCCATGATGTAACCAAGCTAATTCTTCATGCAAAGTCCTTTTCCTCTGGAATATTAAAAAAATGAAAAGTTCGCCAGGAACTGTCACACTATTATATAAACTATATAAACTACTAGTATTCTACCATAATATTCGACACGAAACTCTGAGCAGTCTGTACTGCCAGTTTAATAGAGAATTTTTTGCCATGAAAATAATAAAATTATTTCACCCCATTGTCATCCTGTTCGGTATTCTGTAAGGTACACAAATATGATAGGATATAAGTTTTTTAAATACTGGAAAATGTGCTAGTTTCGTTTCCCAACCGCTTTCAACATATTTGACATTTGATCACTCTTTTACAGTGATGTATTGATATTGTATGATTTTTTCGTTTCAGAGTCCCTTCGGACCGCAAAAAGGATCACATCAAGCGACCAATGAATGCGTTTATGGTCTGGGCACAGGCAGCACGGCGGGTAATGTCCAAGCAGTACCCCCATTTACAAAACTCAGAGTTGAGTAAATCGCTAGGAAAATTGTGGAAGTAAGTATTGGTTAAATAATACACATTTCGAATGCTCTAGAGAACGAAAATTATTTTATTTGAATATTGAACCAAATTCGTAAATTAAGCAAATAAGCTATCTTGGAGTAAGTTATGAGTAGATCTGGTGCAAGAGCAGTTTGGAAGTGATAGTGATGATTGATGCGTCCATTTGTTTGGCTCAATTTCGGCCATTTATTTATGGATCAAAGAACGTGATATGTGGTAAAAAGCCTTTATTAATGAAGTTATAACTGACTATTGCAAAATTTAATGTACAAGAAATATGAGGGATAAATTTATAAATCAACTCAAAGATATTATTTGCTATGCATACACCAAGCAAGTTTATATTTAATCGCGAGACTGTCAAGCTTCAAATTCGCGGAATTATTTGACAATAAAAGTTCTCAGCAAAGCGTAGATTACGTTTGTACTGAAAATTTCATGGTTCATCGATAGCGTTTTGGTGATAAGTACGAACATTCATGCAGCCGCTTTTGCTCGATTTAGCTCAATGTATGGAAAGTTAGCTTATCAACACCGAACCAAAAAAAAAAAATGAAAAATTATTACATACTCACGCTTGGCCTGTGCGTAATTTGCCTTTGTCTTTTGTTGAGCAGCTGGGCTTCAATTCGTCGATACGCCTCATTGACTCACTTACGAAGATCAATTAAAATTTGTTCTTTTCATTTTATTATTTTGTGTTGAATTCAAATTATCATTGGATTATGATAAATATAACGAGCCTTCGCACGATCATTATATATAATTCACTTCACAAAAGCCTACCATATTGGGTATTCGCCCTCTTTTTCCTTACTTTCTTTCCTCTTTGGAAGAATAAAAATTCACAACTTTATTAGAATGCCTTGATTTTTTGTCAGTCTTTTAGAATCTAAGTTCCTTTTACTTTACTTATTTAACATAGTGAACTTTTTTAAATTCACTTCGACATTTTCTCCAAACAGAAACCTCAAGGAGTCCGACAAGAAACCATTCATGGAATTTGCGGAGAAGCTGCGACTCACACACAAACAGGAGCATCCCGACTACAAATATCAGCCACGCCGCAAAAAAGCGCGCACACTCACAGCCAGCGGGGTGCAGTGCGACGATGTGCTGTCTGCGACGACAACCACAAACTCTACCGCAAAACTGTCCTGTGAAACAGCAACGGCTGGTATGCGGAAGGTAATGGGCGCAGGGAACGCAGCAACCGCAAATCGAATTAATGGGCGCATCATTAAGCAAACGCCACAGCCGTGCCATAACAGCGGTAAAATGGATGCGTTGAGCAACTACAGCTCGAACGCGGCTTTTCGCAATTCGAATACTAGCAGTAATGGCGCTATCACATGTGCCGCGGATATGCTGAATAGCGAGGCTTTCATTAGCTCGCTGAACAGCGCATGTGCCGCTTCATTGCAGAGCGCTGCTAACGGTGGGCTCATACCCGAATTGGCGGGACTTGATTTCGGTCAACAGTCGCAGCATTACGATTATGCGCGTCCAATGGATTCGCCTTGCTCAACGGCGAGTTCATTGCAATCGACTGGCGCCAGTACTTCCGCCGACGGACAGCCGCTCACACCTCCTGCCACACCATATACATTAAGTAGCGGCAGTCTGCTAAGCGCCACTTTGAACGACAAACGTACGCCCACGCAGCTACAGCCATCACAGGCACCAAACTTATTACGACCATTCAGTGCAGCTGCCGTGGTGGACTCGGATGCTGCCGTTAGTTATGGTGTGCTAGGGGATGGCGCCCGCGAGTACATATCTTTAGATGAAAGCCAGTATAATTCTGGGCTACTGGATTTTCAGCGTTCTACTCATGAACTGCTGACGGCCAACGAGTTAGCTTCACCAAACTACAATACGGCGGGCGGCTTAAGCGGGGGACGCATTTTTAATCCTGATGCAACTGCGAGCGATAGCTATAATAATTATGCTACCGGGCAATACCTTGCCTACAATTACGTTTCAAATACAGATGCCTGCAATTCGCCCCATTCCATTGGAGTCTTGAATTACTTGGAGTCCGCATCATCTGCATCGGGGGTGGTGGGTGCAGGCAGTAACAGCAACAGCTCTAACAAATCGCCCTCGGCATGTTCAATGGGCAAGTTCGCAGCGGTGCATAGCTATTTAGCGCCGACTTCGATGAGCAATAGCGACATTGATCCAAAGGAAATTGACCAATATCTCATGGATCAAGTGATGGTGCCTCTGACCCAGGCCGAAGCTTCACAATTGCCGCCACGGTCGGTGTCCGCAGTGTCGACGACATGCCCATCTAGCACCCCGGCCTCATCCGCAGTTGGAGCGGTGTGTACAACAATAACCAAAGCGCCGTCGGTAGCAACAACAATTCCCAGGGGCAGTTCATGCATAAGGTCCATCGGCGATAAAACGAATAGCGCCAGTGGTGATGGGAGCGAAGCCAGTAATTCTGTGAAATCCTCTGCTTCTTTTCAATTGCTCCACAAATCACATTCACAGCAACAGCAAAACGATGTTTTAGAGCTGCAACCGATACATCGGATATCAAGTACAACAACATCATCATCGACATCACCAGCAGCAACGAATGGCATTTCCAGTGAATATGGCGCGAATAGCGCTAGCAACGCCAATGACAGTTGCAACAACAACAATGGCGGTATGGGTGGCAGCAATGTCGGGGGCTCCGGTAATTGCTTTTATGTGAATGGCATTGACATGAACGCGTCGGCGTTGTCAGTCTCTCACGGTTATCATCACCAACACTATGGACCACATCACCTAGCACAGCAGCAGCAGTCCTCGCCGCATCACCAAGCACAACGCGACCAGCAACAGCAACAACATATATGGGGTAGTTATGTCAGTCCGTAATCAGCTTTATCGGGTGCTTGGCCAGCCGACGAGCTTTCAACAGCCGCTCATTTACTCTTCCATCCGCTGTAGTCGATGCATTGATTACACATTTTCTTCCAAGCTTGTTCGCGTGCTCATCCGACTTTACTGCTTGGCAATTGGTCACATAAGTAGTCCCAGACGCTTACATAAATGTGCGAACTTTTCAACAAATTGGCATGACGAAATATTTTTCTTGTTGAAAGGAGTTGCCTGTTCGATTCGATTTCACGACGCTTAACTGCTCAATTTTTGGAGCGGTTAATTATTTGGGACTGCCTGGCAACTGTGTAATTTTGCCACTTAATGTCAATGCATGATTAGTGGTACCATCGAAAAGCCTTCAGCAATTGGAGCGCCATATGATTTTTATAACGTTTGGTTCATATTTTTTTTATAAAAATTGCAAAAACATTTTTGTGTAAGAAGTACTAAGAATAGGATTTATGAAAATTCCATTAACTATTTTGCTCTTTATCCTATGAAGTTGTAGTAAGTAAGCGAATGTTAGTAATTTTAAGTTAATGTAGCTGTTTCTTTATGGTGTTTTAATTGAATAAAGTAATGAATATAATTCACGGCAAAATTGATTACAATCTTACGTAATTTTGATCTACTACACATAATTATGTTTTCGACGAGGCAGAAGATGTCTGACTTAGCGAAATTTGTAGTGCAGAAGTTGAAAAACTACGAGCTTTCTCTAGGCGGATTCGATAATTTTTCCAAAACTTTATAAATTTGAGAAATTTCTTGATTTTTTCTGCAAATCACAAAATACTAGTCATACAATTGTTGAAAGAAAACTGTCAGCTCATTTACTGCCATTAAATAATATTTGTCTGGTGATTTGTTAAATAAATAAATCCAACATTGTTAAATATTTGCGGTGAAATTTGCTAATTTGTTCCAAATACACGGAGAAATAATTGAGAGCGGCGACAAAATTTCACTCCAATATGTTTTGATGTTGTTACTTGTCATTCCAATATTTTTTAAGGTCTTATAAGTATTTAGCATAGTTTAGCATTTATGTTTTGGTCACCGTTTTGACCAATAACTTACTGCCATTTTGAAGAAAATTTTATAATGCCATTTTCGTCTCTTTGGTAAAACACTGGAACCATCGATTGTTCTTCCATCCGATAACGCTGCTTTTCTTGAGGTGAAATTTCCACCAGCAAAATCATTCACTAAAGACAGGAAAAGGAAGTAATCATCTGGTGTCAGATCCCCACTATAAGGTAGATCCATAAAAACCTTACAGGCAAAGCCTCTGCAGCTTGTGGCGACACACTATCGATGTGTGTAACCTGGCGCTGTCGTGATAGAACACAATTCCTCTCCAAAGCTGTGCCGTTTCTCAACAAATACTTCCTTTAGACGGTTCAAACGTACGGCACATGTCAGATATGCCTGATATACCTTTTCGATTATTTCATATGTTGTTGTGTGGTCAATAACTTCGTTCCCAATAATTTGCATATTAATCTTGAAATAAGCAAATAATTAAACTGGCCTCCATTTTTCTAACAAATTGTACATATTTTCAGTACAAGAAAGTCGCTGACAACAAACAGATAACTAACCACAAATTAACTTAAAAGTACTTTGCACGAATGCGTTAATTTCCTCATTCTCATACACACGAGTAAATATGTACTTATAATGTATGAATGTATGAATTTAAACAGCTCTTACCACATTTTGGGCAATTGGGTGCCAAAACAGAAATGTTTTTGAGAACGTAATTAGCTGCCATCAAATTATCTTAGTTTGTTCCCACTGCAGCGAATGCCTGAGAAACTCATACACAGCCACACCAACAAACGCATGCGTAGTAAAAACGAGTGTTTTGCCAG
Source organism: Bactrocera zonata (assembly GCA_037783105.1). Taxonomy (NCBI): domain Eukaryota; kingdom Metazoa; phylum Arthropoda; class Insecta; order Diptera; family Tephritidae; genus Bactrocera; species Bactrocera zonata. Next base: position 1,630,689 of record JBAWJQ010005039.1, on the reverse strand, counting down.
CTAATTAACATCAGCGTGTTATGAAGCCCAAGTTTTAGCATATTCCGAAGCACACTCGTGTGTAGACTTGTAGGTGAACGTTAAATTGTGACAACTGTTGAACATTTTTGGCTGAAAGTCTCAATTCAAGCGATAAAAATCAGAAATTTTCTCTACATAAAGCCACCAATACACACATACAAACCCAATCGAGCAGTAGCAGATGTGGAATTTCGAGCTCCCATGACAGCTTCCTAAAACTTGATTGCTTTTTGTGACTGATTTGGAATTGTTCGATACTTGCTTGCATACATGCTCATTAAGGTACTTGCTACTCGCTGCTCGTACTTGGCTGGCAGCGCTGTTGTACCCTCTGATCCCCACATTGTATGGATCATTAGAATTTATGATCTTTCATAGTTTGAGCGGACGTCGCCACTTTAATTGGCTGCAGTGTATGCAGAACATTTCTTTGAACATTAAATTGTTTAGCTTTTGTGCGGCGAGTGTGGAGGATTATGTTTTAAGTTTGGAAGTATGTATGTTTAAAAAGTGTGTAATAACAAAACCGTAACGAACTTTGCAACATGTTGTGAAAAAAACCAATAAAAATTATATGAAAATATAATAATATTAGATGACATGAACGACTAATTTGAGGAACTAAGTACTTTTTATATCGCCGACTATTCAAGTGCACATACTGACCCAACTGAACTAATAAGTACTGCTATACAACTACAATTTTCGGAATGCGAATGAATGAAGCAAAATAATACCAGTATTTTATAAGATTTGATTTCGATTGACACTGGTATATATCTGACTAAAATCCGATAAGACTAAATATATAAGTTGCAAAATCACTTTAAAAATATATATGTTGGGGCAAAGCAAAGTTTTGTCCCGATTTTACCTATTTTTGCCACATTATCATAAAAATGTTATCTCGGAATTCAATACTAAATAGGGGCTGAGGTCCACATATTCGGTATATGGGGGCAATTTTTGGACTTTAATCATCAGTTCATATGAAGTATTATCCCATCCCCCGATTTCACACATTTTCACACTGTCGAAGGTGGTGATTAAAATTGTTCTGAGCAAATTTGTTTGTTATAGTGTGGTAATAATTCTAATAATTACAGTAAGTTTCGAGGCTTAGTTATGGAATTTGATAGATTTTCTATTTACATCTTATGATTTTAAGGAACACGCGTATTAAGTCTCATCAGGGTATCTTATGTTTTACTAAAGTTACAGCTGGTGCGGAGGGATGGACGAACAGTTTTCAATTCATTGTGACAAAAAAGTACTCGGAAATTCTAAGTAAAACGCAAAATATTCAATTATTAATCAATATTTATGCTGAACGAGTCGAGCAAGAGCGCGCCCAATGCAACAATATCATTCGAACGGACTCGCGAGAGCTGTTGAGCCTCTTGTCATCTATCTAACACTTGCGTGACGATTTTCAAGCATCGTATTCTTGGCTATTTTAATTTTTTCATCAGTTAGAGAGGTAGTCCAGATTGAGGCATGCCTCCAACGATTTCTCCGCTGTCTTTGAGGGCCTTGTACCACTCTTAGGCTTGCGTTTTTGATAAAACTGAATCACCGCGACTTTTCCACAACCAAAATTTTGGTAGAAATATAAAATTTGAGAAAAATTTTTGGTTCGATATTTTTATCCATTGTAAAAATCGTAACGCTGCTGAGGTGTACCGACGTAAGCAGCTGCTGTAAAAAAACTGGTTGTCAGATCGCCCTTGGCAGTAATTAAGGACAGTCCTACCAACTTAACAAAAAAGCCTTTTGAATGGCCTCTACGTCTGCATAACGCTTTCCTTTCATGGGCAAATGCATTTTTCCGAAGGAAGAAGTCGCACGGTGCCATATAAGGTAAAAACGTGAAATGGTTAATGGTTAAAATTTGATTTTTGGTCAAATAATCGGTCACATGATGTCCTTCGAATGTTGCATTCTGAGCAATTTTTGGTCGTCAGTCAATTTGTGCGGAGCAAACCGTGCACACGCCTTTCGTAAGCCCAAATGTTCGGTCGAAATGCGATAAATCGATGTTATGGAGATGTGCAATTCCATTTCCATGAATTTTAATGATGATTTCGGCTGATTTTTGATGAATTCACGCTCAGTCTCGATGGAATTTCCGGCGATCACGGATTTTGATTTGGCCACATGTTGATCGTCATTTATGTCCTCACACCCACTTTGAAAACGTTGAAACCACTAGTGCACTCCGCTACGGGTTAGGCAATCATCGCCATAAACTTGTTTCATCAATTGAAAAGTTTCGGTAAAAGTTTTACCAATTTTGAAACAAAATTTAATGTTGGCTCTTTGTTCGAAGCTCATTTCGCACCGATAACACAAACATACTGACACTTAAAACGCAATAACTTCACTTCCAATCTATGAAATATGATGAAATTCTCATTGGACAATCGCTAAACAGATTCTAACGCACCTAGATTCAGTAAAGTCCTGTTTACTTTGGGACGCACCTTGTACATACGTACATCAATATATATAAACTAGTATTTCAGATGTATGGAAATATCAATAACTTCGCTATACGTTGCGAACGCTGCGTTAGTTCTACATATTTTTATACCCTTAACAGAGTATATTATGTTTGCTATGAATTTTGTATACCCCGAAGAAAACGTCGGAGGCCTTAGGGGATACCTATAGTATACATAAATGGCCAGCAGGACAAGCTCAGTCCGTCTGTCCCTTTATTTGTAAGCGAACTATTTCCCCAGTTTTTCGATATCGGCCACAACAGCATATAACTGCAACACAAATTGATCAATCAAAGTCAAGACAAAGACCTTCATAAAATTTCCATTGCAACATATTTGTACTTGAATTTCCGTTTTCTTTTTTGTGAAATGAAAATTTGAATTCACAGAATCGACAAATAAAAGTTTTAAACTTTTGTAACGGGCACTACAAGGGTTAATCCAATACTACGTGGAGACTCAGTCTTAAGCGAATTGAATCGATTTCCAGCATAGACATCTGTCTTCTATGTATTTCGCGAATGCTTCGGCACATCTGTGCTTGGGCGATTGTGGCGGTGCCTTTGATTTGCATTTTTCCTGTGTCAGTTCAGCAATAAATTCGCAATGCATTTGGAAAATAACAGCTGGGTATTTGCACTTTTTAAATTATGCAATAAATACGCACTCCGATTAAAGTGCAGCGAAATGAAATCAGCGCAAAATTGAAAGCTGACACATAAATTCAGTTGTTGTTATAAAATTAAGTATGATTATATAATAAAAATGCGCACGTCTATACGTTGGCGTGCTGACAGCAATTGCTCACGAAGCACATATGGAGTCGCCCACATCTACGTACATACATGTGTGTGTTGTTTGGTGTGTGGAAGGACGCCTGTCAGAGACGGACGTCGCGCCGATGTGCTCAACATATTTGCGACTTGCCATGAAATCGAGTCATTTCATCTTAGCCGCCGCCAAAGCATGGCTACTGTGTGCGCTTGCCTACCACATTTAATTTATTGTTGCTGTTGGCGCTGAATAGCATGTGCTCGAGAGAATTTGTGCGGGTGTTACGATATTTGCATACATATTTATGTGTGTGTGTGTGTGCATTTGTTTGGGTATGCGCCAACCCAACTGCATCGAAGCTCTGTCATGCCGCTCGCAGTCACCTCCTCAGCAGAGTTCTTCGCCGCTCTCCGATCGCTTTAAGTGAAACCAAATGACTTTAGTTAGTTTTGAATTTCAAATGAATTTTGTTTGCCCTTACAATTTGCTTAAGCCTCTCAGTTTAATTCTGCATTCCTCTTTGTGAGTTTTGAATGAATTTAGCAATGTTATGAAGTTATAACGGCATTTTAAAATTTCATTCTTTGTTTGTTTTTGTCGAAGCTGTCCAAAATATGGAAGAAGACAGATATGTCTATAACCTATTATCCCAAGGACAGCCCCATTTAGCACTCGTGAAAGGATGTAAAGAAATAATTGTACTTAAGGGAGGAAAAAAAAATATTTGGTTTGGCGAGGAGTCTTCTGAAGTGGTTTTAGACTATTGCACGGCTGCACTCTACATTTCGGGTTCCAATTGTCAAAGTGAGATATTGTGCCGTGTATTTGTGTTTATTTTCCATTACATATAACAACGCTGTTCAAACCCTGCGGTAGAGCTGGTGTGCTTCATGAGTCATCGCCCTTAAAAATTTGTTTAGAATCAATTTGAGGTCTTTAATGCCCAAGTTTCTTTTTTACAAGACTAATTGGTTCCACATGATTTAATCAGATTGTTCTATAGTTAGGATAATGCGAAAGTAAGTAGTGACATGCCTGAACTACTTGCAGCCATTTTTCGAAATATTTAAGTAACATTCTTATCTTTACCTGTTTCCAGCGTCAAAGTTAAATTTAATTTTCATTTGAGGTGAAATTGTTGAATAAGGCAAGTGCAGCTGAAAGTCGCAGCCAGAAACAGCTCGAAAGATTTCATTTGTTACAAACAAGTTCAAGTTTGTAAACTTTGAATTGCCTCTGGTGCAAACAAGTAACTTTAATAATGGCTTTTAAATTACCCCCTCCACACACACACACACACACACACACACACTTCAAACGAACACACTGTGCGAGTTCATCTCTCGTTTGGCGTGCATTTGATGCGCTTTACTGCCAAGTAAAAGTATTGGCTGGGCTGTGTGTATGTGTGTGTGGCTGTGTGGGGCGACTGAAGCGTAAAATAACTCAATTAAATATGGCATAAAGCTAGTTGTCGGCGTGTAATTTCATTTCAGTTTTACGTACTGCCGGGATGAGAGTAATAGGATCCTTTGTGGTACATAGGACATTTTGCCTCTGCAAATGCGAAAGCCAAAGTAATATGTTTGAGTTGAAAAGAAAAAATTTTAATTAAATAAAAATATGTCTTTAGCTTCCATTCAGATATGTCAGAAAAGGTCACATGAAGCTGCCTCAAAACATGAAGTTCAAAATGATGCAAGCAAAGTCTACATCAGTGCATATTGCCAAGAGGTCGCTTTTAAAACAAAATTTAGATAAGCTATATGATTTACGGCTAGTTTTGGGAATTACATTTAACTTAATCTGACTTGAGGGATTTAGAAAAGTCATAGATCGCAACCCTCAGAAATATCTTGGGGGCTAAAAAGTGTTCTGTAAAATCAATACTATCATTCCGATTATTTCGTATATTTTGTAAGTGGATTTGAACTTAAAAAATTAAGCAAGTCTCTTCCTAAAGAATAAAAGAGTATCTCTTTATTTAGTTAACGCTTTCAGGTCGCTTGTAAAATATTTTTTTTTCGTCAGTGTATTTTTACAGGAAATCTCAAGTTGTTTTGATGGGAAGTGTCAAAGAAACTTGCTAGCGACGCTCAAGCAGGCGCATCAAAGTGCACTCGTGCCTTATTCACACTTGCTCTCCGCATTAAAAGCGAATTTCTGTTTTCTACACTTTGTTCTCACTTCCTGCACTTGCTTTCTATTCGTCAAGAGACTTTCGCTTTTTTCTCGTTCGCCACAATGCAGTTTTCCATGCACTCTCTCCTTAGCTTTCAGCCCCTCCCCTTTCGGTGCAGTTTTTTTACACGCCTTCGTCCGCATCAGACACACTCGAAAGAGGTTTGTGCGAACGACTTTTGAACTTGTGTTCATTGCTTGAGCGACACTTCCGTGCCACTTGGTTCATTGCTGGAACCACAAGTGCTGGTGTTACAATGTGTACATGCGAATGAAATTTCATTTTAGTGACGAAAATATTCTTGCAAACCTTAAGGTTCCACTGCTACTCTTATTGGATTGGTTTTCTATTCTATTGTTAGATATGTATTGAATTGAATGGAAATTTCATTCTACAGCAATATTAGTATATCATTTCGTACTAAAGTCTGAAGAAATTCTTGAATGACTGAAATCAGACGGAAATTCAACTTTTTGTACTGCTGTTTAAATGTCTGATGAACTGGCTGCAGTGGCGCTTGAGATCACTATGCAAGACTTTTACGCGCCCTCTGGAAACAAGATTGAAAGATAAGACATATTCGATATTCTTAATCTAGCCATTCAATGAAATTGTTGTTAAAAATAATTTTGAGTTTTTTCCGACGATGCAATTCGCAATAAAATCACGAAAATTGAATTGTATAAAATATCAATAGAAATCCTTAAAAAAGCTTCGCAAATGTCGAAAAGAATAAAACTTAAGTAATCTTAAAAAAAGTACTAGATATACATATACATATGTTTGTAAAATACCTGCCATAATCAAATCTAAATTTTTTAAATTTTGCTCGGAAAGAACTAGTATTCACGCAACACTCTAACGGCACTCGCACATCCACACACACATTCCTGCCTCTCATGAACAATCATTTGTGGCAGTTAGGAGCAGCATAGCCCGAGATTTACAGCCGTGCAACCAAAATGCTCTTGGCAAAATGTGGTAAAAGCCATGCCAAAAAGGAAAATGTTAAATTTTGATGAAAGCTGTGAAAATTCAAAATAAATGTTTAATTGCTGTTTTATTCCGTATAACTAGTAAATATGGATGCAACAATATTCCCTTCAGCATCAGTACATACATTTTATTGGAGAATATCGGTGTTCGGAGTTGAGTTTTATTTTTTATTTTTTGTTGCGTAATTCAACCAATTTGACACCAAATGAAATCTATTGTAGTCGTGTATGAAAGCCAATATATACTCATGACATAGGCCATCCACAAATCTCTTAAAAAAGTTCCATATTTTACAAATAATTAAGGGCTAATAATAACACGAAAGTAATACCGTGTTCCTGCCATTAGCATTACGCAATTGACACGCTCATTCGCATGGAATGAAAAGTGTACATGTGTGCGTAATAATTTCAAAATGGCTATAATTGCCGGCGCGTAATTGGGCGCTTGATTTGAGCGAGCTCCGGTTACATGGAAGAAGCGAAGAAAGCTAACTGCAACGACATAACTGAAATGCAATCAAAAGTCATTCATCACACTGTTATGAATGATTGCATTTCCACACACGCGCACACATACACACACACGCTTACATAAGTCAGTCGAGGTATGCTCGTCTGCGTGCAAAGTGAGAGCTGCATAGAAAAGAGCTCCCAGTGTTTAATGCAGCAAAGTTTTCATATCTAACATAATTTGCTGGCTGCATGTCCACACTCTCACACAAACACTCACACACGCTCGCACTCATGTGTTTATGCATTTCACAAAAATCTGCATTGGCCGGCATGTCCTCGGCCCACGCAACAGTACCATTGTCAGCCCTGACCATTGTTCCCGGAACCCAGCATTTAGATGATGTTACTGCTATTGTGTTGTTGGTGCTTGGACGATGCTCACATTGCCAACTCAATCAACAACTTTCTGCATTAACTGGTCAGCAGCACAGCACAAAACAGGAGCAACACTTATGACACCCTTTCCATGATTGAACACACGACCAGGCCACTTTCGCACTCTTTCTGGCATTGCAAACGCAGCAGACTCAACACAGCGCTAGAAGAAAGGTTATTTCGATTTGCTTCCTCAACAGTTGTTTGGCTGGCGCAAGTCCCGTTGAAGCATTTTTTGCGGCTACTTCACTAATTGCTCTCTGGCTTTTGCTTTGCAATTTGCAGTTTTTCTTTTTTATCATTTACTAATTTTCTTCTCTTTCTTTCGTATTACTTGTCATTCGCAGAGCTTGTCCGCTTTTTGTTTGTTTGAAAAGAAAGCAAAACAAAAAGAGAAACGAAAACAGACTTGGATTTGGTGCGAAAAAGTCGCAGTTTAATTGTTTTTAAGTAGCAATGGGAAAACTGCTTAGAAAGTTTGTAATGAGAAAACTTCACAACGGCTCGTTTGACTGGTTAAGTTGTTCCGAATCAGTAGTTGTAAATTTTGCAAGGGACTTTAGGTGAATAGTGGGGCGAGCGGATCAGTTCCTGCAAGGAAGTCCGAAAATTATAGAGTTATGGATTTTACCTTCAAGACGTAGTGCAAACTTCATTGAATAACCTGTTGCTGAATTCTGCTTTGCTTCTAGGCAAATAATTTAGGAAATGAAGATGGTTCCGTGATATTAGCAATCAGTAGTATTCTATTCCACGAATCAGAAATCCAGAGTCAGATCTATGTGGATGAATTCCATAACTGTATCACATAAATTACTTAAACCAACCAATGCCGAGGATACTGTAACTCTCTAATCTAGCAAAATAGAATTTTCAAATTTCTAAGCAAAGTTATGAAATCGGAAACACCGAACATCCATTTTTATCTCCCGCGTAACGAAAGTGTAGAATTCGCGACAAAGTCGGCTGCTCTATGGAATTTCCATGGCATTTCAGCTCAACGTTAGAGCGATATGTGAAGGAATGGTTGATATTTGAATGAAGCCTTGTGACGTGGCAAAGCAAGGAGTAAACAAATTGAGCAAGCCACTTTTGGCGTTATTTGCATGAGCAAATATTTATACTGAGCGTTAAAGGGAAGAAGAAACATATGAACACAAAGTTACAAAAGGCATTTAAGCATGCTTTAAGGCGCCTGGGAGCGGTAATACGTTTTGCTTATTACAAGCGTTGAGAGTTGCGAGCAATGCATTTGGCAGGCAACGGAAATCGTTAATCGTATTTAATCAAGCGTTAAGCCTCCAGATTACAGCTGCACACACACAATTTCCTGCCGTAGGGTGAGAGAGGAAACAAGGTCGGCATGATGAACATGTGCTGAAATGACGTGGCAAAAATTGAAAGCCTCCAGCGCAATTCAAGGCCATTCACTTCAAGAAAATGTGTATAAAACTTAATCGCTGGAAGAGGCTTCTGTTTAGTTGAAATTTTGAGCTGTTGTTGTTGACAATATTTCTTCGAAATTCTTCGAAACTAAGCAGGATTAAACCAGACCCAAAATGATTCTTGTGAAGACACTTTACTTGACAAAACAACATTTCTAGTAACCACTAACCACTAAAAATTACCTATTCGCCAATAACTCTTCAGAGTCTACATTTTGGTTTCGTTCATTTCCACGAAATCGAAATCAATTCTTGGAACCTTTAAAGGTATCTTCACAGACGTTCAGATGCAAACAAGGCTACGTTGGAAAAGCAACAACGACCGTATGCCACATAATGAAAGCGGAAACCACAAATGTGCACTGATACGCATCACACACGACTGGCAATCAAAGGCAATCGTGTCAGTAGAGCCATTGCAGCTGCTGCAAGACATACTTATGTATGTATGTACGAATGGGTGTATGCGTTCATATGGTATCTCTTCCGAGCATGAGCGATATTTCCTGAATGCATTGCCGGTGTTGTTGTGGGTGGGGCTGGGTTGTGGTGAAAACGGTGCTGCATGCAACAAATGCACGTAAGTGTGCGAACGTGAATGGAGCTACATTACTTGATGGTTTCACTCCATATCCCGCTGGGAGCTGCACACTCTGACGCATAAATCCTTGAAATCGCAAGCAGATCACTTTTCACGTATGCACCGGAATATTAACAACGAACGCATGGAAGCTGCGACAGTTCTCGAGTATTATTAAAATTTTACTTTAGAGGCACTTCTATAGGTGAGGAAGATGTGATGGAAGATGCGGTTTCAAAATTTTTATTTTGTTTTTTTTTTTTTTGTATTTTACTTACATATATATACACAAATGGGGATTAATTTTATAACTTTATTCGCTCTTTTCACAAGGAAGGTGGCAAGAATGCCCACCAAATATGAGCCAATAGGAGACGCGAGCATCAGTTAGTTGCTCATTAGTCCACTCACTTTTGGCATAAAGTATGCTAAAGCTTATCACCTTATCTTTCGCCAGTTCACTTATTTACGCATTGAGGCGTTTAACTCAATCATTTCGCTTCTTCAAATCGTGAGCCAGAATAGTTAAAGTGTCGTTTTGCCGTCATCTTCTAGTGACTTGTATCTTGAAATGACTGCGTCTTGGATGTCAGACTATTTAGTTATCCCTCAAATTTTCGAGCGTGCGACCATGTCTACAGTCAAAATAGCGATACCAAGAATCTTTTGGTAGCAGAGCCAGACTAAGTCTGTCCGCAATGGCCAATGGTAATGACATTCGAATGCGTTCGTGTGCATGTGGCAACCAGCAACAGGACTTTGTGCGCATAAATGAGCTAATTCCCCGCAGCCATTGCACCATTATGCTCCTTTGGCAACAATAATAAATCAAATGTATGAGTAAATTAACTTGACTCAACCACAAGTTCATGCAAGCACTTACACTGTTAGCTTCCATGCCCGTAAGCCAAATCTGTTTGTGCATATGTTTTTGTATATACTTACATTCAGCATATTTGTATATTCCAGCCTAATGAGATTCAACCGAGAATTTGTAATATTTATTGTTGCTGCCGCGTTCATGGTTGCTGAAATTATGCTTTTGTGCTGGCAAAATGCCCAGGGGAATCTAATTAGTAACATATGACACTCATACGCCGTGTGGGGCCTCGTTCCTAGTGAAGCATAACTGTGGCAGAATACGAAAATTATAATTTAGAGGGGATAGGGAAATGTTGATGGACTCATATATTATTCATGAACAGCTCAAAAGAAAAATTCACTTTCGTATGAGGAACTGGTTTGTGTCCACCACCTTCTCCCTTATATACAGTAAGGTTGGTACACTTTGTCAGTAAATGCTGAAAATTCGAATAACAATTAGAAACACGCAGCTGGTCACATTTATTGTTAAAGGTTCTGCTTTATATATTTGGAAAAATGCCTTTGTGGGCCGATACAGGCATCAGTTAAAGCTGGATCAAGTTAAGGGAGACCCACATACGCTGTAATGGGGAGTAACTGAAAAAATTTCATACTGCATGGAACTGGAAATAACTGTTAATGGTCTACACTCAATTTAGACTGCAAATCCATAGACGAGTCATTTTAGACATACGGGCCCAGAAAGAATTGTTAGAGAAATGGTCATTAATTAGCAATTCTGGTGCCAAATTAACGCAAAAGTTCTCTGAACTTGACAGAAATGCTCTCAGTACATTAAACTCTGCTGAGAGATAATCACTGTATCTTATTGAGTGAGTGGTTTGCAAAACGTTTACAAACGTCATAATGCGTACGGTTGTGGCCCTAAAAGCTTACGCTCCAAAATCAGAGCAGAAAATATGTGGTTTTCTCCTTTGTGGTACTATGAGTTAACATGCTCTTGGGCTTTCGTATACCCAGGCACACGTTGACTGTTGCTTGTCTTATAATTCCAAGGTCTACTGCGCCATTTACCGTTGGTTTTGTATTTGTGAGTGTACTTAGCTAAAATCAATTAAGTGCTCTTGTCCATCTGTATAAATTAATCGAGCTATGTGTGTTCAGGCAAAAGCGATATAATCCACCCTTGATTAATAAATTAGTAAATGAAGCAAGTTGCGAAAGCATCTCCAAGGAATGGTTGTACATTATTTTACAATTACTTTAATTGATTGCGTTGGAAAGTTGCAACACCAAAAAGCTTTTACACAAGACAATTACAATTATCAGAAATCTGAGGAGGGAAGTTTCAAAGTGGGCGTGGCGTTAAATTTAATGATAATGAGCTCTTCTAAAGTGAGAGAATGGGCGTGGTCAAATTTCATAACTCAGAAACTGCTAGATCGGTGGTAATCAAATTTGATCTGCTACAATTCAATCAATACATATTGCAGTTGGTGAATATTGGAGGAATGTTAGACTAAAATTATACCCATTTTCAGTATAGCATCATTTTATGGTTGCTCTTATAATAAAATGGTTAAGAAATGATGCAGCTGTCATAGTTCTCGGCTCAAAATTGTCGAAATCGTGTCATACCTTTTCTAGTCCCAGAATCACAATGTTTTATGTGTACCAAAAATGAGTGATACCGGTCCATACTCTAACTTATGGTCAATATATAGTATAGTAGTATTCTTTTCAGTTAGACAATCGGATATAGTTAATGTGATAATGCAACAAATTGTATAATCTAATTTTAAGTATTTCAACAACATTCGTGCCAATTTTCACAAAGGCTGCATTTGAGTAAGCGACCTTAAATGGACTCAGGCTCGATTGAATGTTAACTTAATCGGGAGATGGGTGATGATATCAGGAGGTGAATTGAAGCTCTTATTTTATTGCATTTCTGTGCCGAAGTAGCTGCAGTTTATGTGCTTTTGGATTGAAAATAAGCGTACACGAGCCTCAATATGCCGATAAAATTTGCAGTTAAGAACGAAAGGTGTCGTAAAGTGTTTAAATGGCGGGACGCTACAGGAGTTCTGCATTTGTGGCAACGCTAATGGTATTTGTGTACTGCAGTGAAACTCTTTTATTTAATTTTTTCGTATATATGTACTTAGAAATACATACCTGCATACATAAATGCATACATTTGTTCTGCACAATGTTGCACCACATGTTTGCCAAAAAATGAGGTTTCATAATGTATCCACAGTATCAAGTGTCTAAAGCACCATAAAGATCTTCACACCCTCCGATAGAACTCATAATAGGCTGCATATGAGAGTGTGTAAGTGCTGGCGGAGAGTCTTTGCAGTAAGGGCACTTGGAGAGTGCAAACCCATGTCATCATTAAGAATTCATTGCGCCGTTGACATTTCGAGCAGCAGCCAATGGCCCAAAAGCAAGCGTTAAGTGAAAATAATAAATAGTATAAAATAACAGGATAAACGCGTCGTACCGCAAGCGGGTGCTTCAGTGTTGCAGTAATTGTCTGGCGGGAGTCAATAAATCGTTTAAGTTCATTAACGATAATTGAAAGAAATTCCTCTGACATTCTTTTACTTTTCGCCTTTCGTCCGACGAATCAGAAATAGGGAATTGCCGCTTTCGGCCGCCTCAACTGATTGTCTGCAGCTGCTCAATTCTGAAAAGTTAAACATATCAGTAACTAAAACTCCATTTGTAAGATCAGAGATTGAATTGTTGATGTGATAAAACTCTTCTTCTAAATTGCAATTTTTTGTATCCTTGTGTGTCAGGGTTACATATATCAAACCAATCCGGTTGAAGATCATTAAAACAAAAGTCACTCAAACACTAATTTGCCTTAAGGGCTCACATGAAGGAGAGCAGTCTGCCCTGAACTCAATTTGTTATATAAAGTTTTAAATCGCAGTCAAGGCACTGAACCGCGACCAATTCTCCAAGTATGTATGTATTTGAACCAAAAGTCAAAACAAAGTACGCAAATTGTCACGTTGCCACTTACATAAAAACAACTTTTTGCACAAACCTCGAGGCATTCAAAATAAAGTGCAGGTTTATGTGCTGGAGGTGTTTCTCCTCAAGGCATATTGTATTCAATTATAATCTCGTTTGACTATACATCTATATAACATTAAGGTGTGATGTGATTAGGTAGGCAAACAAACGAGAAAAACAGCTCAATGCACTACCAAAGCACTTGTTTACTTTCATACTCGCATACCTGCATGAGGAGTCCAAAAGCTCTACAGCTCTACTGGGTGAGCAAAAAGCAATCCAATCATATTTTCAACGCAACTTGTTTACATCAGAACTGTCTGCAGGCAGAGAATACTGAAAAAAGATAGCGAACGTGAGCTATATGTTTACCCGACCACCTGTTATGCCAAGCATAAAGAAAGGCATGAAGTAAGTTGAACAGTGAGCGAATGGTAAGCATCGTAAGCGCTAGAAAGTAACAATTTAATTACATTAGACAGAGCACTGCTTAGGAGGCTCGCATGAGCAGCCCGATTTATGCGCTGTTTCGCAGCATGTGACTGTGTGTGTGTGAGAAGTCATAAAATATGAGTGTACAAGGCACTTACACATTTAGTAATATAGACCACCTGCATACAGAGTGAGTTACCGTTAGCCGTACTTATGTGTGCTTATATTTCTTGGCGGCTCAGCTACTGCTCGTCCTTGTCACGTCACTGCTACTTGCCAGGCATGTCCGTGCGTCTTCGCCAGCCTGTCATGTGAGTCCTTCTACCTTCGCCTGCCGACTGACGAGGGCATCTGTATGCTTTATGTGCCATCACTTGTAGCTTTTAACGAAATTTACGAAAACCGCGGTACTTAGCTGCTCGGAGCTAAACTTGTACCATGTGAGTGTGTATTAAGTGCGCCCGTAAGCACACACGACACACGAGTGCTGTTGGTCGGCTGCATTTAATGGACATAAAAATGTAGGACCATTTATTTAACTATTTAAAATGTTATGGCCCTTGCGTGAATTGAGCGAGTATTACACGTGTAATACATTTTCATCAAGCGACTTGGAAGGCGCTTCGCATTTTTGTTTTAAAAAAGTTAGAGTGAGAACTACAATTCGTATCAGCTGTTAGCTGGAAACGACTAATCGAATTTCACATTCTTCGAATCTGCACTTTTGTGAAGTATACTCACGGCCCCGTCCTTTCAGATCCATATTCTTACCCTATATTCAAATCATTATGATATTCATATAACAAACTTTACTGTATATTCACATATCAAATAATATTTTCGTTCGCAGAGAATCAACTGAATAATACTTAAAAATGTTGGAGATCATACATATGTACATATATATATTTTTCTATATTTTGTCAAAACATAACAGCGATTGCATGCATTTCTCGACAGCTTTTCACTTACCGCCAACCAATCGGAGCAGACGAATGCAAAGCAAAACATATATTCGTGAATATAGAAATTACTTCGCTACTTTCGTCATTTATTTTGTTTACGCAGCGGCTTTAGTGCTTCTATGAATTTGCATATTAAGGAGGCCTCCCCAGGGTGACGTAAGTAAAAATTGCTTTTCTAGAGCAGCTTGGGCTTTTCCATTTTTATTTGCAGAATTCCCACTCCCTTCGGCGGGACTCCGTTTTTGCAAATTTCGTGCTCGAGTAAATGCTAATCTCATGATATTTGAGGAGGATTCTTAATGTACAAACATATGTATATGCCTATGAATGCTGCTATTATATTTACAAAGCGAATATCCTTGCACCTCAGGAGGTAGAAGTACATAAAAGGAATAATTTCTGAGAATTTTCAACCTTTACATTAAGAGCTTGCTTATAAATGAACCAGAAAAGCAACAATGTGCGGGATAAGGAACATCGTGAAACCGGATAAACATGGAAATAGAGACCCTGTAATGTTAAGAAAGCATAAATTGATATACGAGTGTAGTTTTACTAAGTACATTGATTAAGATTGCTAAGGGCAAAGAATAAAATTAATTTTTCAAATACTCTCTGTACAATAATAGAACTCATATTTGACAACCCGTTGAAGTTCAATGACAAATACCATTTATCAATAAATTTACTTTCGAAGCTTTGATATTGTCTTACATGCCAAGTAATAGTTTACTTTGGAATTTGAAATATTTGACAACATTGGATTTTCTTTTAGTAAATATACATTAATGTGAGTAGCAATACAAATTTGCAGCAGATGAGTCAAAATAAAGTGGTTGGGGAGGAGCAATCGCTAGCTATACCATGGGTATTACACAGTTATGTGAATATGCGTTCCTCGGCAATACTTACTGAGTCAGAGAATGCCAGGATTCTTTTTTCCACCGACAACAACTGTTAACATCACTTTGATGCCGGGCAGGTGATCATTTAATATTCACTCATTTCCACCAACTGAAGAAGAAGGCAATTCAATATCTTAACCGTTGTTAATGTGACCTTTTGTATAATTAATGAGTATACCAAATGTAGCCAAAAGTTTGAGGTTAATAAGTAATGGAAAATTAACCGAATATCACAAACTATTTTGTTATTGTAAATGCTGCGGCTTCACTTGCATTTTATTTTTGATTACCTTACAATAATTGGCGTTTATAGTTCGATTGAAAAAAATATACCTTTTCCATCTAATTCCTTTACACCTTTTCCTCTGTTCTACATAATCTACACCTACATGTGTAGATGTGTATGCGCTCAAATAGGCCACTAGCAGCACGAATCGAGAAGCAGCAATAAAAAGATTGCGATGAAAAACGGATTCACATTCCGCATCACACTTTATTGTGCAATTTCGTGTCGCTCGAATCCGGCATTGATTGGTTCTGGGACAATAAAGGAGGATTAAACGACCTCGAACGCAAAAAGCCAGATCAAGTGCACACGGACGCAAATATGCGCCTAAAACTTGTTAGGACCGTACACAGTTAAAAACGAGTAAGGAAGAGCTGAGTTCGGGTATAACCAAGCATGTCATACTCATGCAACTTGCAAGAATTAAGAGCATGATTATATGGGGTCTAGAGCGAGCCGTCACCTGATTTTGTTCATTCTAAGCACAAATATGCACTGTTATAAGAAAATCACGCTCTCTCAATTTTATTAAGATAACTCACATATATGCGGTATAGAGTCGCCCGAAGTTCGAAAATGTTTATAATAGGTATAAGGGGGTTCAGGGAAGTATTGGTCCGATGCAACCAATTTTTGGTACATAGAGTTATTATTTTTATGAAAGGATTCTCTCTGAATTTCAATTATAAATCTGACACAGTGACCAATATTTTCGGTAAAATGTCAACTATAGCTACTGGGTCCACATAGCGGTTTCAACAGTTGTTATTGGATTTACACAATATTTGATCACAAGGTTGCTTCCTCTAATGCAAAGTTGCTAAGGAGAGTATTATAGTTTTGTTCACATAACGGTAATAAGTCCTAAAACTAAAATAGTCAGATATAGGGTTATATATATCAAAGTGATCAGGGTGACGAGTAGAGTTAAAATCCGGGTGTCTGTCTGTCCGTGCAAGCTGTAACTTGAGTAAAAATTGAGATATCACGATGAAACTTGGTAAACGTATTTCTTGGTTCCACAAGAAAGTTAAGTTCGAAGATGGGCAAAATCAGCCCACTGCCACGCCCACAAAATGGCGAAAACCGAAAACCTATAAATAAAGATATTAAAGTGAAATTTGGCACAAAGGATCGCATTAGAGAGAGGCATATTTGGACGTAATTTTTTTGGAAAAGTGGGCGTGACCCCGCCCCCTAATAAGTTTTTTGTACATATCTCGGAAACTATTATAGCTATGTCAACCAAACTCTATAGAGTCGTTTCCATATACAGTTAAAAAATGGAAGAAATCGGATAATAACCGCGCCCACCTCCCATACAAAGGTTATGTTGAAAATCACTGAAAGTGCGTTAACCGACTAACAAAAAACGTCAGAAACACTAAATTTTACGGAAGAAATGGCAGAAGGAAGCTACACCCAGGTTTTTTTTTTTAATTGAAAATGGGCGTGGCGTCGCCCACTTATGGACCAAAACCATATCTCAGGAACTACTCGATTGATTTCAATGAAATTCGGTAGATAATATTTTCTTAACACCCTGATGACATTTACAAAATATGGGTGAAATCGGTTCACAACCACGCCTTCTTCCAATATAACGCTATTTTGAATTCCATCTGATGCCTACTCTGTATAATACATATGTACATATAAATGAAAATACAATTCAATACTCAAAGTATCACAAATTGATCTAATCTAATTAATTTTACAGCAAAATAAAAAAATATGTAAATGACGGATAATGAAATCTCGATTATCACTTTATCATGCGAGAGTATAAAATGTTCGGTGACACCTGAACTTAGCCCTTCCTTACTTGTTTCCCTTTATCTTAATTCTGGTTTCTTGATTTGTTCACTCGAAAGGAAAGGAATAGATGTAATATAAAATTGTCTTATATGGGAAGTAGGCGTGGTCTCATTTCTCTCATTATCCCACTGCCTGGCTTGAGATATGTATTTTCATCTAAAAATGTGCGGTGCCTTCGAGTTTTGATCCCGGCTCCAATAAAGAATTGTTATACCATCTAGTGTATAAAATTTATTGTCTCTGGAGTATTTAGTTATTGATTTATCGCGAGTTTAGTATATAGTTTTTAACAGTACCGTTATCTGAGGAGTAAGCGGGGTCTAATCTTATCCATTTTCATACTTTTGCCTCTATCTATTCGATTAGTTTTTGGTGAACAAAAATATACTCTGTAGCAACATGTTGCAAGGGTATAAAAAAAAATAACATAAGAACATTCACGTGATTTGGTATACGAGCTATTCACTAAAGAGATGCAGGCGGAGTTATTTTAATTAAGCTACTCAAGTTGGATCGGCTACGAAGTGGATTCATTGATACAAAGGCGTGACGAAGCTTCAGGTTAGGATACAATCAATAAGTGAGAGCTTAAATTTCCTTAGACATAATATGCCAATGGTTAAATAGAGGGACGGATTGTTTTTGTAATACATATATATATAACATTATTATTATTAAAAGTAACAGGACCGTGTTTTAAAGTCCTAAACCCATGTTCCTCTCTTTTGCTTTGTCTCACTTTTATTAATAACCTTGAAATATTTTGGAGGAGTTTCCATAATGAAAGCGCATGTAAAGTCCTTCACTACTTGCCGGGTTTATTCATTCGCTTCCATTGCCTTTGAGCGTCGCCCTCACGTACAACCAATTCAATAAATTTCAAGTTATTGTTAGACACTCTTAGATTTTCAAAAGCTTCTTGTACACAAGGTTAGACATATGTGTTTATTGCTTTTGTGTTGTTGCATTGTTCGCTTTTACGACGTGCCACATATGGTGCAAGCAGTCACATTATTTGAATACTGAAAATTCTACTACTAAGGATAGATTCCTCCCTTGGGTCTCGTGGGCATTTGGTCGGCAGTGAGCAGCTTTGGAATGCAAAAGCGAAAGTTGTTATGAATTCTGAGATCTTTCACCTTGTTCCTCTTCTGTTGCTTGTACACCAGCCAGAAAACAATGGAACTTGTATATTTATAAAAAAGTGAATAGGATATGTGTTCCTTCAGAGGTGTTGAGATATTTATAGTTGACTTAAATTTATTGTGGTACCACCGATGTCTAATGCGGTAAGTGTTACAATAGAATGCTGTCCATTGCTGGTTTAGAGCTGTTACCTTGACAATTCAGTAGTTCCCGTATCACTAAATTGATTTTTTCAGATAACATCCAAATAAATGCTCGAAATCCCATGAAGTTACGAACTTCTTTTCAGCCCCCAATAAAGAAATATCGTAATGCTTTCATGCGTACTTTTATCAGTGTCGCTTACAATTTTCACAGCTTTCAAATTCAATATGTGAATACTCTCATCCTAGAAGTGAGAAAACAACTGTATGCTTGGTGAGACCTTTTTCTAAGAAGAAGGGTAGGCCGAGAGCTGTGTCAAGTAAATGATTTTGCATGAAGCCGGTCGCACAGCTGCGCTTTACTTCTATTTAATGGCCAACTATTATGAGCTATAAAATGTTTACAAATCTCTGCAAATGATGGGACTTCTTTGCCGATAAGTAAATGCACGTTCTGCTGTGGAAATAACTGGGGCAAGAGGATAAGAACTGAGGCAACGTAATAAGGGATAATATATAAGACAGTCTATTAGTGTTAAGGGAGAGTTTATTAAAAGAACATATGATGGGCGAAGGGAGAACTTTTCTCCTCACTCAACCGTGGCTTTTTAAGGAATGAGATAGGGGGAGCTTACATCGAACAAATTGTTTTTAATTTTTCAGAAAATACTTACTTTCCCAAACAAGGATTTGGTTGCGACTGATAAAAGGAGGGGCAAGCACATAGCGATAAAAGACGATTTTTGTTGCGCAAAGTTGATTGGGGAGCGGTGATGCGGCACCATTATATGTACATACCAACATATGTAACTAGAAATATTAAAAAATAAATTGCCAAATAAAAGTGTGTTGCAGAGGCAGACAGATCGAAGATGGCAAATGAAGAGCATTGAGTTTCTTTCATGGGCAGTCGCACACATAAGCTCATTGTATTTCCATTTGGATGTGATTGTGTATGTGTATTTCATGGGGGAAATTTTAAAGCATTGACCTCTTCGAGACGCTCAGAACTTCGATACGAAAATTTTAGTGTAGGCATTTAAGAAGCATTTGAACCATTTGGTATTGTTTTTTGGTAATAAGTTTTAAGTGTGCCTTACTCCAGCTACCAAAAACGTAAGTATATGTAGTTCTGTATACTTTAATTTTTAATATATCTTCTATTTACATTCTCGCAAGTCTTTTTTGATTCATCATTTCTCTTTAAATACAATACCTATATGAAGTATGATATGAATATGAGTGAAAGTATAATTTCATTCAATTAAAGTCAAAGCAAAGATAAACTGGTATGAAGTGGAATTAAGCATCTCCAGTGCTGGTAAGCCAAAATTCTACTCTGCTGAGACCTAACTGCACGTCGCTGAATACCGACATAACACACTCAGCTATGCATTTCGCCAGAAGCGAGAATTCCGTCAGCCGTTGGAATTTATTGCTACCAATAAATAAATAATTTAAGCAGCGGCAGCGGTGATATGACTACATATACATATATTGGCAAACATCTAAAGAGGACGCTGTGTAAAAATATCCTCCAGCGTATTCCTGTGTATTTGCCCCGGTGCAGAGCGGTTGCTCACTTGCTGAGCAGCGGGATTTTATGACTTGGCGACTATGCGCCGTTGGAGATCGATAACGGAGGCGTTAATGGCTGAGAGACTTTTTTTCAAAAAAATAAAACACCAACAACACGGATGGCCAAAAGTAAAAACACCAAAAATCCGTCCATAAATTGCGTACATTTCCTTTTACCGTTATTTTCATGCACAATTTCCGTATGTTTGCTTAATATTTAGTATGTGCAGTTTAATGTGCAGCAGAGTCGTCTTTGTTCCGTGTTAATTTCCATAAAAATTGCGATAAAGCATTAAAATACGATTTCAACACCTGCTGGCATCTTTCGTGTACTTTTCCGCTCCTTGGTGACCGACTGGAATGCGACTTCAGTACGCATTAAATTGTACATTTGGACGCCTGATTTCGCACATACTCTCTCGAGCACGTATGAATGTGAGCCTAAGCATCAATGGGGCGAACGTGAGCGTTGTTATGGTGAAAAGGATTTATTCGAGTGCCACGTGTGGGGGATTCTGCAACGAATTTGGTTATTTTCTCAGGTTTCGTGCTGGCTATTAATAGCTTTGATCCAAAGACAAGGTGTTCCTCAAGGAAGCTTCATATTTCAAATATAACTACCGAGGCGGAAATCGGAGAAATATTAATAAATATCGTTGATAAATCGGTGGCGTTCTTCAAACAACTGTGTTGTAGCTTCGATGAGCGCCTTCATAGTATTTTCTAACATTAAATTCATATTGAAATTCCCTTAGAAGTTATCTTAACAGCGAAACATTTATAACCTTTATTATAAATTTTTCATTTAGAATGCAATTCCAAACATAAAAAGCAGTACAGTATAAACCACCCTTTAACTCGAAAAACTCGCTCTTCTCATACCCATTATTATACTCTGGCTTTGAATATTCATTGCCCATCTCAAGTTGCGCATTTGTGAGCATTATTAAATAACCGATGAGGTTACTCAACTCATTGACCAAATCAGATTAAAGCTATTATTTCCTGGATATGTGGCTACTTAGCCACCGGTCGTATTAAACTCCTCGTTTAGTCCATGCTGTTGCACGGTTCACATTCGCACGACACATGAACTGCGCTCTGCTCATATTAAGAAGTCTTCATGACATGTGTATTTCAGGCGAAGTTCGTCGGGAGCATATTGGGTGTACTATAGCTAATATGATATAAAAGAATTTTGGGTTAAAAAATGAATGGCTTTCCCATTTAAGGTAACCTTTTATTGGCATGTAAACTGGAATTGTGTGAACGTGTGGAAACTTAAAAATAGGAAGGCCACATTCCTAGCAAGACAGTGTGACACGGCAGTTTTTACATCGCAAATTTGGCAGTTCAATAGGTCCTTGTATGAAAGTGTATGTGCATTCGCAGAAATTGTAAAATATGCCAACTGTCGGATATGCCCTTAAATGACGGTATTGTGGAAAAATATTTTCCATCGATGCGTTCATGTAGCGTTTGTGTATATGTCGTCGCGGATCATTCAGCATTTCTCGGGCACACATTTTTCTCCGCCCACTTTTCTTAAACTGCTTTTGGGTGTTTTCTTTTTATCATATTTTATGTTTTTGCACCTTTCTTTCCTCAGTGTTCCTTTGTCATGCTGTTTTGCCTTAATTTGCATTCATCTTTGCTCGTATTTTCCCAGCGGACATATTTAAATTGAACGGGAATATGAATTTAGCTTTTCTGCTCTGTTGTCTAACTCTTCAAGGGTTAAGATTTGGGGCGATTTAAAATGACTTTTTCGATAAATTTATTTTTGTATAAAAATTGCGAAGGTTCAGTTCTTAAATTAGTTTTTATGGTTTATTTTGTTGTTGTAGGAAATGTTACATACGGATCGAGAGACAGCAAATACAAGATGTGACTTAAGTTGTAACTTTAGGTGTTCACTTTATTTACTTACACATTCACATGTAAAGTTGTGTGCTTGTGAAGTCTACACACGACGGCAAACTGCCGCACTTTCATAATATAATTAAGAACTTGTTGCACTCGTGTGCACATGAGTACCGTTATAGTGTATCGTGTGCATGCAAATGGATATCCACGGGCTTCCTCGTTGACATCCAACCCATAACTATGACCTCAGCACTAGCCACACGGCAAATAAACTCATCAACTGAAAATAATTAATTTAATTATGCAGCCTGAAACGCGTGAATGCAATCTCCCTGCCCTGCCCCGCATATGTGCTTGGGAGGCGAGCAGTTTTCAAACTGCAATAAGCTTTATGAAGCCATAACCATAAGTGAATATGCATGGACTGGTGTAATGTTGACCGCAATTAAATTAAATGTCATAGTAATGTTATATGAATAAGTTTAAGGAAAACTGAACAGTTTTCGGCCCCACCGAAAGCCCGATGGATTTTATAAGAAAATGTTTTCTATAGAACTACATTAGAACCTTTCCCAGTACCTGTCGAAAGGTTACCTGGATCTTAGGATTGGTTCGAGGTTTTGTGAGTCATAAAGTCTTGAATTTTGAAAATCATATGTGCGACGTTTTTAAGTTCTATGACTACGTAAAATGAGAAACAGGTTCTTGAAAGAAAAACTGTACTATGCGTTGCAGCGGCTTTACTCGGCCGTACAAAGGCTTCTACTAAATGCACAACCTTTCCCAATTTCACCGTGCCCGGCGTAACGTAACGTAAGACACATTACATTTTATTGGGAGAGAACGAGCATGCGCACTTCAAAGTTAGTGCCCTGCGATATGCTCTGTTCCCTACCATGAAATGGAAAAAGTGGGAACAGTTTCAACTTGACGTTGTAAGGTACGTATTCACTAGAAGCTGCAAAGGCAATCAAATGTATTCGTATATATTTGATAAGAAACATTGGATTTTAAGATAATCAGTTCTAGTCAAATCTGTATTGATTATAGATTATGCAGTTCCGTAAATAATATTTCGGAGTAGTAAACAACTCAAACATAAATATAATAAATATGACAAGATATTTGCGGATTAAACTACAAAAGAACAATGCAAAGAAAATTCAATACTTTATATTTTTGGCGCGAAGAAGGAGCTGTCGTTTATGAAAACCTTTAAACTTTTTAATGTGTCAATTTTATTTTAAACCGCAATGGACTCTGTATCTCCATCCTAGCTTCGGCTATTTGCGTGCTTTGAAGAATTAAACAATCAATTTGTCTTCTTCTCCTTTTATTTTATTGTAGCCTGCTGTTAATGGAATTATTTGAGTTTTTAAAAGTATTTGATGCCTTCTCTTCACTTGTGTTCACCATCCAACTGTTGCCTCCCTCCACTTCGCTCAGCGTGGTCATTATTGCTGACTTTCATTTATATAGGTCCGCTTTTCACCGTCATGAACCTGGAGCATTTACCGTTGGCATTCCTGCTTGTTATTGAAGATAGTTGGTGGCGACGCTGGCAGAGGAAGGGCAGGGACCACGCGCCGAATTCTCGTTTGGGGTCCGCCGAGCGCTCGTCTTGCGCCTGTCTGCTGTCGTCCCTTTTTCGTTGCCAAACTCTGTGCTTTCATCTGTCTCCGGTGATTATTTGCTTAAATCACCGTTGTTCCGCTCTACCCCACGATGTTTGTCTGTGTGTTGTATACTATATGTTGTTTAGAAATGTATGCATGTGTTTTCTGAATTGGCTGTGATTGAGTTAGATACCTTTTGACTGAATTTGACATTATGCCGACAGCCGGATTCGTTTACCTTTGCTTTCATCTGCTTTTATTGCCCGTTTATCCTCCCTTCCTCAACTTTGTGAACCTGCTTTATTTTGCTTCATTTGATCGCTGGAGCTTATTGTTGCTTTCAACATTTGTGTCGCGCGCCAATATTTTCCTTTGTGCTGACATTATTTATTTAGTGGCGCTTTCAGGCTAGCTGGCCAAATGCGAAAGTGAGGCTTGGGTGGGCCCAGCCTTGAAGGAGCGGTTGATTTGTTTGTTGCTTTAAATAAATCAGGCATGAATGACTTTCAAAGAAGCTCTGACAGTTATGTACAAAAGATAAGTAAGTATGTTCATGTATGAATAATTATGTAGTGGAGAATGGATCTAGTGGTTGAGTTTGCTGTATCAAATGTTCACCTGTTTAAGGTAAACAATTACCTTGTTTAATGAAGCAAAGCGATTAAAGATTTTACTGAAATAGATCTGAGAATTTACCATCTGTAGGGAGATTCGAACTTAGTTCAAAAGAATTAAATAAAAATGTTGATTATTCGTAGAGACAAATGGCGGACGCAAAAGCACTACCAAAAACCGAACCACTTTATCTCTGGAACATTTTGTTTTTACTTATTTGTTTGGTATTTCCGTTGTTCTTTTCATAATTTTCCCGTTGATAAAGTCTGCACACTGTACAAATACTCAGTTTTTTCTGCAAATCAATTTAAAGCCCAAGTGTTTCAAGTGACAACATAAATTGTAAATTATTTTTTTACCACAAACATGTAGTCGACGGGCGAAGCAAAAAGCAATTACAGTTTTTCCTCGCTTGACTGCAAAAGCGCACTTTCGGTTGGTTTATCTGCTGGCTGCCACATGGGAGTGTCTGAATTGCTTGTGTGGGCGATTACTTCTGTCTGCACAATGTTGCGTATACGCACCGGTGCACACGAGAAGGTGAAAAGGAATGCAATGAATATTAAGAATAATGATAATTTATTGTGTTGAAACATCCTCAGCATTAAATATAATCGGTTACTCAGGTTAATGTATGCTGCCTCTCATTTATTGGCAGAAACGTTCTCGCAGTATCGTAAGGAAACAGCGCAGCGAGCGTGCATTAAACGAGTTGGTTAGTCGTAAGAATGCTCAGTGGTTTGGTCCTATATACTTAATGCTTATTTACCTGTTAGTTACGTGTGACTGCTTTAATTATTCGTGCGCACTCGCTGCTCTTTATACTTTCTTCCGATTTGCTTAATGTCTGCAATTTGTGGTTTCGCCTCCAAATCCATGCCCGGTGCGAATGGTGCTAAAACAAGACCGTTAGATTTTCGTCAATTCGTCATCACCGTTTCGTATTGTTTGTTGTTTTAAGATAATTCTGCCTCCAAACTGCCAAAGGGTTTTCATGGGAGAGCTTCGAAGTTTAAAGATATTTCGATGTACTAACTGCAAACTTATCTATGTAGTGGGTTTTCCAATAGGAATGATATGATTTCTAAGTTTCTAAGTGTCGTATCGACCATTTTTAATATAATGTATCATATCAGACCCACACAGCACATGAAGCAACCGAGTTGTTGTGGGAAAAGTTTGGAGAATCGATTATTTCAAGAAATTGTGACCTTAAACGGTATCCAAAAATTTATTATTTAGCACCATTAGACTACTTTTTGAAGTCTTTTGTCTTTACCAAAAAACCAGAGTCTCTTCAGACTTTAGATATCAAAATTAAACATGCTTTTTAGGCGGAAAAAGTACTCAAAAATAGGGTTCATCGAATTCTTTCCCATAAAAGAAGTCGTGGAGGTCATTTGAATATTGTTATATTCAGAACTTAATTTTATCGATTGTATTTCCACTAAATAAAGAAATTAATTTTCTTAGTAAATAGTGGTTTTTAAGAAACCATATCACTCTTATTGGAAAACGATCGGTTTGACTATTGGAAATCTGTGAACAGCCAAATTTGAGATAAGCCCTTCCGTACTTCCATAAATCTATTACAATTAAGTGCGAAAGCCGTGTCATCCGTTGCATCAATGGTGTCTTTTGACAAACGTCATAATCTCTAGGTATGCAGCTGTCAAAGCCACATACAATTTGGAAGTGAGAAGCAATTCAAATTCGAGTGCAAAAAGCTTAACGACCTTGTTTTAGAAATTTTGACTTTCAACTTAACGCGCTCTGACGAACACGATGTTTAATTACGGTGCGCATTTATTTGGCTTTTCCATGGCGACGACTGCAGAGCGGCGGGAGGTAGCTAAAATGAACTGCGTAAGTGGAAGCAAATTAAATATGACTAAATTAAGAGTTCCCATGGCAACAGCTGAAGGTGACAAACTAAGAGGTTATTTTGGACTCTAATTTGAATTTTGATTACGAACGTAAGAATTCAAATAAAAAGGTATGCTGGACTAGCTACAAACATCTTGTTTTGTGGCACAAATAAGAAAAATGGAGATTAACAGCAAGAATGTAAATGAAAAATTTATCATTTCACTTTGATTTGCATAGTTTAATGTTTTCCATTGTCAGCTTTCGCGAATCACACAGTGGCGAAGATTCGAGGGCACATTGACTGCTTTGCTACCTTGTTGAGTTCACAATACCATCGATAAACATTGGTCCTTGAGGGAGCATCATCGCCAAAAATTCAATTAATATTATTAATGTCACTGTTCCTGAGGTAATCCACGTCGAAAGTTGCAAAATAATCGCGCGAAAATGTTCGCCATTTAATTTCACTTTTCGGTCGAGATAATATTTTAAGTTACTGTAAACAACACAAATGGAGCTCGTATAAAATCAAAAGTATCAAACTTTACGATGAAGTTGTGAGTTGTCAGAATTAAAATTGTGGCGAGGACTGGTGTTTATCCATGCATGATTCCTTTGATTCAATCAGAGATCGTAGATCACTAGGGTTGCCAAAAAAGTTCCTGTTTCACGTAATGTCCTTCTTAAATCAGCATTTTCTAACTCCAGCCACCCATCATTTATCAGAAATTTCTAGACGCTGTAACACATGCCTGCAAACCCGCAATAACCGGCACATTGGCTCAATCATCTTTTCATTTTCTTCACTCCCATTACGAAAGCAAGAAATTGATTTGTCATTGTATAAATTAGCATTTGCTTTACGCCTAACAACAAACACATATGCATTTTATTCCCAGTTCATTGAATATTGAGTGAATTAAAGCGTGATTCAATCAATAAGTTAACGAGAAAAATTGTTGTTGCGGCAAATGGGATTAACTTACAGCCTCAGCAAATGTCACCGACACTTGCTCGCTGTGTTAGTGGGAATTAGGGAAGTGTAGACACACGAACACCAGCGCCCAAACTCCAAGGAGAGATGGCCCCTAACAAGCTTATAATTCCGTAAACTACGGGAAGATAGCTCATCAAATGAAAAAGTTGTCCATACAAGTATTGTTCAGTTATTATGACAGCTATATGCTATAGTATTCCGATCTGAGCAACATATAATATATACAATTATATCTGGCGAAGATGTAGTTTATCAGGAAAGGCAAGCATGAACATGTGCGTTATTCTTCGAAACGGAATTCTGAGTAAATTCGAATTTACTATTTTATTATAGGTAGCCTACTTATATAAGCTCATGCAAAACTGCGCCTATAACTGTCGATCAAGTGAAACATCTCTCAATTTTCCGCTAATGAATCCGTCAAGGGAACAAATGAAAAATGGATCTCGTTGTTCTAGTAAGAATTGTCTTTCGCGGAATGCGCCCGTCGAAATTCGGCTTTGAAATGCGCGATTTTGACATTTGCACTTGGGTGGCGTGTGAGTGAGGCGTGTCACTGTGGAATGTTTGACGGGTGCAGATTTGTTGATTTGCTCGAAGGCGCGAAAGTCATGAAGCGTGAATGGATTGATTACGGTAATATAATGGAGAACGCGTATATATTGGAATGCGTTGGAAAATATACATGTTTAGGATGAACAAAGCAATTCATTTAGAAATGGGCTGTGTCTAAGCCAAACAGACAAACAGTTCAGCGTGATGAGCGCTGTCCATAAAATTCGTTTCATTAAAACATCGCAAGTTTTAACACATGCAATTTTGTTTTAAATTTTTTAGATTTCGATCTTTTTATCACCCAGGCAACTTGCTAACTTAACGGTTATTTGTAACACTTAAAACTAACCGATATGTAGAGTGCAAGTATTGAAAGATAGGCAATAGCTCAAAAAGAAAGGTCTTGGCATAAAAAATATCCCAAACATTCCACTGGTAAACTAAAATGGTCGAACCCCAACCATATGAGCTTTTTTAAGTCCCAGAGTCGAATGTAAGGACTTTAGTGCATTGGCTGGCTCAACGCTTAACTTCCACCGCTGTCTTTAGCTTGACCTCTCTACGTAGGTCACTTTACCTACAAAGCTACCAAAACTCTTACTTAATTTTATTAAAGCCGAAGAGCATTTACTTAGGCTTAAATTTGTAAAGACTGCTTTGATAGCTATTGCTGGCCAGATACCACATAACATTGAATAATTGATATACTTAAGTTTACATCTCCCTCTGTCTTTATGTGTACATTTAATGAGATATTCTACTTTTCTTTCATCTAAATTTTTCCTTTGAGTAAATACTCTGCAAGCCTGGGAATGCATTAAGCAGACGTGCAATTTCTCGAAGTGATGCTTTTCTCACGATATTCTAGCACGGACTGTATTGAGTATTTCTGTACACACGGCAGGTACTTGGTTTCTTGTGCGCGCCGTGTTGTATGTCTGGCTGTGTGTGGAACTCAATGCGTTGTAGTAAGTTCAAGATAAATAGAAATTCAGTTGCCTATTCCTGCCTGACTACTTGTCCACCGTACGAATTCGTGACTCACACACACACACTCATTCACATCTGATTTTCCTTACACGTCAATTGTCCCGAGCAACTTGTAAGCTGCACTTTTTGGCTCATCCCACCATTTTCATCCATTTCGACACTCACACAAACATTAGTTTTGAGGGCGTTTCGGCCTGGGCCATAGAAACATATGCGCATTGCTGTCATTTATTGTTGGTTGGGTGGTGCCACCTGCAGATTTCACCTGCGTTTTGTTTCTAACTCACCCAACTGCACACCAGCCGAAGCATTATGCTGCAGGATAATCGATTTTATTTCGCTATAAATGCTTAAAGTGCTTCGTTGCTTTCAAGAGCAATGTAAATTTAATTTTCTAGTTATTTTCAGTTGATGACTTTTAAAAGCTCAGGCGGACGTTGAATTAAACAGGTAACATATACACTCGGTCTCTGGTGTTCCGAAAATGATGTGAAAAGGAATGGGATTCAGAGCAAATTTGCCTGGACCAAAGGCTTCCACTTAAAGACTTCAGAAAAGTGCCGAAATATACGCGGAGATAAGCTAGAAAGGATATCTAATCAGATCTCGAAGTAAGTTTTGTATGTGAAGTAATAGTTTTGAGATTAGGTAAGCTGGAAAGCTTATCATTGGCCACACATAAAAAAAATCTGTAATGAAAACTCTGCTTACGAAATTTAAATTAAAATTTCTCCTTTTATTTTGAAATTACTCGCAGCTGAATGGCAATGTGAGTATACAATTATTCCAATTCAATTTACGGTTATTTTTCCCACAGTTGTCATTATCATCCACTTTCAATAACATTTCTCTCGGGTTTCGGCCATTATCTTCGGTTTTTCTTTTTGCCACGCAAATGGTAACGTTTATCAGACCGAAAAGTTAACAAGGCATTGAAGATTGCGACCAGACAAATTCCACTCAAATACCGAAAACGAATAAACACACTTGATGGAAATTAAAATTTAGCTACGCATTTTAAGCAAAATTACAGAAGCGAGGCAGAATGTGCCTTTCAACAGAAGCCCGCCACGTGCCAATTGCCCGAATGCGTTAACGCACAAGATCAGGTTCCTGGGTGACAGCGACGGTATGCACTTTGAAGTCAGAGCCGGCTGCCATTGACTTTTGAGCACATTCACGCTTCGTTGCTTCGTGCAAATCTTTGGAAGCACTGAAATGGCGACGCAGAACATTGTAAACATATCCTCCGTACTTTGCGTAATTGAGAAAAATGTGAGCAGAAAAGTAGCCAATAACCGAGCATGGCAGGCAATAGGGTCCACAATGGGTGACACAACAGTGGCCTTGTGATGGCGATGGTAAAGGTCACAGAAGCTGCAAATGCTAAATGAAAGCGGCAAAACCAAAATGGTAGTCTTCCAATAAAGGTCAAATTGTAAAGCGAAGAAATAAGGAGACCCTACTTCGGTTGGAGAGAATAGTGTACTCCTGACCCATGCGTTTCTCTGTCGAAAATCAGGTACTTAATTTAGTAAATTTTTTCACCGGCACGTGGTGTTGCTTTTGTTTGCTACATGCCGCTGGTCGCAGGAAGAAGGCTTCGTCTGTACTCATAGTTACCTTTAGTATTTTTTGTTGTTGTTGTTTGTTGTATGTTGGTGAAGCTGGTCACATTAGTGAAGCTGATGTGCTGTGTTTGTGGCTTCTGTGGCATGCACGCCCCTCTGCCAAAAACCATCTACTGCGAGTGTACAGCTGCGGTATTCGCACCACTTTCCAGCTTTGCTGCTCCATTAAAAGCCGACTTGTTCGGTTTAGATTGGCAATGACACAGCAACTCGTTGTCGTTGTTGTGGTTTGGCAAAGTTTTACTGGACCTGAAAAAGGGAGTATACGCGTGTTTGCTCGTAACGCAGAGTGGCAAACAACAACAAACTGTAGCTTAAAAGAGCCAAACGAATATATATTTATGTTAGAGCGGGTCGTTTTTTTTAGTGAATCAGTACACTGCCACGTAATAAAAAAATGTATTCCACTGTGACAACTTTGGTGATAAAAGGCACAGAAACTAAGAAATTTAAAATTAGTTTTAACTACTCTAATAATTTTAGTATGATAGATTCGAATAATGACAATATTTTAACAGTGGCACCATTTACTAGATATATTCCGTATAATTATTTGAAAAAATATTTCGAATTTCATGATCCACCAATCTTTGACTGTGTTTCTCGATTCGTAACGGAAAAAATAGTAAAAGTGTTATGGCTGTGACTGAAGTTAGTCGAAAAAAGTACAACGCTTTGTGTATAGAAAAACACCGTACTGTGAGAGTTCACGTTTGACTCTCTGTTTGTGCGTTTGTTTATATAATAGATTGTCAAAAAAATCTTGCGGTATTTTCGCTAGTTGGCGCTGAAAGCGCATAGTTCTAGTTCTTTTCGTCGCATCGGGTCATGCTATACCTTTTTGGAAAGCTCATTTCACGCGCTAACACGTGTTTGATTGATTGTCGTTTCTTTTAAGTCGTTCGTGAGTTATAGCGTCGCAAACATGGAGCAAAATAAAGAGAAAATACGGCATATTTTACAGTACTACTACGATAAAGGCAAAAATGCATCTCAAGCCGCCAATAAAATTTGTGCAGTTTATGGACTCGATACAGTTTCCATTTCCACCGCACAACGATGGTTTCAACGTTTTCGTTCTGGTGTAGAGGTGGTCGAAGATGCGCCACGCTTTGGAAGGCCTGTCGTCGAAAATTGCGATAAAATCGCTGAATTGGTCGAAAGAGACCGGCATAGTAGCAGCCGTAGCATCGGTCAAGAGCTGGGCATGAGTCATCAAACCGTTATAAACCATTTGAAGAAGCTTAGAGTCACTAAGAAGCTCGATGTATGGGTGCCACACGAATTGACGCAAAAAAACATCTTTGACCGTATCGACGCATGCGAATCGCTTCTGAATCGCAACAAAATCGACCCGTTTTTGAAGCGTATGGTGACTGGCGATGAAAAGTGGGTCCCTTACGATAACGTAAGGCACAAACGGTCGTGGTCGAAAAGCGGTGAAGCGGCCCAGACGGTGGCCAAGCCTGGATGGACGGCCAGGAAGGTTCTTCTGTGTGTTTGGTGGGATTTGCAGGGAATAATCCACTATGAGCTGCTCCCCTATGGCCAAACGCTCAATTCGGACCTGTACTGCTAACAACTGGACCGCTTGAAGGCAGCACTCATGCAGAAGAGGCCATCTTTGATCAACAAAGGCCGAATTGTCTTCCATCAGGACAACGCCAGGCCACACACATCTTTAATGGTGCGCCAGAAGCTACGAGAGCTCGGATGGGAGGTTCTTTTGCATCCACCGTATAGTCCGGATCTCGGCCCAAGTGATTACCACCTTTTTCTGTCCATGGCGAACGCGCTTGGTAGTCTGAAGTTGGCTACAAGAGAGTCCTGGCAAAATTGGCTCTCCGAGTTTTTTGCCAATAGGGAAGCGAGCTTCTATATGAAGTTGGCATCTCGTTGGGAACGCATCATTGTAACCAAGACTTGAATCGCATTATTGTAACCAATTTTATGAACAATTGAAAATTCAATAAAAATACCACAAGACTTTTTTGATTGTTTCATGTTTATGTAGCGCCGGTTTGTGGATCAAAATTCGTTCACATGAACATCCTGTCCTACAATAAGAATTTTTGCAATGTAGAAATTCACAAATTCAAAGCGTGGGGCAAATCGGCTCATTCTCATGTCTATTATAGGAATCAGTATCAGAATAAACGTTTGCTGACACATTTGTTGACCGAAATAGCCAAGCACTGCCTTGACAGCATTCATGCAACAGGGAAACCAACCCTTAGCCCGAGGTCTCTTCATTAAATTTATGAGCTAGATATCCCGTACATTCTTTGTGATTGTTGGACAATACAAAATTTATACTTATATATACTGCTTGTTCGTAGCCAAGATGAATACCCGCTGCGTTTACCGAAATTTTAATTGCCCTCCATTACAGCTTGTTATTGCTTCTTCGCTTATCTCCGCTTTGGCTCGACGTTTGCTGAAAATAGGCTAATTAATATTCAGGTTTGCGCAGTAATTGCTGTTTTTGTTTTTGTGCGCGCACTTTAAAGTTTCCGAAGTTGAAAGTCAAGTGCTTCGAAAGAGTTGCCTGAATGGGCGAAGACGACAATGTTTCTTTTACTTTGGTAAACGCTGCAGGCTAAAGTGCCTAAAGTGACTTGACTACGCTTGTCGTAATTAAAAGTTCTGTGTTTTACCTTGAAAATCAGACGCTAACCTGCGTCAAGGTCCCGGACAAAGCAATTATTATTTCATGGCAGGCGGGTGTGGGAAGCAACCAAGTTTTCAAAGAAAATACAAAAATTTAGTTGGAATAATTTAACAAACTGCATTAAATTTGTGTAATTTATTGTGTTTCGCTTAATGTTATATAATTCATCCTTGAACATAATTCAATAGTAATGCACGAGGAGAAACCTGCGGCGTTGCGCTTGAAATATACATTAAGAGGTTGCGTAATTGATTAAATACTGAGCAGTAGAGTTCTCACATGATGACATGATCGATGGATCTACTAAATTATCAGCTGCCAACTGAACATCTTGATTTCGCATTCGCTTCAGCTGCCCACTGCGGCGTATACGCAACTTTATCATGCGCTGCCTCGCGCACACATCGGACACGCCAGCACACATACACACGCACTTATAAATAATTTCAATGCGTGTTTTATTCACTTGAGTACACCTCATGTACATAATTCATAACTTTGTAGTTGATTCGTTGTTGTTGCTGTGGCAAACCAGGTGCAAATCCAGTGTTGACTCTGGAAATGGTGCAGAAACGCCTCTTGCACGGTCTGTCAGCAGCGATGTGGCACTGATGAGTGCATTTAACGCACAGGCACCTGCTGCGCGCACACACACACATAAATACCGCTTTTTCGACAGAGGATGGATTGATTAATGTGACGTCAATCATAACGGAACGTTCGCAAATGATGACAAGTTTCAGGATGGAAGACTTGTATTTGCTATATTAGGCACGTGTATGTGTGTGCATGCAAAAACTTCGCTTGCTCGTACATGGATCAGTAACGGTAATATAAATGGAAGCGATCGCTTCTCCATCCTTTGTAATATAAATAGTATCGGAAGAAATAGAAAGCTAATACAACTTGTTGGCATATAAACACACACACACACTCACACACACACACTTAAATTCGTGCTCATGTGTGTGTTTGCAAATAAGCTTGCATTTGGGTTTGTTTACTGTCGCGGTCGTCGCCTAAAGGTCAACTAATATGTCATGGGTCTGTTGGTGCTAGGGTTAAGGTCAGAGTGCTTGCAGGTACAAATATATATGAGTTCAATATTGTTGGTATGAGTGTGGGAAAACTTTTTTTGTGGTATAATTTAATAAAAGAGAAAGTTTTGGCTATGCAGCGTGCTTTCTGTGGGTCCCCTCGAATCGACGGGAACTTCGCTGAAAGTGTAAGAAGCATAAATATCCCATTCACTTGTAGTGGTGTTGAACGTTGGCTTTGCATCCTTCGAGCGCAAAGGAAATTGGGAACAGTTTGGTGCGCTCCCTTTCCCGCTCTTTTTGAGGGTTGAGTGTACCTGAGAGTGCACAGAAATTTAAAAAAATTATGTTACAAACGGAAATTCAAAATACATTAATTTTGAAACTTTTTAATAACTTCAAGGTCATCGATTTTGAGTTCTCGGAATATCTTTTGCGAAATGGGCTCATTCTTATTTTCTGGTAAATTATTATTATCCATTTTAATAAGTTGCCTTTTGGTGCATAGTACAATTTGAGCTTCAAATGCTCTCTACTTGTAAACCCTCTGGTTGTTGGTGGGCTCTCTTTCATCGTTACGTTCACTACGTGCTTACGTTGCTTAACGCTGAGCGAATTCGGCGAATATATTGGCAAACGCGACAGGATATCAAATCAGTTTGTCGGCAATCGTAGCGAGTAACGGTGGATTACGCGAACAGCTCGCCAAACGCCATGAAACGCGTTGCTGGATGTTAAAGAGAGAAAAAATAAAAAAAATAAAAGCAACAATGTAGTGAGTTGGGACGTTTTCTTATCCGACTGTTGAATGGTATTTGTGTTGGATTTCGCCTTTTTATTGCCAAAAGCCTATGATTCCAGTGCATCAGACCAGTTTAAAGGCCACTGCACCAACACACATATGCTGGAGTACATGTGTGTGTGTTGGAGGCTCTTCATTGCGCTTAGCGACGGAATTAATGAAGTTGTCACACGTAGACGCGTTTAAATAAGCGACTTTATCTACATTTCAAATGCATTGTGTTGCCAAATTGACTCCGACGGCTCTTTTAAATGTGTACGGTGGTGTGTATGTGTGTGAGTGCTAGTGTTCGTATGTGTAATAAAAGACAGCGCAACAAATAAACAAGTAAACAATAACAGCTGTTAGCGATTGTACGCGAATGCAATGTTTTTTTTCCGTTTGGAAGTGTGTTGAGGGCATTGTGTTTCATTGCTAATTAGGAGAAATACGAAGGAGAATCCGCGAGGTATCCCGGCATTAGAGGCAATTGTTGCCTGCCGTCGGCACTTCAGCGCTTTTGCGGGACTTGAATTACTGAAAATGGCTTAACCAAGTGTTTTATATATTTCTGAATTTGTTTGTTGGTGATACCGCTGTGTTAGGTGCAGTTTACACAATTTTCCAAGCGATTAAGTTTTAAGCGGCCTTTGTCTGCAATTTTCATTGATTATAAAACCAATTCTCTTTGCAGAGCATTATACGAAGTGTGTTCAAAAAGTATCGCGAATTTTGTGTTTTTTCAAAAGTTATTTATTTATTCATGAATATCTGTTTTGTCCCCTTCAAAGTAATCCCCATGAGATATTATACACTTGTGCCAAAGGTTTTTCCAATCTTCGAAGCACTTCAAAAAATCATTTTTTTTATCTTCTTCAGCTCCTCCTTCGATGCCGTCTTTATGGGCCTCTTCAGTTTAGGGAACAAGAGAAAGGCACTGGGGGCCAGATCTGGGGAATACGGTGGCTGCGGCATCATTAGTGTGTTGTTTTTGGCCAAAAAGTCGCGCACAAGCAACGATGTGTGTGAGCAGGGGCGTTATCGTGGTGCAAAAGCCAATTTTTGTTCTTCCACAAATTCGGGCGTTTCTTGCGGATTGCTTCGCGCAAATTGCGCATAACTTGCAGGTAATATTCCTTATTGACCGTTCTTCCCTGTGGCAAGAACTCATGATGCACCACGCCCCTGCAATCGAAGAAAACTGTCATTACAATAGCTACAAAATAAATATCAAAATGTGGAAGGAAATGTAATATATATATCGAAAAGATAAGAAAATAGTCATGGACTTTTTATTAGATATGATTTACTCTTTTGATTAAAAAAACATGAGCTTAACAAGAGTAGCAGGTCTATTTCCTTCATATTTCCAGATTAGTAACTTTGAGATTAGCGTTCAATTAAATCCTGTAAGTCGACTGATTATTTAAAACAAATTATATGCTGGCGTTGTCGTACACTTCCAATTAGTAAGCGCTGATATCCGAAAGTAGAATTTAATGTGTTATGATGGAATTTGATACGGCCGGTTAGCCATTCTTCTGTTCGCCACTGTTGAGTAAGCTAACAAAAAGATAAATACTAATTATGTAGAGCAGACAAAGCAATGGGGCATTAAACATTTGCTTCCTAATGAATGTTGCTGAATTTGATCTAAATGACTGCGTATACGCACGGGCGTATCTCAGTGCCACTGCATGTAAACTAATAAACTGTAGTTGAAATTAAAAAAAAGATTATATAGCATTTTTTTTAATTTTTAACTGAATATCCAAGCAGCTAATACTATGGGAAATAAAATCACGAATTCACCTTGAAAGGCATCGGTTTTATACGAAGACACGACGACGCAGTCAAAGTTGTAACAGAACATATCAGTGAAACAGGATATCAACAAAAATATCAGAAAGTTAAATTACAATTAAAAGCTACAAGTACAGTTACTAATCATCAACAGAACGCTCCACTTCCTCCGACAAAATGTTTTGGATTTTACGACGCACCGGCGCAGCGAATTTCTTCAATTCTCTAAACAACAATTGCAGCTCATCAAAGGGCGGAAGCAGTTCGGGCACACAAGGTAAGCAAAATTAACCTGTTACATAAACGTCAATTTATGAGAGCAATTGTATTCATTTAATTCAAATTTCCATTGAACATCAAAATTATGGTTGGCTTTGATTTTATTCGACAGCATTGTGATTGACAGGAGAAATGTGGTTGTGCAAAAGACCATTGTGTAATTGAAATGTAATTAATGATTATTACAGCATACTTGCAACTAATTGAATTCAAATCCAATTTTGTGGATTTCCTTCAATGATCCTTGACTGTTTTTGAAATTTTCGGTTTCGGTTTCCCGTGGATTACATTTGTACGAAGTTTATAATCTGCGCATTATAATGGGTTCTCAAAAAAGTCTTGCGGTATTTTTATTGGAACAATTCGTGTGGCACCCATACATCGAGCTTCTTAGTGACTCCAAGCTTCTTCAAATGGTTTATAACGGTTTGATGACTACTATGCCGGTCTCTTTCGACCAATTCAGCGATTTTATCGCAATTTTCGACGACAGGACTTCCGGAGCGTGGGGCATCTTCGACCACCTCTAAACCAGAACGAAAACGTTGAAATCATCGTTGTGCGGTGGAAATGGAAACTGTATCGGGTCCATAAATTGCACAAATTTTATTGGCGGCTTGAGATGCATTTTTGCCTTTATAGTAGTAGTACTGTAAAAGATGCCGTATTTTCTCTTTGTTTTACGCCATGTTTGCGACGCTATACTCACGAACGACTTAAAACGTGTTAGCGCGTGAAACGACTTTTCCAAAGGTATAGCATGACCGATGCGACAATAAAACCAGAACTACGCGCTTCAGCGCAACTCAATACCGTAAGACTTTTTTGACAAACTAATATTACATTGCAATACATAATTTTTCGGCAGCAAGCAGGAACAGTTTATTTATGCTCACGAATGAGCCTATTTCTTTACATATCTGCCGGCTAATGATAGTTCATAAGATTAATAATTGTTCAATAAATGAATTCGAATCGAAAGTCTTTGTCTAGAAGGTGGCAAGAGCCTTGTACTTTATATGTACCATATTTTCTGGTCTCAAGATTTTTATCCATTTTGGCAAGTAGAATGGTCTTGAGTAATGAACAACAATAAACAATTTAATTATGAAGGAAACGATAATAAAACTTTTCGTAGATCAATAAATAGTATAATTAGACACAAAGTATTAAACCAGACAGTTTCAGCGAAAGTAAAATATCGATATTTCATTTTTATTTCAATGAATTTTGTATTAACTCATAAAAAGTCTGTAGCAAGAAACCAATCGTTTGTCAGTACTTTGGCAAGCTTTGCAAGTGATTCGCATTTCATTTTACAAGAAAATAAATTCCTCGCAGGAAAATGAGTTGAAAAAGTAGCTTACAAACGTGAAATTAATTGGCCCTGCAATTCTGGACAGTTTACATACATATAAACAAATGACACATTTTTTGCAAACTTTTGAAAAGAAAGTACATACAAAGAAAGAATTAAATTTGCATATAAATGTGTTCTCAAATTCTTTCACAAGCATTCGTGATTCCAATAAAAACGAATAAAATGCAGACGGAATGGAACACACACACACATTCCGATATGTTTGACAACCGACTTTATATGATATTAACAATTCCATTGCTTTAAGGTGTTAATAAAGACCGTTATGTGAGTATTACACGTGCTATAAAACTGCTCAAATTTTAACATGCATATACATGTCGCCAAACATGTTTATATGTACATATGTATATAGTTATAAACATACAATGTAACACTATAAAGAAAACAAAGGCTATGGCTGTGAGAATGAGTAAATGTCCGCTTTTATTTGAGAGTGCTTAAGCTTAGCGCAAACTTCCCACATTCAGGCAAGTAGCATATCCGCAGACACATCGACATACAGGGTGCACCACTCTTGATGTTCTGTGGTAAAGTATTGTATAATTGAAAAACAACCATCCAGCTTTGACACGAAACTTTTCCCAGAGGGAAACTGTGGAGACCCTAAAATCAGAGTAGCGAGATGAGTGGATTTATCCATGTCTGTCCGTGTGGGATAGTGAACTGAAATTTTTTGGGATTTGATAAGATTCACGAAATTTGACATATACTATAGTCCAAGCTAACGTCACAATCTTCGAACATAATGGCCGATCAAAATCAATATGAATATCTTCAACTTTGTTTCCTTAGCAAGAAACCTTAATTCGACTGGTTGTTGCTTGTATCAAAAAGGGTGGCTAGAAAGAACAGCAATTCCTTTTTCGTTGGATGCAGACCGTTGACCGATTATGTTATCGGATTTTGTTACGCAATTATTAGAAATGTTATTGTGAAGGGTATTATAGGTTTGGTGCCTTCTAAATTTAGTTTTCGAGCATTTCGTCGTTCATTATGCTTTCGACTTTAATGTTTACGCTGAGTTCGTCCCGATGATCTGCGATAGACATAGCGAACGATGTAGATATATTTAATCGACTATTTCATATTTTTAGATCCAATGATGGATTTGATTTCCCTTCAGTGGATAGAGAGTCAATCGGTTCATAAATGTTCGGGTTCTGCAATTTCTAATACCGACATAAAAGATGACACACCCTGTACCTCCATAAAACTACAGCTAACACAACACTATGCAAAGCAACGACAGTTTTGTCCACAACAACATGTAGACTAACACAAAGTCAATGAGAGTTTGCATAAGCATATGGAGGA
Organism: Bactrocera zonata; assembly: GCA_037783105.1. Lineage (NCBI taxonomy): Eukaryota > Metazoa > Arthropoda > Insecta > Diptera > Tephritidae > Bactrocera > Bactrocera zonata. The sequence continues at coordinate 1,590,758 of JBAWJQ010005039.1, read as the reverse complement.
ACTACTGCCACATGAGTACACCACGCCTCACTGTGCTCACATGTGTGTTTAAAACTAAAAAAGATTGCTTGAAGTGCTTGCCACAGTTCGCCGCCTACAGTGGCACATGTAGCTGCACTTCGATGCACTTTAATTATGGCTGGGAATAGAGAAAGTGAGCGTGTCCTCATATGGGTGTTCATTATGTTAATGCGTGGGCGGATGTACGAGTTCTTAAGCATGTAGAACATATGCGTTCGAGGATAAGTACCGCATGCATAATGAATGAAGGAATGTGCGCTAAACAGAGAGATGACGCGTTAGTAAATATAAATAGAGCATAGCGTGATGTTTGAGCGAATTTCATAGAGGAAAAAGTGGCAAAGCAGTGACCTTGAAAGAGAAACCGCTTAGCCCTCCTCTTTTCTTCCTAATACATACACATGTATGTGTTAACATTTGATATGTTCACACTTTTTTCCTTATTTCTTACATTTTCATTATTTTTTTCTAGAAAAAACATCGGTGCTTTTGTGGTTCTGGTGTTTTTCTTTAAATCTTATAAATGAAGCTGATAGCTGATGGTATTTCGTTCGCATATGCTCTTTTTATCACTTTATGTTAAAATTCAGAGAAATTTAACATAAAAAAATATAATTCAAATAGAGGTCTTGATATTCGACTAACTGGATTAACCGGTTAGGACATTATTCGAATAAGAATATTCGCTTTGCAGTATCCTATAGTCGTAAGTCGACGACTTATCGATTAACGCTCATTGTCGACTATCCGGTTAACCGTTCGTTGTCGACTATTCGAATAGTAAGCGTTGGACTACTACAAACGTTTTCAACTTATATAAGCTTATAGAAACTTTGCAACAAAAATCAAAGGCTGCTTGGATTTCAAAAGATTTTCATTTATTCAAATACTACTACAGTATAGTCGAGCAACTATTCGCCTAGTGGTAGTAGAATTAATAGTCGTAGTAGAAAAAACCGAATATTCCAATCGGTTTTCAGGTTATTCGAATAGTTTTAAGAGTTCTAATTTTAAATCATGAGCATTTGTTCAATACTCATGTAAGAATTATTTCAATATTGCTTTGCAACTCCAGATACCGGTTAATCCGGTTAGTCGAATACCAAAAGCTCTACTATAAAACCGTTTCATGAACAATCAAAAGAATTTGCGAAGAAACTTATCAAATAACGCTTGTTTGTTGATTGACAGTAGGTAAAGCGGAAATTTGACTACCTGGTGATCGTTAGCTGTCAGATCTGTAAAATGCCGAATGAGGTGCAATTTTATAACGCAGTTATTTGGTTCGAGTGTCCATGCAATTAGGGACAACGGCGCAATTATTAAATTAAATTAGTGGCATTTCGCCGTTGATTCTGCTTACTTCGTCACAGCAGGGAGTTTACAAATGGAGTATTCTCACACTTATGCTCAAGTAAATATTCAATATTTAATTTCTATTTCCCAAAGGAGCTGTGAAAAAATATGTTCAAATTAAAAGCGAATTCGAGTCAAGTAGGCACGGAGTCCCTTACGCAGTCACTCAAAGATATACCAGTGTATTTTGCGCACGAGTGCAGCACATTAAGCAGACGACTGGTAGGTGACTTTCTCAAAGGGCGAAAGTCAAGAGAAAATGGCAAAATAATTGCAGAGCGGCAGATAAGTTGCAGCAACGGAAAATACAGAATATTCGGGTAAAAAGGCACATAGAAGCCCACAAAATAGGAGGGATGCCACTAGCGGGTGGAAACGGAAGCATTTGGGGTTCCCTAATAGCAGCAGCAGTTATTATAATAAGTGGGCATACTAATGGCCATAGGGAGTTACTAAGAAGTGCAGTGAGGCGTTCCAGCCAGTCGGCAGACCCAACCAACAGCCAGCCAAATGGCAGAGCAATTGATAAAGTGTGACTTGAGCCACAATATGGCGGATGGTTTCGTCTAAGCAGGCGTAAAGATGATGTGCATCTGCCGTTACCGTTGGTCCCTCGCTAAATTACGCACTGACACACTTTCTTCGCTTGCCTTCACGGAAATACGCACATTCTTTTTTTGGGTTCTATATATACTTATATTCACACACACGTTTACACATCTATATGTACACATGCATATGAATGTATATGCCGCACTAGCGCTATCGGCTCGTTCCTTCGCCATTTAACTTCGGTCGCACAGCTCTCTGCTGGATTTATGATTATTATTAGACACCTACTTCCGTTGACGACCTTTTGTATTTTTCCAAGCCTCATGCATCAGCAAATCTATATAGCGGTTAAAAGCGAGAGAGTACGAAAGGCGGCGTTTATACGAGCGAAGCAGGATGCGCCATTTAGAAAGGATAACGTTGCGAATCTTTGTCATAAAGTTTTTTGAAATGTGCAACTGTGCGTAAAATAACAAACTTAATGGTTGTCGCAAGTAGAGTGGAAGGACGATGAATGCATTCTACCGTTATGTTGCCCGAAGTTGACGACGGCCTCATCGTGTAGACAAACCTGCGAACTGCTCTAAGGTATGCATTGCATTTGCTCGCGCAGTTTGAAGCTTAGTGCCTTGTATGAGCATGGAAGTCGTATCTGGAAAAGGTTTTTATTCTATTTTATTATTTAATTACGCCGAGTCGGGGGTAAAAATTTGTTATAAAAATAAATCAAGTTCTTTTGTCTGCACCTGGCAGACTTGGCTTAAAAATATGCTCTTATGGTATTTATTTCAAGCGAATATTTTTAGAGAATACTTCTTTTTTAGTTAGTGGTATACAATTTTGTAGAACAATATTGTGGCACATTACTAAAGTAAAATTAATCACTACCGTAGGGTTTCGCTAATTGTTCAAAAAGTGTATTTTAAGATGGTTTCTATTTGGTTCTCGTTCAGGATTAGATTGTTTGACACTTTGACTTAGTCAATTATGAATATTACTTATGTCCTCTACTCTGATATGCTCGCTCTGTGAGGGAAAGACATAACTGTCTTGACTTGGAAGCATCTTCTTCCTTATGATTATAAATTAGATCTGCAAAATAATCTCTAAATATTAGCGCAACAAATTCTGAAATATGCGAAGCTCGTGATTACAATATAGCACTGATAATTCCCACCGATTTTGGTGGAGTTTCTTTGAATTGACAGAAGTGAAGCGCCGCAGGTGAAGCGCAGCTAAGCTCTTCAAATATAAACGAACAAAAAGGCTTTATATTTACAACTTTTGTTATGAGCGTGGCCTTGTGGGTGACGGGTAGTTCGTTTGGTGTAACGCGAGTAGCGGTTTCTCTGAAGTCAACAAATTTTCTGGCAATTTTAAGGGATTTTACGCGTCAATGCGAAAATACCTTCTCCGTAAAACTTTAGGACTGACGAAGGCAGCAATGACGTACACAAAATGGAAATTCAGTTAATGCTGATTAAGCCTTTTTGCAGAGACTGTGAGGGCGGCGCTGCATGCAGAGCAAGGAGATGGCGAACACAAAACCGTAATTAACGGCAGCCCTCAACTCACAACTTCGGGCGCTACTCATATTTTGGTACTGAGTTATAATTAGAGTGTGATAAAATTAGTTGGTTTGGGTATTAAATTTAGTCATTAATGCGTCACAAATACTCAGTTTCTATAGAAGTGTGTAAAAATAGTTAATTTATATTTAATGTTATGGAATATTTATGTATGTGTTAGGTAAATATTTAGGCGTCACAGTATATGCTTAAATCAAATGGAAACTTATCTAGGCCGTTCTGCCAGCAGTACTTCAAGTTTCTCAGGAGGAGAAAGTGGCACCATTTAATAATCTTAAAGCGTTTTATCCATATTATCCATAAAAATGTTGCTTTATGCTGTCCTATGCTTTTCTTAACATGTTTTCAGATTCAATTGTCATTTTCTCGATAGTGTTGCCTTCTAACCAGGCAAAAGTGCATTATTTTCTATCCTCTCAACATGGAAGAGAGTTGCCCCCTGAATTTTGATTAATGGTTTCTGAAAATTTCAACATTTTTGATAAAGTTTTTGCACAAATAAAAAGGGGTCGGTCTATTTTATTAAAATCAATTTTGGAAATTGCAAATGAGTTGGTTGATTCATCCTCCTCGTCATCAGAAATTGAAATGAGGATGTTAGCTGTTGAAAACGATTCTTATCCAGGGTGACAGGAATCGTAGAAGACGTTGTAAATGTTTACTCAGACTCAGAGGAAAAAGAAAAAGTGTTAAATGGGAAGCTTATTTTCACTATATTCTTAAATCACAGTTTAAAATGTTTATGGTATTGTATGTACTAACTATGAACGAAAGCAATGCAACAGTTGATTTATGATAGGGTGCCATTTCTTTGTTCTTTTGTCATTTAAAAAATTGAAACATTTCCACATTGTTTTTATAGAGCATTTGCAGAATGTTTGAGGAATCGAGAAAAGAAAACGCCGTTATATTAATAGATATGCGAGTGTTGCCCAAACCCCTTTGTACCTGCTCCAATAAGGATAAATAATGTATTTATTGCGGGCAGTAAATTTTTACCTGCAAGCTTTTATAGTAATTTATTGGTTTTCACAGCAGCCGAGTGGCATCATTTAATTTTGGGCCTAAACACTTACCGTTACTCTTTTTTATGTGTTTCCTTTTATTAGAAAGTGGACTTAGAATTCACAGAATACAAAATCGACATTGATGAGGGCAATTTAGGCGCATGGTGACCGACCGCCGGAGAAAGTCAGGTTTAGAATCCTTTTTAAGGTGATTAATTGAGGTCCATTTATAAAGAATGGTAGTAACCCGTGCCACGAGCAGCTCGATGACAGTAATGAGGAGGGTTATTCAAAGTACTTTCAGTACCAAGGGTTTTTTCTTCACTTGCATAGTGGGACGAGTCTCTTGCAAAGAGGAACGTGATGAAAAAATTTTTCGCTCCACATTGGCACACAGTGCAAGTGAAAGTACCGCTGTGTAACAAATCACAGTCTAAATCGCAAAGGCGTACAGCTTTTACTTCGCGAACTTTGTATTTGTATTCACCTGGCGACCATTATTTTATATGTGCTATCTTGTTGTGGAAAGGAAATCTCAGTTTATCTCTGCATTTCACAAGCGTTGTAAACTTTTTAAGTCGAGACAAGACACATTCGAAATTTGCTTGAGCGGCAAAAACTTGTGCGGCATTTTGTGACACATTTTCGCCGCGAATGAGCGATTAGATTAAATAAAACTTTGGCAAAAATATAAAAGCGAACCCGCGGCGTATGTCATATGTACATATACATATGTATGGGTAAGAACTTGTCTAGATACGAGCAACGCCAAAACGCTGGTTGTCACGTGTCTGCCAAGGATGTTTGGAGCCACAACTCAGCCATGAGCTGCGTAGTCATGCCGGATTTACCGCTTTGTGCCATAATTTATACTATACGCCGACAGTTTAGAAAAGGTGCAAATGTGTGCAGCTTTACTTAAATATTCAAAACTCTCCCGATACAAATGCCATAAGCCATAAGCAGCAAAAGTTTTTTGCGCTTTACAAAATTTGCTTGTTTTTTATGCTTTATTCATTCACAAATTATAAAGTAGTAACACGAAACGAGGCATTTTGTTACGGGGTCCTTCGTTACTTTATTTTTTATGTGCAAAAAATGACGGAGAGGTTCCGGTTTTTCGTCGGTTTGAAAGATTATACTAGAAACTTTCAAAGTTTTCGAGATGGAATAAAAAATTTAATAATTGTAAAATTGTAATTTTTCATATAAGAAGTTGGTACACCTTCACTGCTTATCATAATTGCAACCCTTACAGCTATATGACAAAGGAAACTTATCTAATTTATAAAAATTTTATGGCAAAAGAGGCTAAACACATCAAAATTTGGGAATTTTTGTTTTTTCCTCACAGTGAGTTAAAGCTGGATATTAACCTCCACTAGTGATTTGTGATGTAATTGCAATAAAAAAAAGAGAATTTTTAAAATGTATCGGTAAATACAGTGGTCCTTTGCTTGGAAGAAATATTATGCCTAGAATATCATTAGTGAAGGAGATATTCAGTTAATATCGAGAAGTAATCTCATTTTCGAAATAAAGTTGGCAATGAATGAAGCTTAAAGCGGCGAAGGTGCTTTGAGGGTGTCGTCTAAATCTGATGTGATGATTGATGTTTATAAAACTTTAGGTTATTTGCTGAATATTACCCTAGATTCAAAAGGGTTTCCGCATCAAGAATTACTTTTCTTGCTGGATTTACTTTTCAGTTCGTCAGGCTTAAGCCAAATTCTGAGCATTTTACGTTAAAGCGGTTGTGTTGTATGTTTCAAGATGTGCTGAAAACGGCGGACCTTAAAAACCAATTCTAATAATCTAAAAATATTCCAACTATTTATTGTTAACTTTGTTCGCATTATTCCATTCAACCGTTGATAAAATCAATATTATTTTGCGCATTAATTTCCTGTCATGCGGAAGTTTTTCAACTGATTACACAAAAATGTAATTCGCAACTAAACCAAATATTTTCGGTAGAAAAACCACCAACACTTAATACGCTGTCATACACATTGGGAGATACTGCGAACAATTAACAAATAAATAACGAAAACCCCGCCTATTAACACCCACATTTTTTAGAACAGCAAACAACACAGTAATTGAACTTTAGCACTGAACCGATTGCGAGTGTTTACCGTTACCTAAAACCCACATCAATTTGTGCGTCTGAATTTTGTGGTTCATGAGCTTTCCCAACGCCCCGTGTGCGTCTCAACGAATGACCATAAAATGTAAGAAAAACGAAAAAAACTAATCAATAGCAACAATTAACACACAAAAACGATGCCCGCCTATTCAGAAAGTGCAACTTAATGAGCATTGCGAGTACCCTGTTTTAGGTAATACAAACCGAAGAGTAAATTTAACTTCAAATGCTCCAAAATGATACTTGGATGTTTTGGATTTGATGTCTCTTAATTTTAATGAAACACTTTCATCTTCGTATTTTTAATGAGCTAAATGTTCTTAATTGAAATGTCCTTTCTTCATAATTAGAATTTATTGATTTTGGGTTATAAAAATTTTAATGGATCTAAAAACTGTTTTGTTTCTGTTATCATAAAACCTTAATCGGTCTCATAAAGGAAATGTGAAAGGAAGCAGGAATCTAATTTTACTTTCGAATTCTGCCACATAGTCTCGTCTAGATATATGAATACCAGACGAATAAAGCTAATATCTCAGTTTTCATCAGTTTTTGTAATTATAAAACAGGAAACACCATGATAAGAAATGTACAGGGTTTGTCCGAAAAGCAATTTGATTGATTTTCTTTCGACGCGTGCGCCCACGGACAGGATTCGGTAGAGAGGGAGAACAAATGTTTTCGCGCGACGTGGATCTGGGAGTGGTGCATGCTTCATGTACGCGATAAAATTCTGTGTTAAACTCGGTAAATCTGCGAGAGAGACGTTTGATATGATCAAGCAGACAAGAAGTGGTGTGTTTTGGTGGCACCAGGCCTTTTTGGAGGGCTGGGAAGAGGACGCTGATGAATGAGCAAATTGAAAGTGAAAACGATGCTGATTGTCTTTTTGGCATCAAAGGCATCTTCCACCATGAATTTCTTCCTCCTGGACAAACCGTCAACGCCGAATTTTACGTGGAAGTCTTCAAGAGACTGAAACGAAGGATCAATCAGGTCCGACAAGATATCGCAGCCGATTGGAAGTTGTCTCACGACAACGCCCCACCTTTCTTGTGAACAGCTACCTAACCAAGGCCGGCATCCCAACACTTCCGCAGCCGCCCTACAGCCCAGATCAAGTTATTTAATGAAGCGGGTTGGAAGCGGTAAAAAGAAACCGTTTCTAGAGTAACGGTATATTTGTATTAGAACGTTATTGTTATTATAACTTTCTAACATTGGACTTTAATTTTTGTTGTTTTGTGCACCCAATTGTGCTTTCAACCTCACTGTACGCTGGGTTCGTGTCATTGTAGATGCGAAAATCCCATTAAAAGAAACCGATTTAATTAAACGGAGTAAAAACGCAGAGATATGACAGCAAAACAAGTGTCTATGTCGTTTGCGTTGCTCGCATAGTTGAAAATACCCATTCGACTACACATTGCCACCCACTAATTACCAGTTAGGTGCATTAATACGGGGCAATAAATTTAACTTTTATGAGACTCAAAATGGGAGAGGAAAATGGAGAAAAATGCGTTGTTGTACTTTTCATTTTTGTTACTTTTTCTCTTTGTGGTCATAAGCGGTAAATAGCAAAACCTAAAATACTCGTACAAAAGCCAGGTCAACTCGAGCTTGTTGGCAAAATTTTAATGAGTTTAACTCCGCTCCGATTGCTCTCCGGATTTCAGCACTTTTCGGTTACCATCACTGCATTTCGCCCCAATGGGCCATCTTGAATTGTTTATCTGCTTTCATCGACGTTCATCGACATTCTGAGTATACAACATTTATTATGTCGGTTTGCTTGGTCAATTTGTTGCTCACAATTTTGTTGTTATTGAAACCGCAAATTCAGCAATACGAGTCAGCTGCCACTGGCAGCAGCAAATGACTGCTCCTCTGGTTTCTTTCGAATATTTACTTGCAGGTACAGTTACACATGCACAGCTCGGTATGTGTTCCTTGACTCTATGGAAATTTATTAGCTCGAATTTTAGGAAATAATTTCGTGCTGTGTGTGAAGGAAACTTTGAGTGGTTCCTACATGTGCTCATAGCTTATGGAAAACTAGATTTTCGGAACAAAGTTGCCTTTTGGTGTTTCTGATTTAAAATGTATCCTTTGGGGATATGCGATTTTAATAAAGTACCGTTGCCTTTTTGCATTGAGAGTTATGCTTCCCAGCGCTCGTGAATAAATATTTGCTGGTTGAATTTCGGCAATGTCAAAAATAGCTAAATATTTAAGTTGGTTGACACCGAAGGCTGGCCCAGGCGCATCCGCTGGCCTTCGTGCCATGTCTCAAGGTCATTAGTTCGTTTCATTCGTTGTAGATGTGTTTGTATACGGTTGCGTGCTTGTCGGAGCAGAAATCGCTTGTTTAAATTTCATTTGTCTTTCGGTTTGTCTCAATGTGACCGCATTCGTTTGCTCTGTTTGTGTGTGCGTGTGTGCTTATTTCTCTGCAATTTGGATAAATATTTGTTTATGCCGAGAGCTATTATGCAGTATATTTGACCATTTTCAATATATTAGAAAGCTGCAAATACATACATTAACTGACAATTACGTGTGGAAATTAAAATCCTCTTATTAAATGTGATAAGAATGATCGCTTCTGACAACTGTCTTAGAGACCAAATTTTGCTTGATTTTTCGTCTCAACTGGTTGATTAAAATATGAAATAATGACATGCGAGAATTTTAAAAAGGTTTTTCTTCTCAACTTGATCAAATCCTCAAACTACCTCAATAAAATTTTGTGAATCAGACCTTTAAAAAGTGTTCGCTGTTGTGAGAAACGGAATCCATAAAAGTTACATGAAAGGTGCTAAAAAGTTTCTGTTCCACCACAGACAAAGCAAATCCAATAACACTAGCTCTAATAGCCCTAATAAGCTTTGCAAGAAACAGCAAAACAACTTAGAAATATTTGCAGTTGTTTAAAGGATTTCTCTGTTCGGATTTAAACAACACAGGAGCGATCATTGGGTTTTAATATATCCCTGCAATTCTTCTATCAAACAAGTATAATCTGTTCTAGATTGCCACTCGAGGCAACTGCTTTTTAGATACACACATACATATATAATGTATGAACACATATTGTTATATCCAAGCGTGACTAATCTTTCAATCGGGTGTGTGTAGTCCACCTGTTTTACCCATTGGAAGACCCTGTACAGATAAGGGCGATTGTAAACCTTTTACATAGCCAAGGCTCACCGCACAAACTTTGCTTTACATATCGAAAATAGTTGTGATTAACTGCCAACTGTCAACTGTCAAAACCTGTTGTTTATACAAAACGAGCTCTGAATAGTCAAGGATAATTGGTAGGCAAACAAAGATTGCACACACATCTATGCATTAGTAGAGTCACGCGATAAGTGTGCCGCATTTCCAGGCTGCTTTTGGTACCTGCCGTGTGCAGGCACTGACGGTATTCGACCTGCCAAACTCACCCGAAATTCGAGGGCTATACTGTGGCAAAAAAAGGCGGCCATTTCCCTTAATTTAAATTCTTGTAGCGATATAAATTTTATTGGCCCGTGTCGTTGTTGTTGGATTCGTGTGTATTTGCCATGGATAATCCTCGCCACCTAAACGGTTTGCTGGTGAGCGCTCTACTTCCACTGGGTGTCGCGTCGGCGGAGCTTTTTGATGACATAGAATACAAACAAAACATTGTTGGCTTTGGCACTTGGTCAGACATGTGAGGCACCTTTGTCCATTCACTCCTCTCTGCTATTGACTTTTTCGGCCACAAAAATCTTGTGCCACAATTGTGCTTTGACAGTGTGTGTATGTCTGTGCAAACCGCAATGGGAGGGCATTTGCAGGGATTTGTATTAAGTTACGTGAAACTTGGGTACTTTGTGGTTTTATTTGTCCGCCAAACGTTGACACGTTGTACGTGTACATAGTTGTCGGTGGAGGACATTAGAATGTGCGATTTATTTGTGTTGTGTTTAAATACTGCAAATGAAACCTGTCGGAGGGTGAGCTTGATTACATGTCCAACGACACGTAGGCCATAAAAGTTGTGGGCATTTGTAGGCGAAATCGTTTTTTCGTTACTTACACAACGAAAAGGGGCCCTCTCCATGGGCGGATGGACCTAAGTACACATAGACGCATTAAGTGACTTTTAATTAAAAAAATGTCGAAAAGATATTTCAATTGTTTACTTTCCGTCGGCTATGAAACTATTGAGTGATGTTTTTTACTCAAACAATTTAAAAGTTAATTTTTAGCTGTTGTTGAGAGTCCTTAAGGGTGTGGTGATGGTACTTGCACACCACTCTGTGCTTTTTTAAGGTATCATACTGTTATTTCTGCCGCTAAAAGTTTAACTTGAATGAGTTATAAAAGTAAGTATTATCATTAATTATTTTCGGCATGAATTTTGGTAAAATATATACATATGCATTAGAGTGTTTGTTTTTTTTTGAACTATTAATTTTTTTCAATCCCGTCACGAAATTTCCTTGGAAATACCCTAAACAAATTGCCTGAAAATTTTAGCCCTTAATATTAACATTAAGAACTGGACCAAGGCATGCAAAAATTTTCCATTGAAAATACACTACAATAGTTAAAAAAAACACTCTAATGTACATATGTAAATTGATAAGTGAGAAAAAGACTAATTTGTATGATTTTTGGTGTGCAGTTGGACTGTTTCACTGAGCCACGGCATTGTCATGTTTGCTGAGGCTTTTCCCTTCATTATATTCAAGTGGCCCTTACTTATGAAACTCAGAAATCTGCCCTCATGTTCGTCTTTCTTCAAGTTGCATATAATTGGGCAATCTTTCGCACGAGCAACTGTGGCACACGGTGCGTATACGTAACCTGCGCCATTTGCATGCTCCATCGGACGGGAATGACACTAAACAGAATTTATGTGCAGCAAATTAAATAAGCCGTAGGCAAACGTAAACAAAATGAAGAAATAAGAGCATTAAATTGAGCCCAAAGTTGGCGTGTTTGCCATATGGCAGCAGTTGATTGGACACTTGCATGAAATTTTGCTCATAATGCTTCAATTAAATTATAAATTACTTTATAACGGCCTCTCGTTTTCGCGCTATTGCTGCAGAAATATTCGCAGCAGCGACACTTGTCCTCGGCAAAGCAAAACGAGTTAGAGTCAACAAAAAGGCGAAATCTCTTGCGTGCGTCAGTCTCCGGCCCTGTGTAAACACTTCGTTGACGTTGAGTTTCATTAGCGACGTTCACTTTGTTACTTTATTTACATAATTTAACATCGTTACCCCTGGGAGACACTTGCAGTTTCAACGGAGGAATTGTCGACTGAAAAACGAGCAAACGAAGTAAACTCGTTGACATTTGAAGTTTCCTTTTAATTCGACATTGTTTTTCTTCGGTGTTTGCTACTTTTTATTTGGTTTTGAGATATTTTTAAGTTTGTTTGTAGGTGCCTGTCGCCTGTGTCAGCCATTGGTTCAGTTGCTATTTCCAAGTATTTTGAACGAAAGATATTTATTTTACCTTTTAATATGAAATATTCAGTAAAGAAATCAAAATAAAAGAAGAAGCGAAAAGTTGCTGCTGAAAAGTGGACGCCAGCGACGTTTGCCGATTTCGGCACCCAACTGTTAATTTCATTTACTCGAACAACTTTACTCTGATTGAATATTGTCGTGCTGAGAAATGTCTCAACCTCTGTCATTGAGGAGTTTACGAAAAAATAACTTGATATGTTGACACCGGTCGAAAAGACCAACAGTGTTGAATTCGTTTTCATTTATCAGCAGGAAGAGAGCTCAATTGCTAATATACATCTGTGTGAATTTGTTGTGTATAATTCTTCTCCTTTCTTTATTAGCGTCGGTTATAGTCGAGCTTCCTTCCGCTGTTTGGTACTAATTGGAGATTCTAAGTGTAGTCAGGTCCTTCTCCACCTGGTTTATGCCTCTGCACCATATAGCAACTGCTACTCAGTCCGAAGTAGCACCTTTTGGTATTCTGCGTTATATTTCGAGGCTGACGTTGTTGTTGGTGTTAATGCTTGTTCCAAGGTAGACGAAATTATTTACGACTTCGTAGTTATGACTGTCAACGGTGACTTGGGAGCCAAGTCGCGAGTGCGACGGTTGTTTGTTTGATGACAGGAGATTTTTCGTCTTGTCCTTTTTCACTACCAGACCCATTTGTGCCGCTTCTTTATCCACCATGGAGAAAGCAGAGCGGCGCGGCTGTTCAGCCTAATGATATCAATATCATCATATACCTTCTCTATTCAGATCTGCAGATCGAGTTGTTTTCTCCGGGAGTAGATTGAAGACGTCGCACGATATGGAGTCGTTTTATCAGAGACCTCGTTGCACAGCCGTATTAGTTTTGCGGGGATACCAAATTGAGACATTGCGGAATAAAGGCAGCTTTTTTTCGTAGTGGCTTTGAATTCGACGAGGAGGTGGTGTATGCCGATGCTAATTTCAATTTTTGTAACAGTAGATTTTACGCATAGCGAATAGCTTGTCAGTTGTTGATTTTCCAGGCCTAAAGCCACACGGATAAGGTCCAATCAGTTTGTTGGCGGTGGACTTTAGACTTTTACAGAGTACGGTCCATAGAACCTTATATGCGATGTTGAGGAGGCGTATCCCACGGTAGTTGGCGCAGATTGCGAGGTCTCCCTTTTTGTGGATTGGGGAGAGCACATTTAAATTCCAATAGTGAGGCATGCTTTCGTCTGACCATATTGTACAAAGAAGCTGATGCATGCTCCTATCAGTTCTTCGCCGCCTTGTTTAAATAGCTCGGTCTGGTAATCCATCGGCCTCCGCCGCTTTGTTGTTTTTCGAACTTCTTCTCCATCGTCATCGATGAACAGACAAGGGACAAAATGCTTCGCGAGAACTTAAGAGCTGCGTTGACATTTGTATTTGAAATCATAGAAACAAAAAGTTGTATTCGCATATCACCCTGTATTCGAACATGAAACGAATAAATTGATGTTGGCTGAGAGCACTTGTAAAAGCACATGAACACTCGTGGTGAGAAAGACCACATCGAAGCACTTGCATTTTAATGATATCTCTAGCTCTATTTCGATTTGTGGTTACCCACATACAGAGTAGTATATGGTATGTAGGTATGCTATCCGTTTGAATACTCGTTTTAAGTATATTTACGATTTTTGTTCTTTATTATGCACTTATATGCAGGGATAGATCTATGTTGATACTAGGGTGGACTGAAGTCATTGCAATCATTCATATTCTTATTTCTTATGATATTATCAGTCGCATAATTTATAAAAAAAAAAAAATAACGAATTTTATTTTTGTAACAGTAGTTGATTATTAATTACCTTTAAGTCTCATAAATGTTATTACCCATTATCCCTGTTCCTATTTCCGTCCACATAATTATAGTTTAAGGGGCTTTGAAATCATCAACTAAAGGATGAGATATACGCATAATAACCGAAGTATTAAAGGAATGCTCCGTTATACTGTTGCTTCACTGGACAGTTACGAGATGAACATCAGGAACATAGAGTCAAATATTTTTCAGTCAAACTTGTTTTCCACTAAACTTCTTGTCCCTCATCAACAATTTAATTGATTAAAATAAAAGTGTGATGATGTCGGAACTTTTTGTCGTGTAGTTACCACAACTGTGATTTATTTAGTTGCTATATCTGCGTACATATGTGTGCATGTGAAAGTACAATGAACAACTCAGCGCTTTCGTAACAGAGCGGTAATGTGTTACGTGACTAATTAGCAAAATTGTAATTCTCGTAAAAGGGTGCACCAAGCACATTACACATACAACACATACACGTGCGATTATTCATGCAATTACGAAAGTTCTACTCTGTTGCACTCATATACAGACATGGTGCATACATTAATTGATTACTGCACTGTGTTCTAAAATATCCCCAATGCAATAAACAAATAATACTGGAGTTGTTGTCTGCTTAAACCGGATTGATATTTCTATATACATATTTCCGTTACTGGAAGGCGTTCTCCGTATTACAAAGAAACAACATGGACTGATTTTCTATATTTCAATGTACTCCAAAAGGTGTCAGCTGCCTACGAACTGTTTTCGTATATTTCGGAGCGTAAGCCCTCCCTGTATCAAATGAGTGCGTGTACTCGCTATGAGGTATCAGAATTCCGAAGCAAAACACTTCATACATTGTCGGGCTAATAAACATTACCGTAGATAATCGAACACTCGCTTGTGTTGCAATTAATAAATTAAAAGATAATAAACATTAATTGCATTAAGCTCAGGCAATTGAGTAATGGAAATTTATATAAGAAAAAGTGTGTATATGTGAGTGTGCGTATATAAAAATGAGTGATACATTTAATCAATAGGCTTTTAATATAACCTACATTCCTTTTTGGTATAAAAAAATCAATAGTATTCTTTTTGATATTTTTTTTTAATACAGCTTATTTTTAAATCATTTTCACTGTATTACATGTGTTATCTGCCTTTCTGAGTTAATCAATAATTACGATTGATTTTTGTACAATAATATGATGGCTAAATGTATAGTTGGCAGACCCTTTGATATCAAATTGTGAATATATTTTATAAATTGCTTCGTATTATTTAATGCTGCCGTGTGATCCGGCCAATATTGTTTCGATAAAATAGAGATAAGGTGGAAAAATATTTTCCACTTTCTGTTATCATTGTTATCTTCTATGAAATCAAATATACGTGTATAAATCAGCGTAATATTATATAATGCGAATGATAGATTTTCTATAGTTTAATTAATACCATAACTATGTTATAGATAAAAAAATCTAAATCAAATCAGCTGTGTAATATTTATTAAGCTCTAGAGAATCCTGCAGTACCACATGCAAGTATATACAGTTCAATACTTAATATAAAAAAGAAATAATAAATATATAATCATGTTTCGAACACAATTATTGACGCCAAGGGCCCTCGCAAAACCACAGTTACAAGCCCACATAAAAGTAAAAATCAGCGAAAAAGCGGGAAATGCAAATTTTGAATTCGAGTACGTGTTGAAATTGAATTTGATTTACGCGTGTGAACAAGCGAGTGAGAGAGAAGCACATGTGCACATCGGGTTCTACAGTGGATCGAGCAGCAGCCGCAGATGTAAGTGATGTATTAGCGGAGATAACGCGGCGAAATGTTGTGCCAATTAGCTGCAGCAAATTAAAACCGACGAGACACAGCCCACCAGTATGCCCGCCACCGGCGCATACACACATCCGCGGGTATGCTGGTCTGTGAAAATGAATAATTTTATTTTACGCATGCTAATTTGGTGAAAAGTTTTGCACGCATAAAATGGATGCGGCGCTTCGAAAGCTCGTCTGTACGTATGTCTGTGGTCTACGCGCCTTTCGCTCGAACTGGTCGTGGGACACAGCGATGCACCGGGGCGTATGAGTTTGTTGAACGGCGAGCAGCCAACAAAATTCCGATGGCCGGGCGTTGTGTGAGTCGGTGGAGTCTGAACTAACGAAAGAAGAGAATTTGGGAAGGTGCTGGCGCTAAAAATTGTTAAGCATATTGTATAAGTTACATTTATACAGTTATATAACTGTTAGTCATATGTGAGCCTGGTGAAAGCATTGGGAAACTACAGGTATCCGTTACCAACAAAATAGGAAAACAAAGGAGTAGGCACCGCCATTTATGGGAATTAGTTGCAATACCCTCGGTCATATGAACTATTCGGGAAGGATCCGTGAGCGTTCTTTACATTGCTCATAGCCACATTTGGGAAACGATTTTCACGCTTCACCGCGTTAAGGTAACGCTTTGCGCTGCTTTCAGGTTCAACGTGGCCTTCATGCTCGATATCGCTTGAATGAAGTGTTCTTATTTTGCCATTTGAACAGCAGGCATCAACCTTTCCTTTGGGTGCTGGTGCACTTTTTCAGTTTTTTTGCTTGTTGCTTTTCTCGATTTGTCTTCCCTTTGAGAGCCCAAGTTGACCACAAAGTTTCCCACAAATCTGCGGTGATAAATTTCGATTTTGTGGTCGGTTGTATAAATGTATGTACGTAGCCATGTAAATGTAATTCTTCCGGTGGGTAATTTATGTTGTAATGGCTTTCTGATGAAACTGTGGCCGCACATACAGAGTCGCAACATGCAACATTTTATTTGGAGCAAACTTACTCAACCGATTAACTAATGTGCCAAAAGTTTTCCAATATAGATTAATGCTCGTTGCTGTTTTTGTGCGAGAAAGGTTGTGTGCGTGTAGGGAATGAAAATTTGCTTTCTATGCACTCGGTTAACAAGTTGTGTTGGTTATAGGAAAATGGGTGCTGCCAAGTGAGTGAACTGGTTGAACAACAGGATCACTAACGGAGAAATAAGCAGCTTTTTACTCCAAGTTTGTGGAATGGAGAAGTGTTGAGCTTGTTTCGCATGTTTATGAAAAACTATGTGTATGTATATAAAGCAAATCTATTTTGTAGAAAAGTTGACTCTTGCATGAAATTCTATGTTCATTTCCCGTTATTTGTCACGACTTGTTTGCCAACTGCTTATTTTCAAGCTTTGTTGTTCAGAAATCGAAACATTTTCGGTGTTTGCACTTTACACATATGTTCTCGTGCACACACACATACAAGACGAATCCGGTTGTGTTGCCTGCCTTAGCAGCTGTCTGGTACTTTACGATTCGCCAGTCGTACTCAATAACATTATGGCTCACAAATATGCTCACCGGCATGTTTTGGACCCCAACTGTGGAACAACCAAAATCAATGTTGGCTGGTGATGGTTCTCCAATAGCATCAGCTGTTGAGAAGGTATTGACTTTATCTGCAGTATATTTTTGTGTATACAAGTATATTTAATCCAAAGTGTAAAGAAGCTAGAACAGATGCATCTGTTTGATGCAGATGACTATCAATTGTTGAATAGTGTTTACATCCTTAACGTGCGTGATAAACTTCCGAATTTATCCGAGTCCGACCATAACTTACTTGTTTTTCCGTGAATTTTTTCTTTTCCCTTTCTCTGTTTTTCTGCTCGAGAATTGTTCTGGTTTTACATACTTCATTTTAACTCAATGATGCGCACCACTCAGTGAGCTCTTTGTTTACTTACATGCTCAAACACACACACAAATGCAGAATTGTGTTTGCATTTACTCTTAACAAACGAAGTTGCAACAGAATTGAATCGAATCCCCGCACTAGTCAAATGAACTAAAGATATAATAGTTTAAGCTGGTATGAACCGGAAGTCCAACTGGTCAGCCGAGTCTTTATTTTCTAGACTGGCAATTAGTATTCTTCACAATTCTCAGGTTCGGCCAGGAACTTACCAATCTAAAACTATATCATTATGAAGCCAAACCAATGCTTTTAATTTAAAAATAATACAAAATAAAACAAAGCGATAGAGTTAATAGCTATTAATTAAAAATTATTTCGAATAACGTCAGTCAAATTTCGGCGGCTCAAATTTTAGTCTGAAGTTTGCGGTGGAAATACAAATTCAATCAAATGACCGTGCACCAATTTTATATCAAAGCTAGAAGTTTTCTCTGCTGACTCTTGATTGCTTGACTGCTTTCGTCTGAGTACGTGTGCAGCTGAGGCATGTGATGGCGAGCAAACAAATTTGGAAATGGAATAAGTGGTTTGTAAAATGTAGTCAATTTATCTGTTTGTACACATGAGAATGCATGTATGTATGTTATCATGTGATTTTCCACACCGTTGCCACTTTTCATGCTCCTCCATTCACTTGTGCATCTTGCTTTGCTGCAATTGGCTCTTGTGGCCATAAATAAATGCATTATGAAGCCATATTTTCCACTTGAGTGCCACTGCTTCTTCTTCTTCTGAAAAAATTGCATTTTATGTTTGGTTATTTGCTTTCTTATTTAGTTACTCTTTCATACGCAGACATTATAAACTATTGGATGTTTTTTTATTTCGAATTTCTTATTTTGTATGAAGTATCGTTTCGATACAACAAAATATGTTTTGCTCAAAATAGTCAAAAATTTAACATGATTTCGCTTATGTCCAATTTCTCCACTAATTTCGCTATTATTACCGTTATTTGATGTGCATTCCTCCCCTCCCCTTGATTTTTAGAAAAAGATTAATGGTTTTCTAGCATCCATTAAAGGTGACGTGGCGCATACGTTGAATGACCGATCCTAATTTAATCACTTAAAATCCATGACTAAACTGACCGCAACGAAAGTAGCGAGAAAGGAAAACGAGAAAATTGCTTTAATAAGTTTTTAATGGCTAAATTCAAAGGTATCAAACTGTGTAATAAAGGACAATGAAACACGGTAGAAGATGGCAGCTCAAAGAGGAAAAAAGCAGAAAAATGGAGAAAAGCCTAAAGCTTCTTCACAGTTGGCAGATCGGATGGAAATTTAAAGGAAGATAGCGAAGAGGGTGAAACAAGTATTTTGATACCGTTAAGAAGCACTTAACGAAAGCAAATTCGAAATTGCCTAGCGGTACACATGCTTATACAGCCGTCTATATGTGTGTATGTGGGAAACGTGAAGGTATGGGAAGTAGGACATTAAAAGCAAGCTTTACGTGGCAGCAGCTATCTTAAAGCTTCTCCTCTAGACCGTGTTTATGTAGGCATGTATAAAAGACATATAATTAAATCTTTAAAGCCACAGTTGAATTTTATCTAACGAGCCATATGTTAAGGGACTCAGACTAATATATTGCATATTACCAGTAAGACTACTAAAAATTTAGGATAAGAAGACTAATTAAGCATTTTTCGGAATAACATTTTAATTAGATGAGCCAAAATTAATAACTTTCTAATTTTTCATTACACTTCTACTTCGCATTCTAGGCCCCTCGAATGCTGCTATGTTATTTTGGAGGTAATCTAAAAGAGTGTCCTGCTTATTGTAAACAATATCCCTTACAGTAATCCCTTACAATGTTTGCTAATTAATATCATTACTGTGGCTTCTAATTCATGCGAAGTTGACTACATAACTATTATATTTGAAATTGTATTTAACATGAAATTGCAATGCTTGTTGCCACAAAAGCGAAAGGAGGGAGTTGTAACATGCAACCTAAATCGGCTTGCGGCATTAAATGAGATTATACCGTTAGTTATGGAGCCAATTAGCTTTCGAATTGAATTAGAAATAATAACGAAAGCTTTTGCTGTTACATCACAGCCTGTGGCATTTCTAAATATTTTTATTCAAAAACTCTTTAATAAGGAAAAGCAAACCCTCGAAACAACAGAGATCTAAGTCTTTGAAGCCCTTTGGCATCTGTCAATTTTAGTATTGAATTCATGATCAACTGACAAATCAAATTGTGCCTTCTCACTCGATCTATTAGACTGCAGTAACATAATTGTTTCGGGAATAATCACCCATATTTAGACTCCATTCAGTCAGTTGCGCCCTTCCCATATTGTCTGCAATCGCTGATAATTATAGCATTACGGTAATTGGCCGTTCGAGTGAAAGAAATTTCTACTGAATTATCATTACTTAAATCAATCTGCTTGGCAACCACGCGAACAATGATGAAAATCATCATGCAATTGCAAGGATAGTCGGCAAAGCCTTTCATTTAAGTAAGTATTTGCACATGCAACAAGGAGCGGTCACATTGCGGGCGAACGAATGCATTGCTAGTGATTTGCAGCCCATTTTGCTGGCCATTTGTGCGCGGACGTCGTCGAAAGCGCAATGTTGTGCAGGCACGCGCATGCAACCACCCACACGATTTGTGGTTGCTTATGGTTCTACTTCAACATGGTACTTGCGCCCAGCCCTTAATTCCAACATTGCGTATACGCCCTGGCGTTCACTATAATTTAAGCAGAAGTAGTTCGAGGCATCAGCAGTTGTGAGCTCATATTTCACTGCTTTTTATTGCATTTATGCATTCATTTACTTAATCTCTCATTCACCCGGCTCTTTGCACATTTCGTAATTCCTAATTTCTTTACCTGCTTAACAAAGTTTCAGTTTCCTTCACCATCGCCTTTGGCGAGTAAGTACTGCGCATCCTTCATGAGTTTATTGTAAGTGTTCCAGCTGTGATCTCATTAAATTTTCCATTCAGCGAATGATATAATTTCAGTATTAACTTCATTATTTATTCTGCTGTTGCCCTTTTATTGCAACAAATGCCTGAGCTACTCTGCACATATTTAACTATATGTATATAATTCAATTGCTCTCACTATGAGTGCGAGTATGACGGTCTGTCTGCAATGAAATGAAAATCGCTAACTATGCAAATGAAGAGCCTTGTTCACATGCGATTAATATAATGGCACAGACCATATCTTTCCTTCACGTTACGTAAATTTGCTCATTTTCATTTGCTTTTACATTTCTTCTATACAAATAGGGCTAAGAATTAGCACTTTTAAAACGACCTTAGATGATTTTAGTAGAACTCAATGGCTTCATATGCGTGAGCACACTCTAGTTTACTTTCAGCAAGGAGGATTAACTACTTTCGTTTTAAAAATTCTTCATGTGATTTACTAAATAGTTACTGTCCGCAGTACAATGGGCTCAGTGATGACTTAGGTGCGTTCACTTGCCGTTAGGAGTTCCTTGAAACTCACCTCACATGGAAATGTATGCACTTATGATCTAATATTATTATCTGCAATATGATCACGGAGTTAATTAGAACAACATTTAAGGAAAATTACTCATACGCCCTGATGTACAAATTGCAAAGTGTTAAATAAAGCCTCGCAAGCAACTGCATGCACTTTTTATGCATAAAAATTTCGCTGCGGAAGAATGTTTGAAATTTCGCCGCTCACAACGAGCAAAATAATACTGCTTGTTAATTAACCACTACCCAGCAGTCGAGAATGTGAACCGGCCGGGTCTGTGGCGGCATTTCTATTATGCGCTTGTCTTTATCATCACCTGCGTCGCACTTAAATGAAATTAATTTCCTATCAGGACTGCCGCAGTTTGGGTAATTCGCGCTCGCGGATGTGCCATTTTTTCCTCCTGCTACGCACATATGTACATGAAGATATAAGGTAGCAGTATGACATCCCCTGGGCTCCGCAGCTCTCAACAATCTGTTCGTCGCCGTCAGTGTGGTGCAGCGGTGCGTGAATAAAAAAATGGAAAGGGAGAATTGCACATATTATGTCCTCGGGGCGCGCCATTGTTGTTAAAATTGCATTTCCGCCATCCTCGCTGGTTTGAATGTGGGTGACGCCGAAATACAAATGTCAACAACGTTAACCGCATGTTGCCACATGTGTTTGCTGGTGTGCGTAACGAATAAAGGGTGATTTTTTTGAGGTTAGGATTTTCATGCAGTAGTATTTGACAGATCACGTGGGATGTCAGACATGGTGTCAAAGAGAAAGATGCTCAGTATGCTTTGACATTTCATCATGAATAGACTTACTAACGAGCAACGCTTGCAAATCATTGAATTTTATTACCAAAATCAGTGTTCGGTTCGAAATGTGTTTCGCGTCCGTGTCCGATGAGCGATGAGGCTCATTTCTGGTTGAATGGCTACGTAAATAAGCAAAATTGCCGCATTTGGGGTGAAGAGCAACCAGAAGCCGTTCAAGAACTGCCCATGCATCCCGAAAAATGCACTGTTTGGTGTGGTTTGTACGCTGGTGGAATCATTGGACCGTATTTTTCAAAGATGCTGTTGGACGCAACGTTACGGTGAATGGCGATCGCTATCGTTCGATGCTAACAAACTTTTTGTTGCCAAAAATGGAAGAACTGAACTTGGTTGACATGTGGTTTCAACAAGATGGCGCTACATGCCACACAGCTCGCGATTCTATGGCCATTTTGAGGGAAAACTTCGGACAACAATTCATCTCAAGAAATGGACCCGTAAGTTGGCCACCAAGATCATGCGATTTAACGCCTTTAGACTATTTTTTGTGGGGCTACGTCAAGTCTAAAGTCTACAGAAATAAGCCAGCAACTATTCCAGCTTTGGAAGACAACATTTCCGAAGAAATTCGGGCTATTCCGGCCGAAATGCTCGAAAAAGTTGCCCAAAATTGGACTTTCCGAATGGACCACCTAAGACGCAGCCGCGGTCAACATTTAAATGAAATTATCTTCAAAAAGTAAATGTCATGAACCAATCTAACGTTTCAAATAAAGAACCGATGAGATTTTGCAAATTTTATGCGTTTTTTTTTTTTAAAAAGTTATCAAGCTCTTAAAAAATCACCCTTTATATTGTATACGAACAAGCAAGCTGGTCAACAGAGAGGATCTGCATCCAATGTGCGCATATATTTACACATTCACTCTGGTGGGTAAAGAATAAAGGGGCACGGAAAGAGTTGTGGGGAAGGCGCTGTTTACATTTCCTCCATTTTTGCGGTTATTCTGGATTTATTGAACTCATTCTGCTTCTGGCGTATGTGAAACGTAAATGGATTTGAGTTCGGTGCTCATTGCTTCCACAAAGCAATTGTCAGGTGTGGCGATGGTTACATTGTGTGTGTTGGAATGAAATTATAGTTTCACTATGAGCATAATGACCTAAGGTGAAGTGATGTGAGTTGGTGACCATAAGTAAATATCTCAAGATAACATCGGTCATGTTTTTAGAAAAAAATAGTAGATGAGATTTTTTATACCGAAAATAAACACTTCTTAATATTTAATTTCCTTGAAAACTCATTAGTGGTATACATTATAAAAAATCACACTAATTAACAGGATGTGGGGTTGACGTTCTATTGTGGACAAGAAAACTAGACAACTCAGCTTTTGGTACAGTATTTGGTACAATCGGAAGAGGCGAGATGGCATTTGTTGAGGATGTACTTGTCGTTAGAAGAGAATATTAAGTAACAGCAGCTGCTTAAAGTAATTTAACTTAACTTAATTTTTAACAATGCCTTCTTAAGATGACTGGTACGGCAGGAGTAATAAAGAACCTCGCCTACGTGTAAGTTTAATTCACAGCCAACATTAAATTATACTTATGCAAAATCACTCAAAAGCCAGATAAACCAAGAAAGCACATGTGTAAGTACATTAATGCGAATGTGAAGATGATGGGGAGCATTGTGTGATGTATTCGACAGAGAGGCATGGTAATCCAAGAATGTAAATGAAGATATACAATTATGACACACCAAAACATGTGCGAATATGCACATTAGTGCTCGAGAAATTGTGGCAATTGCGGCTTGTTCGGCACGATGCTTGAGTGGTTGTTGCTACATTCACTACATTCGTGCAGAATAAGACGAATATGGCTTACCCGCAACCACATATGCGGCATCCTTAATTACTGTGACATTCACAGCGGTTCTCTCGTCTAGCAACTGCTTCCGCTTTCGAGCGTTATGTGTCCTGCCCTGCTCAAAGCACACCACTTTTCGAAGGGCGTCGATAAATTGCCACAGAAACCACTGCGCCAAATTTACTCACATACATATGTATACGAGTGAATGCGAGGTTTCGGTTACTTGAATGGATTATGGCATGTGTCAATGGTAATAAAGCGATTTGAAATCACTCGGAAAGCCGAAAATGCATGAGCGGTAAACTCTCAGAGGATAGGCACCAATTGATGAACGTAGTATCAGCGTTAAAGTTGCAGAAAACAGAATAAAAAAAGCTAACCTCTGCTCTGATTTAGGGACGATACGTCTTTGTTCAAAAAAATGGTTTTGTGGCAAGACGGTCACTAGCAAAATAAAAACGAAAGAAAGGATTGACTTAAGCGTTTTTTTCAAATTTCACATTATTTAGTTTGTAGCTAAACCAGTTTTTCAATCAATCCGAAAATAGCTGTTGTTGTAGGAGATGATGTGCTGATAAATCACTTAATTTTTTAGTTGTTTTGTAGGCACAACTTTCAGCTATACGCGCGTTATACGATATACTAAGAGGCTGCATGTGTAGCTTATCTCTGTGCGCTTTGATTAATGAAGTGCTGTCGCGACTATTTGGTTACTCAAGCCTGAGCATTCCAAAAGAGAGGAATTGTGTCTGTGAGTTCGGAGAGTTGGTCATTAGCGCCAGTTGTAATTGTGGACTGCTTAGACATCAAATGATGTGAATTACGACGCTAATGACATGATAATCCATGTGTTGGGTAGTGGAGATAATTGAAAGATTCGACAAGCCGTTTAGTATTTAGTAAAAGAGATGACTAAAGACACGTCCGTGTCCATTCACAAAAGTTCAATTTGTTTTATTTTTATCAAACAGATAGTTTTTTTATCCTACTTTATGAATAAATCTGTAAACATAACAAGCTTTGCGTCCATCGGAAACAATGCTTCTAGTTCTTTCTCGCAACAGTGATGGACAAGCTTTAATTCGAATTAAGTTCTGATCTGAATAATTGGTTCACAGATTATAGAACCGCCAAGCACCATAACCAATGTCAAATTTCGTGAAGATATCTTATATTTTAACAAAGTTTCTCATAAAAGAACTAAATTTTGGGCGGTTAGTTCGTATGGCAAATATACCCGGTAGTAGTCTGCAGTTTCAACAAATGGGTAGCTAAATGTGAAGAAATTAACGAAATTTTAAATCGTTATCTTAAGACTCAGTTCGTCACGCTGAACATTTGTATATATTTATTTTATTGGTTCTGCTACGTTTCCTTCTGGGTGTTCCAAACTTCGTCGCAAATTTAATATGCCCTCATCAGGGCATAGGTAAATGATAGTCACAGGCTTAGATTATGGTATTTTAGGACTTTGAGAAAACAATAGGGATTGCATTAGTTAAATGTAGAACTGCAAATGTATAATTGAAGAATTTTAGATTTTGAGGTTTTACGTAGGTTATTATGTTTATATATTATCATTAGTTCAATTAGTAAGAAATCATTTGAAAGTTCACCTCACGTTATAGCTTCGCATAGTTCACTAGTCAAGCGAGCACCTCATAAACCTTTCAACAGTCTGCAGGTCCAACGTCCTGCACCACTTCCATCGCACCGTTGAGTTACCAGCCAGGCTGTGACAGCGACATTGATTTATGTATAATGTATAATGGCTGCAACTACGACAAGGCTAAGCTAAGAGTGCACCTTGCAGCGAAACTTGCGCACAGCAAATGCTGTGTAAAATAACAAGTAGAATCACCACGATAACTAAGAAAACAAGTTCTTATACTGATAAACTCACCGACCACCTTCAATATGCACGGTACTCACTACAACCCCGACTTCTCCCGCTGCGGTGTTTACTTAGCGCCAAGAGTGGGAAGGGAGTTGGATCTTCAGCAGTCATGTTCGGTTCGCAGCACAGGAGGCGGTATGTCACTTGCTGTATTTAAGGTGAACGCAGTCGACAGCAGGTGGAGTGCTCGCTTTGTTGTCATCCTGACGTTGTCTCTACCATCTTGTGTTCACCGATGTGCGTTCAAGTCACGTACAGTCATAAATTCACTATGCAGAACTTGCGGGTGATTCTTCATAGATCAACATTTTACAAAGGAATAATCATTAGCAACAACATTTACTGGAATGTACGCATATGTAATGTCATTTACAACAACAAGAGAGGTAGTTAAAAACCAACAACTGTGACAACATGTCAAAGGACAATAAAGAATTTGAATTCGAAAGGGTAGCGCAAGGGAAAATTGCATTTGTGCGGCATGTGGCAATAGACAGCACCTGAAGTTATGCGCTCTGGATGAAGCAAGTTTCGTTGGGTTATGGAAATTCGCAATCGGGAGTAATGCTCTTGGAAAAGAGAGCTTTCTTCTAGGAACAAAGGGTGCCGCATGTTCCTCAAAAAGCCTATAAAACCACATGTAACCATTACAAATTCAGGATATATACTAAAGATCGATTCAATACGATTTTGGCGGCGGCACCGCCTGCTTTAATGAGTAACAAACAATTGAGGTTACCCTACATTCCCGATTAAAATTTATTTCTCTTTATGTGTATGTGATCTTTAAGAATAAAAAGTAAATTATTCACGAAGTAGTTGCATGATAAACTTTAGGGAAATAAAAGTGATGATAATAATAATGGCAATAATGGTAACACATTTATCTCGCGGTAGGTCCTTTTAGAATGAAAAATTTTATATATTTTCGTTGCTTTTTTGTTGGTTGGAGGGTAAATATTTGTACTTTCATATTTGCATGCTTCACTTACAAAGAAATATATATACAGCATAATAACGGTTCGTGTAGGCGGCATTTCGCACAAACGAATGCACTTAAGCTATAATGGCGGAAAAATCGCATGCGCCATTGTTGAAGGCTGAAGACAAAGGAAAAGTTTCAGTGAAAAATGTAAAGTGCTTCTGCACAAGATACATGTACTCAGAGGAGACGGAGGAATGAGATTATGAAAAAGTACTGTTATTTTTCTTCATAGCAGTCTTAAGAGGGTGGGCTGTGATTCCTTATAGAAAACTGTGCAGGAGCATCCAGAGACCAACTTGGCTCATTTTTTAACCATTTCTATTTGAGGCAGACTTTTTCGTTGCATGAATGGCACTGATGTTTGTCTCCGAAAATATTTGACCCACTGAACGTTTCTGAGAATCAGAGAAGTATTATTGGTTTAAGTGAAATCCATATATCTTCTATGTACATATTATCAACATGAATAACTTGTGTTATAGAATTGTGCTTTATAACTAATTTTCTCACTGGGATTGCTAGGCGCAAATTCATTTACAATGGAAGATGGCCATAATATGTCCATATTGATATATAAACATACAAACATCCATACAGCCCTACGTAAATATGTATATAATATGAGACCCACAGCTGCAGGCAGCGAAACATAAAATTGTTGGGAGAGTTTTCGAGTGCGTTAAATGTCATCGTGTCTGTAGAATTGAGTGCTGTCATTATCATCAACATCCATGAATGAATGTTTTTCTGCTCGCATTAACGCTGAAAGCATATTTGAGTACTTTCCTTGGAAATAAAATATGTATGTAAATACGTTAGTACTTTGTGAGGGAAAAACTTTATGTACATCCGATATCCCGCGCAAGTTCACAAGTATTTCGGTAAGTCTTTGTGAATTAATACTTACGAAGCGGGAAGAAGAATCTCGCTGTTTTATGTCACAATCATTGTCTTATGATTACACGCGAATTTCTACTTTTCTCTTTTGTGTGTGCAAAAGAACCGTGATTCTTGAACTTGCATTAAGCGGAACCGCGCCATAAGCTTCCACCATTATTACTTAAAACTTTAATGCGATAATTGCAATATTTACTACAAAGTGCTTTAAGACTAATTCTCTCATAGTTTTCATTAGGTTAGGTTGGGTTACAATGGCTGGCCTAATGGTCCTTTGTAATACTTGATTCAGGTGTATTAATACGCGCTAAAGTTTATGTCGTGCAAGACGTCAAGACTTTTTGCGAAGTTTAATACATACTTCATATCCAATTCTAATACTTCATCCAGTCCCTTGAACTGGACTTAGTTCTAGATAAGGCCGGATATAAGCAAAGGAGGTGATGCAGCGTCTCTATCACACCTACTTTCCTGCACTTAATACATGCGACATCGTTAATTATAGTCATACGGCTCGCTTGTGTTGCCAGTAAGTTGTGATCTGTGACTAGGCCAACAACATTCCTGCAGCATTTTTGAGACCGTGTGATTAGAAAGCTTGCAAAGTTTTTTCCGCTTCTTTGCACATGATCTTAGCGATTTTGCATTGCCCCGAAGACATTCCATCTCATTTTGTGTATCGTTTTCAACGATTTGCGTAGTTTCTGAACTTGTTCGGTAGCCAAGCGGATGGCACTTTTGGCAATGTCATCAGCTATTTCATTTCCAGAAATGCCATTGTGGCCTGGAAATCAGTATATATGCAACCGCTTTTCAACTGCCATTGCATCTACTGCCTTTCTGCTTTCAATTACATTCTCCGACGCAATTCGATGTGAGATAATTGTTTTGCTTTGCGCAATAGATCCCGGTACTCACTCCATCAGTAATTTTAAGTCGTTCATGTTTATTTTAAGGGTTCCGCTTGTGGTTTGCGTGCCTTAGCGTGACTTAAAACCGTCTTTCCCAGATAAAGCGGGGTCTATTCAAAGATTTCACTCCCCAGTGTTAAAAAGCAAATTCACGCCAAACCAATTTCTTCAATCCCTGTGTGATCTGTGTGTTCTTCATTTTACTGTACATATTTGTACATACATATATAGTTTGTTTTTTAAGATTTTGGGTAACAATAGGAAATGAAACATTTCAAATTATTTAATTTTAATTTTTATTACAATAGTCGTGTAGACTATACTGTATTCTCAGTTCCGCCCAAACTCACTTGTTAATTCTTTTCTCATTTTACTTCTTCTTATACTTAGTTTTAGAATGCTGGTAATCAGGATAAAGATACGATGTGAAGCTTATTTCCGGTTTTCCTGTCGGTATTTGATTAACCGTTAAGAAATCAATGATTCGTACATAAATCCCATTGTAGTGTACATACACCCTCGGCATTGCTGACATATTCTGCTAGAGTTAGCTACAACATGTAGTTTGACTTGAGCAACTACTTTTGAGAAAGTTTTACCTTGGGTTGCTTGTAAATTCCTTTTGAAATGTTGAGCAACTTCATATCAAGGTTTGCATCTGTATGAGTAAATGCAGGCACATTAATATGTTTAACGCAAATCTTTATATGTACATTAAGCATATGCACACAAAGAAATCAAAATCTATTTGAAAGAAACGAGGAAATTCTAAATTTGCTTTACAAAGTGTCATTAAATATCCCCAGCTTTCATGTGATTTAAAATTTCATTTAAACATATGGAAAATGATTGCCCTTCAATACTCCAGCCTCACTTATTTGCTTATCTTCATTATGACTACCTCTTAGACTTACATTGATTTCACCCACTCCCTTCTATTTGCAGATAAATATGTGAAGCGACCGCCGCGCAAAGCTTACGGGCGGCTTAGTGCCGATTCGGACGATGCCAGTTCACAGCAAAAGCACAAAATCGATGATCCCTTTGACGAATTTGATAATTTCAAAATAATAACTTCGGGCAGTGGATGCAATGATGGCAATGGCAACAGCAATGTCAACGGCAATGGCAGCGTCACATGCCAACATGTGCACTCAGGGGTGAGCGATGGCGGGGGTGGAGGAGGCGGTCGCGCTGGCGCAGCTGCTATTAATGGATCCATGATTCCTTGTACACTGCCCGATTGCCAGGGAAATTTCGTTAACGAAGGCATGTGCCACCTAAATGATGCGACGGGTTGCGCGGGCGGCGGTGGCGCATCGAAATCGAACTCATCCGCAATGCAGAGGCACAAGGAAGTCAATGAGAACACCATTAACCGACTGCAAGCGATGGCGATGTCAGATGATGATGATTACGGTAAGTACGTACAGACATACAAACAAATGGAAAAGGGGATAAAACATAAAAAACCTAAATAGCATTGAGAAATGGTGGGAATAAAACTAAAAGAAAAGAGAAAGCAGGAAGCAATAAATTTTCAAGCGCCAGCTAAACAGGGTCTTCATTGCAATTATTAGAGTACATACAAATGTATAAATAAAGAATAGTAGAAGAACATCTCGATACCCAATATCTTATTGCTTTTGTTGTTTTTTCTCATTTTCTCTTTGCTTATATTGACATACATATGTTATATTCAAACAAATTTGGGCCTTTTTTGCAGATGAATCTCTGACATGCAATGTTTGTGATAGAGCTTTCCATTGCCATAGGCAATTGGCTTCGCATCAGCAGAAGAAACGTCATTTCGGGTGAGTGTCTATTGGGGTACAACGAAACCAAGAAAACAACTTAAGGCCACAAGCTAATTTTTATTGAAGTAAATAACTTATTGGGTACTTACTTATGTATGTATTATTGATCAAACAATGATTTGTCATATTTTGTCTGCAAAACCAAAAAAATGGAGTACAAAAAAAAAAGATACAACAATAAAACAAAAAAATAGGTATTGATTATATTTCCAAAAAAATTGACTTACAACTTTAGTAACGCTAAGAGAACGGCTGAACCAATATTGATGACATTTTAAGAGGTTGTTCGTTGTGGATCAAGGAAGGTTTAGAAATAAAAATATCTTACATTTTTCATGAAAAGTCGGTAAATTGGATAATTCCAAAAAGTAACATTTTTCCATAAACATTTTTTTTTAATTTTTGTTTGTTTTTTTTTCAATATTTTGATTTGTAAATTATTTGAATAGTTCAATTTCGGTCGCTTGCTTTTTTATTCCGGCTATTCAAAAGAAAAATTATAGAAAATTATTCAATGAAAACTTTACGTATGTTTCACACAAAGAGGTCAATTGCAGATTAAAATTTTTTACGAACCCACCAAGAAGTCGCCCTAATATCGGTCGATGTTCTTTTTGCCATCAAATTATGGCAGCCCAAGGCAAGGCAATGCAAGAAGTACTCCCAGGATGCGGTGACATACGTACGGAATTATGGATCGCGGTCAATCAGCAAGCGATCGTCACGATGTCACAGCACGACTTTTCAAACAACAGTTACGATGTTTGATTGACTTTAGCTTGAAGCAACGTATATGTGGTGCTGTTGGATGCTTGATGTACTCTGTTGAGTGGCAAAATAGAGGTTTCCATTTCATTCTTCTTTGGATGACGGTTACACCAGATCAAATTGATGAAATCATTTCTCCGGAAATTCCTGATGTAGAAAAGGATCCAGTATCATATGAAGTGGTGGAAACCAATATGGTTCATGGACCTTGCGGACACCACAATCCCACTTCGGTTTGCATGTCTAACAGTAAATGCACGAAACACTATCCACGTGCTTTTCTTTCGGAAACACAAACTGGAAATGGTGGATATCAACACTATCGGCGTCGCTCATCAGATAACAGAACATTCAGCATTCAACTTAGAAGAATGAATATCGAGGTTGACAACACATGGATCTTACTATATTCACCATTATTGCCTAATTCATATTCAAAACTTATATTAATGTTTAGTATTGCAGTTTGGTGAAATCGATAAAATAAGTTTATAAGTACGTCACCGAAGGAAGCAACATGGCGATTATTGGTCTTGAACGATATGGTCGATACGTGAACTGCAATAAAGCGCTTTATAGGTTATTTACTTTTGCAATTCATGAACGTTTTCCGACTATTGTGCGTCTCGCAGTTAATTTGGAGAATGGCCAAAGGGTGTATTTCAACCCAGAGAATACAGTAGAGCTAGTGGAAATATCGCCAGCAACAAAATTAACATTGACGAGTTTTTCTCAACTTTCGTCAATCCGTTTCTGAGAACATTGCTCTATTCGGAAATACCTTGATATTATACATGGAATGCATCGTCGAAGAAATAGTTAGGCAGAAAGCAAGGCCAACCAGTAGATCGTGGTGTGTTCTCAACTAAAGCATAAGGACGAATTTACACAATCCATCCGAAAAACGACGATTGCTTCTACCTTCCGTTGCTATTCTATCAACATCATTTGAGTCATTGCGTACTGTGAATGGTACAGTGTGTGCAACTTTTTGAAGCAAGCCAAATTACAATTGCTTCAACATGATAATCATTAGAGTCAAACGATGGACGATGCGTTAACTACTTCGAATGCAAATGAAGATCGCACACTTTTCGCGATAATCATTTCGACATATCAGCCTTCAAATCCGCGTCAATTATGGGATACGGACAAAAATGACATTGCCGAAGACAGTTTACATCGTATTCACAGAGAATTGGAAATGGGTCAATTCCAGTTGATACTTTCGGTGGTTTGATATTAATTCCATCTGCCGTTTAACAATTCACGAAAGATGAATTCATCACGAATGTTCGGTCATTGGACAAATTATCGTAACTATGATTCCTTAAGTGCACGCGCAATGTTAGCTGCCAAAAACACCGATGTTGTTGACTTAAACTGACAGATTCAAAGTCAAATTCTGGGAGACTTGCGCTCGTACAAATCGATCGATTGTCTTGACAATGAAGACGTCGCCGTGAATTATCCAGTGGAATTTCCAAATTCTTTGGAGAGGCTTAGTATGCCACCACCTCATTTGCGTCTCAAAGTTGGATCTGTCATTGTTATGTTTCGCAATCTTCCTACGCCGAAACTTTGTAATGGAACCCGACTGATTGTGACGCAGCTATCGAACACAAGGAGGCAGAATGCTTGATTCTATGAATTCCTTTGAGTTCTAACGATTTGCCATTTCAGTTCAAACGCATTCCGTTTCAAGTGAAAATTACATTTGAGATGACAATCAACAGGACACAAGGATAGTCGCACAGTGTGTGGCATAAATTTGGAAATGCCATGTTTTTCACACGGCCAGATGTACGTGGCGTGGACTCTCTCTCTCTCTTGGAAACCATCTTTTCTGCACACAGGAACAAAAACCAAAAAATTTTGTTTATCAAGCTGCATTATATTGAAAAAATTAAATGATAAATTCAACTTTCTTTTCATTTCAAGGCACATAATTTCACGCAGGACAACGGCTGCGGGGCCAGCTAGTTTTTACATAAAACAAAAATGAAATAAGCAACAGCGAAATTCCTGTGAAAGTACGTTCAATGCCAATATGTATGGAACTCGATTTCTTTTGGCCGATACGCGCACGCTTGCAGAAGTCCAGACGCTGATCTCAATTTTCGACGGTTTTCAAGCATAAATCGGCCGATGCTGCTGCAATTTACCGTTCGATATTCGTACGAAGTTACTGACTTGTTGGCATAGATTATAGATTTGACGTAGTCTTACAGGAAATAGTGGAACGGCACCAAAACGCACGACCAAGGCAGCCAATTGACTGGGCCATTTCGTGAGATAAAACGTTCACCAAACTTGGTTTTCTATAAATCGATTGTGACGTTCGCCATGTGGCTTGCGCCGTCGTGCTGTTAGAACCACATGTTGTTCAAGTCTATATTAACGTGCCGGTTTTGATCATCACGGAAGAAGTACGGCCCAATGACGCCACCGGCCCATAAACTGCACCAAATCCGGATCATTTTCAAGTTGTTGCTCAGCACGAATTCACGAACTTATGATGATTATGGTGGTTAAGTGGATTCAGTGGCTTCAGTTCTTGCGTCAATTCGATCTTGTAAGGATGTAGGCCAAGATCTTTTCGCCAAATTCGCCACAAAGACGTCACAGAGACGAAATATTTTTAAAGCCACAGGGAGCTTATTTGTTTCCATTGTTTCTTTAGTTGTGAAAAATAAGACTACATGTGATTTATTAATTATTGCTACATAAGTAATTTAATTAGCTATTTGATTTCATAATTTTTTAAATTTTTCTCGAAATCGTAAAGAATGCTTCGCGGAAAAGCTTTGACAGAAGAAGATAAAAGAAAAATTATGGCATATCATGCAGGGGGTTTGTCAAATCGAGACATTTCAAGACGATTAAATTGGTCAAAGGATATTGTAAGAATTTTCTTAAAATTAGGGACCAATTATGGAGGCCTCCAAAGGTGAACGAAAGGCAAAAACGTAGCATTAAACGAGTAATCATGCCGGAAAATGTAAGTGCGAGACAAATAAAACATCAAGGTAATTTGGAGATGGGAATAGACGAGTACAACAAATACTTAGATGTGAATTAGACGGTATTTATGACATAAAATGCGCCAAACCGTCATTGACCGAAAGTATTGGAGGACCATAGAGTCTACAAAGCAGAAATGTAAGCGACGAAGTTCACTCATGATTTGGGCTGAGATAACTTACAGTGGGACACAATAATTTGCTTTGTAACAATAAAAATAGACTCGAAAAACTACATTAAATTCTGATTTCGCTGGGTGTATTATGCCGAAATATTCTTTTGTCTTTTATTTAATCCTTAAAATTTACCATACCGCCACACTTGTAAGAAGAGCTAAGGACTCATTTCAACTCTTTCTACTAATAATTGTAGGTGAAAATTAAAAGCGACATATTAATCGTTAAAGCACAATCATTTATGAGAATGTGTAAATTTTATAATAAAAGATATGTTAAATAAGTGAAAAGTTGCTTGTGGAATATCGAAATCATGACAAAATGATTCGCCACACTCCAAAAACGATTTTATTTTAATGGAAGTTGACAGATTTTTCACGTCAAACCAAAGCCCTTTTATTTTATTTGACAGCTGTCCGAGGCAAAAATGTCATTTCCCATATTCTAGTGAACACCATTTCATTGCAAAACTTGTGGCTGCCACAATATGAATATTCATCATAAAAGCTTCCATTCACATTCTTTTACATAAATTCGAGTGTAAATAAGAATAGCATACATGTATGTGCACATGTTGTGTTGTTCTTAAAAGTTCTTAAAATTCATTTTTGAATATATTCTGACAACATGAAATATTGAGTTTATAGTTACATATATCTGTGCAATACTTTCCAAGCACTGTCTGGCGCTGGTCAGCATCACTTGCGGCACATTTTTTCTGTAACGAACGCACTTATGGCACGCACTGTAAGGCATTTAAGGATCTGTACTTTCGTAGATTAGAAGAAATCAGGCGCTGAAGCTCTTCTGATATTATAGAATGACTGTTGGAAACCACAGTTAGGCATGAGTATAGCTAAGGCATTCGTAATAGAACAGATAAACTAATACGAGGGTACTGACCCAAAATTGCGCGAGAATGTAGAGTTTTACTCAAGTAAAAATAATTGAATTCGTTAAAGCACAATCACGGAGGCCACAGATTTAATTCAACACAGCAGGATTTCGCACACAAATGCTTTCGAACAAAAAATTGTAAATTATTTTGCGAGCAACAAAGCGTAAATCTGCTGGCTAAATCGTCGATAATATTTGTATGTTCACCCATGTGAATGTATGTACTTTTAATAAATTCAGTTTAGCACATATAAAAATATACCGCTGCATATAGTATATGTGTGTGCGTAAAAAATTTAAATCTATCAAAAATATATATAAGTTCATGTTTACAGTTATTGATTTGTCCATTCAATAGAAATAATTTCAGCATTCAGAGGACTTTTTTGTTTTCATGTCGCCATTTCCGTGAATGCGAGAACTTATTCGCTTCAATTATTCAGCTTAGCACATTTTTATAAGCACAATTGATAGCGGATTGATGGAGGATTGATGGCGGCTTTCGTTTATAGCGACTGCGGATTTCGTTATTAATGGCAAACAATTTAAGTAATTTAAGTTTTCTACCGAAAGTTGTCCACAGTTTTCATAGAAAATCTCAAAGAAAGAATATTCCTTGCTGCCTAAATAGTGGAAGGCAAACCATTTTAGAAATACAAGTACCTAAGAATTTATTTAGAATTGAAAACAACATTGGGGTGGAGAACGATAATTAAGTCATTGCATTTACTCCGTTAAATTTTGGTGCATACCTATTTATTGCCGCAAATATTTCAAGCAATTCCCAACTAAATAAAGCAAAATATTGTGCTCCTGCTTTGAATACGTTCAGGCGAAGTCAGCGAATTCAAAACAAAAAGCTCTAAAAACTCAAAATTAATCATTCAAATATGAGCGTGCAAAGTTGAGTTGCTGTAAGCACACACTGACACATAATATTTAGTAAATTAATTATGCAAACATAATGAGAATAACTAATCTGAAAGCGGAATCTAATTACGAGACAGCTCGACAACATTCAGCATCCCACAAACAAGGCAGACCGGGAGTCCAGCCGACCAGGAGCAGTCATTTAGCAGTAATCAGTCATTTCTATTCATTTATACAAATGGGTTCTAAGCGAAGGCAGCAGCCAGCAGCCAGCAGTCAACAGCAGAGATGCTCCACACTTTGCGCTGTCAAGGCCATTATCATTACGATCATTAACAATATCATCGGCGGCGACAAGGAGTAGTTGCTCACCACCCTCACTCGCACTCCCACCCGCACCCCAGCCACACATGTTTAATTGGAATTAGCCGGCAGTTTTGCGCCACAATGCATTCGGTGGCTAATGAGTCCTTACCCGGCATCATGACCTGGTTGGTGCCGCCTGCTTCACTTGCTGCTGGTTCTCGTTTGTCTGTTTGGCATAAATCAGCATATTTTTCCAGGACATACAACCGTCATTGGTATAATTATACGAGTGATTTCGTTTTGAGTTTAATTTTCAGCTGCGTTCCTTGTAGGGATTGGAATGGAAAATGTGAAAGAATATATCACAATTGTATTCACATAGCTCAGAGAGTTCGTGAGGGCTAAGTTTTTGCTTACTAACCGAGAGTTTCGAATCCTTTGAAGACGCTGTCATCTTTTTGCTCACTAACATCAAAAGTAGATGTTGCATCTGGATCATGACTGCAAGATCATCTGAGATGTGGGCTTGTGAAAATATAAATAGGGAAATCATCCACTTTTGTAAAAAAATTATATTTCAGAATGGCTTAAAAATTGACTTATTTCTCAAAAATATTAATCTCTGGATCATTACCTGACAAATATAAACATAAATAATATTGTTAGGTCCGGCCTTTTGTAGAAACATAAATAAAGGAACTTGTATCATTATTGTTATACCAGCTATATATACAAAACCATACAAAACTCATAACATAAAATTTTGTATTCTTCTTCTTAAACTATATCTTGCAGTTGCAACGCATGCGATAGTCTCTTTCCATCACTAATGATACTCGAACATCACAAAGAGGAGTTTGAACACTGGAGCGACGACGAGATCAGTCGGCAGGTTTGCTGTCGACGAAATCGCGGTGACGATTACTTTACTGATACCGACTCCTTCACCAGTGAGGCGGAGAGCGAGGATATGGAGAGGTTGTTGTAAATCGCCTCCAAGAATTGAGCTGAGAGAACTATTATATATAAGCATGAATGGCAGATATTTTACAAAAGCGCTTACAAAATATATGTACCAAGGAACATCCAAGGCGTATCAAAGTCTGCTTACAAGAAAATCGAAATACGAGATGGCATTCAACGCTGTCAAAGCAATACAAGTACAAGGAAAGCCGTTCAAAAAATTCTTTGTGTGAAACCGCTCGTGCGTGCCCGAGTCAACAAGTTGATTAAACTAACATATGCTATGTGTTTTAATATCCCAAAAGTCCACAACCTTTGACCGCAAGCGCTCTTTTCAAGTGTGTACGACGTCAAAAGCAAATATCTAAGCAAATTATAGCCAATGAAAATAAATAAGTGAACATAACGGTACAAAAACCGAGTATGCAATTGTGTGTGAACAAGGGTGGTAGCATAGCGGTACTTCATCGGAGCAAATGTATAATATAAGTTAAGTTTAAAGTTAAGACACCATCCTCCCCACTAAAAATAAGATTAGTTGAATATATTGTAAATAAAACGACTCTATGTGGTGGAGAAGATTCTCCTGCAAGAACATGCTTACAAATGTACTTATTTTACCTGTAAAACCAGTGTGAAAAACTAACTCATATCGGCTTGTATGACTTTTTATTTCTAATTTGAATATTCGAAGTTATTGGTCCTCACACATCTGTATGTACATATGAAGGAACTCAAACAGAGGATAAAATATAATTTCAGTATGGTATTCGCTCCATATATTAGAGAGAATATGATATAATGTTATACGTAGTTAAATTTGTTTTCCACGAGAGGCTTTGATGCGGCCCAAAGGTGTTGGATTTTGCGGCACTAAAGGTACATGCCTCCACTTTGCGTATTGGGGACTAAGGGAAACTTGTATTCCTAAAACTGGATAGCTGATGGTTGCTACAAATATGAATACTACTATCTTTTTACCTACCTCACAGTCAGTTTCGGATTCATTGGTAGCGATCCTCAAGGCTAATTGTGCTCGCCCTCGGAATTTATTCAACATCGATTTCTTATGTTCCAACCCCAATCAATTCAAAAGCGCAGTCACATGATATTTTTGAGAATGATGTCTTTGGCCGGAAATGCGAACATCGGGGGCCGATTACTACCCGACATCATGCGAAAGAAGTGTTCTTAAGCTTACACTGAGTCGGAAAACAGCTTGGCAGCGACATGCATAATAGTTTTGACTGCGTTCTTATATATTTGTAAATATGTACTTATCAAACATTTCTGAGTCACTACACACGAATTGCACACTGCTCTTTATGAGTATGTTTGTATTAAAGTTGATATGTACTTTTGTAATAGATATTGCAAATAATACTCGTATAAATGTATCAGCTTTAATTGCAACTATTTTGCTTTGATTTTATATAGGTCTGCCTGTCCAAGTGTGTACATATATAGAAGCTTATAGAATTTGTATTGTTTATATACTTTTTAGATATGTGTGCATTCGTTTTAATAAAATATCATTTATCACTTAGTGATAGTATGCGAGTTTAGTACGTATTTCTATATATGTATGTATATAAGCAAATGAAAATGAATTTTTGATGTTTACTTAAATGAAAATCTGTACTCAAATTTACCACAGATGTATAGACACACGACATAAACGAAAATAAATTCATTTATTTATCTTGGACGTTGAGTGAAATTTTCATTGCGGTCATTGCTGAAAGATATTGGATTTTATTAAGTATTTGGTGAGCAATTATTTTCTAATTGAGGTTAAATTTTACTGAATTTATTCCCATTGACAGCTGAGAATAATATTAGGTATTAGAATTTATTATTTATTTCAGGAGAACTAACTTAAGCACCGTTATATGTAAGCACGTAGTGTGTGTGTGTTGTCTCATTAATTAATTCGTGCACGATTATGAAAGGGTAAAAGTGTAAGGAACAAATTAAAAAATTTAAGAAAAAAACTATTTTAAATATTTCTCTGAACTAAAACAGCTATTAATCGCAAATACTTATCTGTATCATATGAATAAGCTATATGGATTAATACTACTATGGGCAAGAAATAGTAAGACGTTGTTCATTGTTTTAGAATTCATAATTTATTTTTCAAAGTCTATGTCGACCCCTCTAAGTATTCGCCCTTGTCCCCAATACACTTGTGCCAACGTTTTTTCCAATTCCTAAAACAGTTGCTAAAGGCAAATTCCGGAATAGTCTTCAGTACACGTAGCGATTCTCGTTTAATGGTTTCAATTGCCTCAAATCGGTTTTTCGTTTGAGTTTGAGTTGGCTAGCAGAAGAAATCAGGTGAATATGGTGATTGTGGCACGACATTGGTTAAAAATTTGGTGAGAAAACTCATGAAGAATCGACGGTGCATCATCGTGCTGCAAAAACTAAGAAGTGTCCGCCCACAATTCTGTCCTCTTTTTACGAATAGCTTTGCGCCAATGACACATAACACTCAAATAGTATTCCCTGTTGACAGTTTGGTCAGTCGGAAAGAGTTCTGAGTGCACCACACCACGATAATCGAAGAAAACTGTCAACATAATCTTAATTTTTGACCTGCTCTGTTGTGGTTTTTTTCGGCTTCGACTCACCTTTGCCATGATATTCGGCCAATTGTTCGTCTCTTTCGTAAGCATAGATCTAAGACTCTGATCTTTCCGATATTCCGACGATGCCATTAAGATCTTTCACTGTTAATTAAAGAATTCGCCAATTCCTTTATTTTGTTGACGTATTGATTATCAGTTGATGTTGATGGCCGTTCAGGACATGGTTCGTTGTCAAGGCGTTCTCGACCCTCTTTGCGTAATTACGACCAATGAAAAACACTTGCACGCAACAGGCAATTACCTTCGAAGGTTTTGGCACCAGAAATTTGATTCCACATACAAAATTTAATGGAATTTCTTTGTCAAATATTTTCATTCATCGTAAAAATCACCGAATTACTTTACTAATGATTAGATTGATGAGACATTTTGCATAAACATAACATAAACATAAGACAGTCATACCAACATAAAAAAATGTTTGCTGGGTTTTCGAGCGAAATTTAAACTAAAAAGTCTTACTTTTTTAGGAAGAATAATTAATTTTGAATTTCGAGGCTGAGTGAATGAATTGGCGCTCAACAAAGTCTTCTCCATGTGTGGACCAAATTTAAAAGTCAAGTTCGAATTAATTTACATAAGCGGCGGGTCCACAATTCTATAAATATTTGCATGCTACACAAATGGAAGTTCAATGGTAAACTCTATCCAGAAGAGTTATCTTTGATGTGCCCGAATTGTTATGCATGTCTTAAATGTTAT
The DNA here is from genome assembly GCA_037783105.1 of Bactrocera zonata. Taxonomy (NCBI): domain Eukaryota; kingdom Metazoa; phylum Arthropoda; class Insecta; order Diptera; family Tephritidae; genus Bactrocera; species Bactrocera zonata. The sequence continues at coordinate 1,549,959 of JBAWJQ010005039.1, read as the reverse complement.
AAAGCACGTGCTAACGCCTAACGGCTCGAGATTATATACACAACGCTAACAGGTGAATTAATTATGCAAGCGTTTTGTAAGCGTTGAAGAAGCAATAAACTCAGCCCAGCGCTAACACATTGAGCTGCAAACCAGTCTTTTGGTATGTTACACGGTGAAGAAACGGGATTAGACACATTGTATACTAAATCACTAGTTAAACATTTTAAAGGTGACTTAATGAACGGCATTAGGTGTCAAGAGATGTGAATGAAATTAATGAAGATATACCAAAAAGAAGAAATGTCAAGATCAGAAAAAGAATGAAATGCTAAAAAATCAATAACTTGCCGAAGGATTACTTTGAACGTCTCTCTTATTGAAATATAATCAAAAGTGAAAGCAAAATGTTTATTGCAAAAAAAATATATCACGAAATGTCTTTACGAAAATCGGCCATTAACTAAAACATAAACCATGAAACTCTAAGCTCCAATAACACCGAGCAATGTGAAGGGTATAGTTGCAGAAGGAGTGAAATAAAGAACTTTATTAAATTAGCATTTTGCTTAGTCAAGGTTTCGAGTATTTTGGTTTGCTATTCGGCTTAACTAATTTACTAAAACTGTTAAAGCCGAATTCGTTGCCAATTGGAATTAAATAATTTTGGGAATAATGAATGTTGGGAATTTCTTCAATACAAGTTTTCGACCAGTCTGCATCTCGCTCTTCTCCCGTCCGTCTGTTTGTGGGACGTGTGTAAATTGAATATTCGATATGGACACACATGTACCCACGCTGGCCTCGCTCCACGCTTTTTGCCGGCTATTTGCATAAAATTCATAAATAAATGCTTTAATGTATGCTGATGTTTTTTCCAGACATTGAGGACCTAGAAATATGAGTGAGCAAAATTCTAATCGCTTTTATAGCACGTTCGAGCCGCTTTTGACTTTCACATTCTTCTCTTTTGTCGGCCTTTTTGAAAGATCGACAATTTTGTATTTGGTAATCGCTTGAGAGCTGCATATTAAGCCCTGAACTTGAAATACAAGAATTATTGGCAACAGACCGACTCTTCCTCACTTTGATATAAAATAGCGGGAATAAAGAACGGGAGCTTATTTCATTTATCGTTGCTGAACTGTAAAGAAGCAGATTAAAAATAATGTTTCACTATTGTGTGGTAAGGAATATATATTAGTTAACTTAATTGACTGGATTTTAATTAGTTCTATCTTGGTGTTATTGCAGTGTCTAAGCCTGTTGGTTATCGCTTCGGCCCAGGATGTGGGTTATAACTACGCCAGCGCCAGCGTTCCCGAGCCACAGGTGCTTCTTGCGCCACCCGAACCCGCAGCTGCTGCAGAATATGTCTCCACTCCAGTAGCTGCCGCCACGCAGCAACACATTCAGCAAGCTGCACCTGCCACCGTATACCGTAAGGAATTCTACGTCTTCACCGCACCCGCCGAGTCTGTCGTTCATCGGTCGGTTGTGCCTGCAGTTCAGCCCTCGCCCGTTGTAAAGAAACACTTGAATGTGGTTTTGATTAAGGCGCCTGAGAGCGGCAAATCTCGCTACCAGCCACTTCACACCTCTGTGCCCCATGTTACCGAGGAGTCACGGACACAGATTTACGTACTCAACAAGGAGCCCAGTCGTCAGGCGATTAGACCAGCTGCGTCCCAGCAGCACACCACCACCTACAAATCGCACAAGCCGGAAGTGCATTACCTCAAGTACAGTACACCCGCAGAGGCGGAACAACTGAAACAGCAGATTGTACAGCAATACGGCGGCGGTCATGTGATTGAATTAGGCGGGCGCGCTGCTGCCTCAAATGTGAATACACAATATCTTGCTCCAGCCGCTTCCAACGTGAATAATCAGTACCTTGCGCCGGCCGCGTCCAACGTGAATAATCAGTACCTTGCGCCGGCCGCGTCCAACGTGAATAATCAGTACCTTGCACCGGCCGCGTCCAATGTAAATAATCAGTATCTCGCTCCCGCTGTGGAAGCTGCGGCGGCGTCAGTGCCCGAGCTAACGAATGCTTACATTCCACCGAAAGCATTCTTCAAACACTAAACAATTCCGCGTTTCGCGTTGTGTCTGCTGTGTTGTCTAATTACTATTTATAAACTCAAATTTTTCTTTATTTTATTATTCCAAATTATTTCCAATATTTCTCTGTGAGAAATATTACTAAGTGCAAATTGTTTTGTAAACAATTTCCTAATAAAAGCGAATGTATTAGTTTGTAAAATTGTTTAGAGAATCGTGTTCAGGAATAGTTTTATATTAACAACATAGTTTCCGTTGTAATCAATTTGACATTGCGCCAGTGGAGAAGAATAAGGGGATACAATTTTTACTTCTCTTTGAAAATCTATATTAATCTGACATTCGTTATAAAAATACGGTAAATAGTTGGTTAAGAGATGGGTATGAGGAATTAGTAGTTCGCTTTTCAATGACTTTGTGAGGCACGGTACCTTTATTTCATATTTCTGTGGGACATTGTGTAGTTTTTTTTAAATAAAAGTTGGAAAGGAGAGTGTTAAGTAAAAATATTTAATTGTATTGTTCTGACTTTGTCATCAGATACCCCTTCTTCCAAAGCATGCCAAAAGTGAATGGCAGCTACTCGCAAAGAAACATGGGTTTGTATCACCCTCTCCGATGTACAGCTTTTATTATAAACATTGGCGAGTCGAAAAAGTCAATTGATGCCTTTGCAGTCGTATATCTCCAGTGCTACCAATCACATTGTGTCATAACATATGGTACTGAAAGGGTGAGATTTTAAGCTTCTTTTAACCAAAATAAAATTTAATTCGGGGAAGTTTAAAAAAAATTACAGCTGTTCAAACACGAGTGAAAATAATGAAGAAATTCGCTATAATTTGAAATTTTTGTATAAGAAAGGGAAGAATGCCACGCAAGCCAGCAATGAAATTTGTGAAGTTTACACGAACTGATCGGTGTAGCACAACAACGGTTCGCTCGCTTCCTTTCTGGAAATTTCGATTTACACTAATTTAATAATGAGTCTAGCGAAAAAATGGCAGAAAGTGGTCGATAAAATGGCGCATACATATTTTTTTATTTATTTATTAATATAATTATAAAAAAATAAGTTGAAGTTTGATTAGAAATACGAAAATACTTTTTCGACATATGATATGTTTTCCTTTATTACCTGCTCTCAGCGAGCAGTGCTGTTGCAGAGTATTTTCAACGAAAGCTTCACTGTATTTTGCAAGAATTATTTGGAAATGGCTTTAAACCGATAAAACCGTGTGTTTTCGATTGCAAATAAGACTCGCATGATGACCAAGTGGAGCATAGAAGTTGTCATCGCCAAATCGGAAATGAGCGCTGATATTGTAAACGAATGTGTACATAGATACGGGCGTACATACTTAGCTAACACATATCGGTTTAAAAATTGACAGATAAGATAGCAATGTGTGAGTGTGCGGCTATGAACGGGCGGTGGCAAATAATGATAATAATTCCTCCATAATGTGGTCATATTGCCATTGCGATAAATTAGTGAGTCAGAGCTTTTCATTTCGGCTGAGCATATTCGCTAGTATTTACATATGTGCGAACGCCACTGCACTTTTTCCACACATGTAAGCTATCGCACATCATATCGGTTTCTAAATATATCCACATGTACATACATATTGAATGCCGCGACTCGACGCCAGCGCCAGCGATGACGCGCGCACAATTTCAATTGCGAAAACAGCACTTCTTGAACACGATATTATTACCTTTTATTTGCTTGAATCGACTTGGCCAACGGCGCTGGGCAAATATTCCGACATCAAAGCATTGCTCTATAAACGTGGTCTTAATAATACATTTAGCATAATTTGCATATTTTTTATTGTTTAAACAAAAAGGCCAAACGGGTTTGAAATTGAATTACTTTTACTTTTTTATTTCTGTTTGCGCTTGGTTTTTTGTTTGCTCTGCGCGCATTTTTGTTCGTTTTTGGTCGCCGGAGCCAAAGATTGTTTACCTTTTAGTTTTATCTGCTGTAGATGGCACAGCTGCTTCTACTCACCTCCACTTCTACGTTTGCCGCGGTCTTGTTCTTGTTGTTGTGCGACACTTGCTCTTGCGCCGCATCCGTGAGTCAATTGCCGGTTCAAGTGGCGCGCTGAAATTTCAAACTTAGTGGTAATTAAGATTTCGCATGAAGCTCGCGCCGTCAGCCGCGCCACAGCCTCACATCGTGCTTTGGCTAATAATGCACACACATACACACACAAGCGACGAGTGTTGTTGTTGTTTCAAACGCTACTTCAGAATGTTAGTCGCAGAAGACAGCGCGCAAAGTCTTAGATTTAAGTAAGCATTTATACATCTCTGTGTACATTTGTAAATATTTATTTATAAGCAGTTGCAAACATATGTACTTCAAGGTACATACATATATAATATTCAAGTCAGATGTCAGCACGAAATCGTCTTCACCTGACACGCTCCAGCTACTGTTGCGCGCTCGGCCAGACCCGCACTGTGGGTACCTGTGTGCTGAGGGGCCGCTGCTTGGGTCTAATATTTCTTTCATTAATCTATAATTTTTCTTGTTTTGCTTTTGCTATTGTTCGCGCGTTATCGGCAATGTTCGTGCTTGCACGTACATATCTTGCAAACGCTGATTCACAATTATGAAAATAAGTAAATTAATGTGCCTTAGTTCGACAATAAGACGACTTTGCCGATCTGAGTGAATGTGTCTTCTTTCCCTTGTTAGCCGGCTATCAATCACAGCAACCGCATGTAAGGAAGTCATTATTCCCTGTGTTACGTAAGTTAGTCAACCGGATGGAACCGCATTGTGCAATTATATGCAACTTGATAGGTTTTTGGGGCTGCAGTTGTTGCGATTGTGACACCTTACCAGACCCACCGAGCAGAGGGTAGACATAATTGCTTGTAGACGCTTGTCGTACAGTTTTGATTCTTATGTGAACCATTATATTTCTGGTAACATTTCCTGACCCCTCCGCACTTAAAGGGGAAATGTTCAGTGCTGACTTCACGGGTGTTACATGAAATATGCTGCATTTCCCCGCGGCGGAGCTTAAGCGAAGTTTGGTTGTTGTCGAAAACCTTCCTTTTATGATAAAATACAAAGAATTTTGGGTATAAGTCAGGCCTGGCCTGTTAATGTTACCTTCAAATTTGATACAAGTACAGAAGGGAAATCACTTGCTTTCATAGGAGATCATCTCGCTCCCAAAAAAATATATATATATTTCGGTTACTAATCCCTCTTTCTTGGCAGCCTCAGCTCGTTGAGCCATTTTTAGAAAAATTGTGGTCTTCAACTAAGTGGTAGGCCTTCAATCATACAACTGCAGATTAAATGACACGATGGGGTGCATCAGAGATATGCGACAGAGTTACGTACGTGATTTGTTACATTAATCTTTATTTATGAGAAAGAGGGGCTGTCGAGTCGTATCGTAAACGATGTGAACATTGGCGGCATGCGAAACAATGCAAAATTACATTGCCTCACACATGAGGAAAGTCCAAATGTCTGGACACTAAGGTATGTATGTATGTTTGTATATGGATCGGATAAGTTACCTCACATGGGTGCCGTTATGTGTGCGACCGACGTGACGACTTCACTACGTGAGCTTTTGCAGTTGAACCGATTTTCCAATAAATTCCGAGCATGAAAAAGTTCGCTTCTATTTCAGTTAGTAAATATTAAACAAAAACAAAAACAATGGTAATGAATAAATAAAATAAAATAAAATAATAAGGCGATATGCGCAGTATGACAAGGCGCGAAAAATAAACAAAATCTATGAACACGACCGAACCAAATGCTGGCAGGCAAGCGGTCGACAGTCTTGACGAAAATCACATACAAAACACACAAAAAGTAACAACAAAAACAACTAAAAAGGTGAGTGCTCATGAGCGAAGGCAAACATCAGAATGCAGAGCTTCTCCAAGCGACTCCAATGCAGGGAGTTGAGCAGAGAGCGGAGGCATGAGTGTTCTAATGGCAAGATAAGCACAAAAGGTGAGACATTGAAAATTCCACTGAAATACCCATCGATTCGGAATGCGTGTGTGTTCGGCAAACATTGCGGTGTGATCAGCGCAGTCGGATGAAGCCGGAGAACGGATAGTGGGCAAGTGGCAAGTGGTGCGCGCAATGGCGCATGTGTGGGTGAGTGTGTTTGCGCCGAGCGGCGAGTGCAAATTCTACAGTCAGTGCGGATTTTCAGTTTGGCTTGTGTAGCGGAGCACGTCAGATTGCAAGCGCTTCGCGGATTTGTGCGCGGGAAATGCACAACGGAAACTAAGTTCTCGACAGACGAACAAAAACGGAGTGATTCAGTTATTGTGCATACGAGGCATATACATATTTTGTGCTGATTTTTGTAAAATGAATTTAAAAATAGTAATTTTGTTTGTGATCATTGTACACCAACACCAATACAAACTTGCCAGTGCTCATTTGAGACCTTTACATCCCGATCCAGAGAGCGATGAAGAGGGCTATAGACTTCCCAAATTGCCGTCTGTACTTAGGCACGAGGAAAAATTAGGAGGTTGGCAACGACTCACTACACCTCACACCACCACTACTAATTCCAATGCTTTCCCTCATACTAATACAACAACATCTACTGCAGCAGCTACCATGGTAAAAAACCTAACCGGTAACGAAGACTGGATCACGGGTGATAATTACCAACATAGGGACGAATATTCTGATAGCTATGGTAGTGGCAGTGATAGTGTCAGTGGCAGCGCAGAAGTCAACTTCGAGCCCACTTCCAGATCGCAAAGCAGCATTACAGAACTCGAGCGCACTACCAGCGATTCACCTCACCCACTCTATTGCTTGCCGGAAGTTTTCGAGCATGATTACGTGATCGTTGAAAACTACACACAACCCAATACAAATATTTGGAAGCGCGCACGCATTGGAGAGCGCGCGGGCCTAAGGGAAGTGTGTCTGAAGCCAAATGGCTTACCGCTGACGCGCTTGTGCCGCTACAATCCGTTAACTCGCGCCGCTGAGTGGGAGGATATCAGCAGTTGGAAGCACATCGTTTGCATGCGACAAACTCGCGAATGCATACTCAGCGACAAGCTGAATTCATTGCATGAGAAGCTGCTCGAAGGCCAGCTGCTGCAAACTGGTGTGACACAACGCAGCCAAGTGACTGGCGAACTGTATACAATGTTGCGTGAAAAAAACTTCAAACTATTACCCGCCGACGTGCATTTGACGTCACAGATACTGCATGAGGTCGCCATAACGGCGCAAGATCCCGAGGTTTCGGCGGATATGGTGCGAATATGCGATCGCTTGATGTCGAGTGATGAGCAGGTTTTGCGCATATCGGCTGATTTAAATGCCACGAATTCCATTCTGCAGACGTTTGAGGAGTATATGGATGCACTTTCCGCGCGTCAAGTGCCTACAGGTGGCTGTTCGAGCACCTCAACAACAACTATTGTGTCGCGTCCGAGTGAGGAATCGGAGGCGGATATTGCAAGTAGCTACTCAAAGGCGGTGGAAGAAGTGAAGATGGGGCACTTGGGTGTACGTGCACACATTTCCACGAATATAAGCGTATTCTTCCTGAATCCTGAATGCGCCAACATATCCGGCATTGCTTTGTACGCACCGACGGCCCAGCAAAGTACGGCTGAGCCGCATGCTTTGATCAATACGGTAGTAGCGAACTTCCGCTACCGGTTTATTAACATGAATGAATCTGTGGCTGCGCTGGCGCAGGAGCCTGAGCTGCAGGTTGCCGGATTTCTGCCCACGGGGCTCTGGCAGCATGTGCGCGCAAATTTGCAGGCGAAAGGCAAGCTGCCTGTGATTGTTATGAAAGTATATGGTCATGACGCGCTGTTTGTGGATCCAGCACTGGTGCATACGCGCAAACCATTTAGCAAAATCCTCTCCATTTCCATACCGGGATACAACGGTGAGTTGCCTTACAACAGTTGCATGCATTTTCTTATATTCAACTTCAATATTTCAGAAAACTTCCCGGAACCTTTAACTTTTCTGCTGCGAAATCGTTTTGATTATTTGGATCCGTCGCTCATAGCGCAGCCCGGAACTGGCTGCGGCTATTGGAACTACAGCACTTGGGTGAATAATGGCGTTCAGACGGACGCTAAGGATTTGCTCAAGCGTTCCGTTATAGAGTGTCGTACACTGCATTTGACACAGTTCTCGTTTCTCTTGGGCGGCACCTACAAACAGGCGGATATTACCGATGATGTGCTCATTACGCCCATACATTTGCGGGCGTTGGACATCATATCGCTTATCGGTTGTTCGCTTTCCCTGATGGGTCTTCTGTGCATTTGGATCACGGCAGCAATGTTTAAGAGTTGGCGAACGCTTGCCTCCACCAAAATTTTACTAAACCTTTGTGTCGCCCTGACTCTGCAAATGGTGCTCTTTGTCTTCGTCAACACAGAGGATATGTCCGCCGAGCTGGTGGAGGATCGGTTGTACATAAATTGCGTATTGTTGGGTGCTTTCCTGCAGTATTCCATTCTGGTGCTCTTCATGTGGATGCTAATTATAGCGGTGCTGCAATTTCAGCGCTATGTGACCGTTATCGGCATTGAGCGCCCAAAACGATACATACTAAAGTCAGCGATCGTAGCATGGGGTGTGCCGCTCATACCCACTTTGCTCGTGGCCTGCATTGCCCCCAGCTCGTACATACCCACCGAGTATGAGATTCAAACGAGCACTGCCATATGCTATCCCAGTGGATTAGGTCTGACGCTGGGCGTAATCTTGCCGGTGACCGCTGTTGTTGTCGTCAATCTTACCATTTTCATTTATGTGTTCTACAGCATCTCGCACACGCTTAATCAGGCAATACACCGCAGCGAGAAGAAAATGATCATCAAGCAGATACGCCTGTCGGTGTTGTTGTTTTTCCTGCTCGGTATTTCGTGGATCTTTGGTTTATTCGCTTACATGCAAGCCGGCGTGTTCTTCTCCTACCTCTTCTGCCTCACTGCCACCCTGCAAGGCTTTGTGCTGTTCATATATTTCGTTCTCCTGGATGAGGTGCCGCGCAGTGCCTGGCTGCATTTGCTCCACCCACAAAGCAAGAAGAGCAGCAAGCGCTCTACCGAATTGCAATCGATGACGACTTCTACGGGTCTGGAGAGTGGGATGTGCGCGCGCGATGCCGCAACTCGGCATGCCAGAAATGCGAATGGAGGCGCCCAGCCTCAGGCCTCTCAGCCACAGGGTCCGGCTGGGTCAATGTGAGTTATGGTATATTGTAAAAGCTCCCTTGTAAGGCATTTGCGGCGCATGAATCAAATCAATATAGACTGAAGAGTTGACACACACACATATTTTTGTGCACCGCCAGCATTTCTACTTTCAGCTAATCCACACACACACACTTGAATTAACATTTTATGTTCCATAATAACATTTACATGCATCCACACATTTACATACATTTGTACATGTTTATTGACAATAATCGGCATCGAATGCTGCAAAAGTATTTTATGTACCTTCTAGTTTTAAGTGCCACATATATTTATATACCGACGTACATACATGTGTGTATGTACAATTTTCTTTTATACGTACTTCATTTTTACTGACATAAGCGTGTTGAACAAAAGTACCAAAAATATATATTAATAAAAGTGATTGTGATGATCTTTTAGTATCTCACATACATACATACATACATAGCATTGACTCGAAGTTCCAATGACTTGCGCCGTCTTTTTGTTGCTTTCCTTTGAGCGGATTAACACAAAGCCCCTGTCAATTTAAGGGTTAATTATATTGATATTGAAAGAATGTGACAGACAGTGAAGAATGCCTGTATTCCATTTCGCTATGGAGCTACGGCACACAACGGTACATATGATTGTGTGAGCAGTATTTCATAAACCGTTTGCAGCTTGTATTCGGATTGCGGACATTAGCAAAAGAGTTAATAAAGTGTTTACTCTTGCAACATTTCTGAGAAAGTATAATCGCATATTTCTGCGCCAAAGAGAAGTCCATCAAAGCATGATAACACATATGTATGTACAAATGTACATATTATTGCTATCGCTTGCTTGATATTTTACTGATGCTTATCGTTATTTGACTCAGTGATTATTCGATTTTTTGTTGAAGGTTAAACGACTGTGTAAATAATTTTAGCCGCTATCAGCTCAGAGAGTGTGACAAAATTAAATTCAATAACATTATCTGGATTCATAGCACACAGATAACGTTAATATGCCAAAAAGCTTGTGGCACCTTTATCTGCTACTGGGTTGAGTATACTTCTCATTTGTGCTTACAAGCAAAGCTTCATTGAAAAGCCTCATTGAAAGCTTTATTTGCAAAGCTTTTCAAATAAGCTGTTTGAAGGAAAGCTCGTCGGAAAGAAATAGCACGAGCTGCAACCTGCAACAAAAATATTTAATCAGAAGTACAGGCTGATCGAAATCCGTAAGATACTGAAGACTTCCTGAAAACGTAAAAATTATATTGTTTACCGAAGCACTCTGTTACATTATTTCATACTTTGTATTTTGTGGCAAGGAAGTATAATTCTTGACACAATTAAACAGGTGCCTCTCAAAATGTGAGTTTGAACATCCATTGGGTGTAAAATAATAAAACCGAAAAGTAATGAAAACAATCTGACTTCATTGTATAAATAATAAATGAAAACTGATTATTGTAATAGTAAAATCAAAAGTTGCCTTCCATAAATTGCAAGACTTCGAACAAATGTAGTACTCAGCGATTAGGGACTTGCCATTCTCCGTAAATCCCTCTTGTACTAACTACCGACTGTGAGCTAGTTAAGCTTCGTCTTTAAATTACGCATTATAATTGCAAATCCAGTACTCAGGGTAGTAGCCTTAACACTCGCGTACATTTCAACTATTTAATACACACACATTAAGTTAGTTGCTCATACCCAGTAGCAAAGCGAGTTCGTTTATGACTATTCTAATTGAAAACAATATTCATATCAAGACAAAATATGGATTGTTTTTTTTCGATATACAAAGTGCGTTCCAAAGTAAACAGGACTTACAAAAAACAGAACAAATAGTTTTTTGGACAAAATCAATTTGTTTTAGTCAAAATAATCTCTTTCTGCTTCAATATAGCTTTTTGCACGGTCCAAAAGTATGCCGAAGGCGTGTTTTAGCTTGTTGGCCGGTATGGCCACCAGTATGCCGGTACAAGCCTTTTGAATGGCCTCTACGTTTGCATAACGCTTTCCTTTCATAGGCAAATGCACTTTTCCGAAAATGAAGAAGTCGCACGGTGCCATATCAGGTGAATACGTGAGAGTGGTTAATGGTTAAAATGTGATTTTTGGTCAAATAATCGGTCACAAGAGTCGATCGAATGTTGAATTCTGAGCAAGTTTTGGTCGTCAGTCAGTTTGTGCGGAACAAACCGTGCACACACCTTTCGTAAGCCCAAATGTTCGGTCAAAATGCGACAAATCAATGTTTAGGAGATATTCAATTCCATTTCCATGAATTTCAATAATGATTTCGGCTGATTTTTGATGAATTCTCGTACAGTTTCGATGGAATTTCCGGTGATCACGGATTTGGATTGGCCCACATGTTGACCGTCATTTATGTCCTCACGACCATTTTGAAAACGTTGAAACCACTCGTGCTCTCTGCTACGGGATAGGCAATCATCGTCATAAACTTGTTTCATCAATTGAAACGTTTCGGTAAAAGTTTTACCAATTTTAAGACAAAATTTAATGTTGGCTCTTTGTTCGAAGCTCATTTCGCACCGATAACACAAACATACTGACACTTAAAGTGCAATAACTTCACTTCCAATCAATGAAATGACATGAAATTCTCATTGGACAATCGGTAAAAATAGCACATTCTAATGCCCCAGTCGATATATAGATGGCGCCACTAGGGGCGCTTGATTCAAAAAGTTCTGCTTACTTTGGAATGCACCTTGTAGTATCAATATTTCACATAGAGAAATTGTTTTATAAAATTGAATTTCATATTATTATTGAAGTGCCAATTAGGGAGCTCTTTTATTTGAAATACGCACAGCCTATAAAGAAAATTGTGAATTTATTTATACCTATTGGAAATAAGCAACATTACTGCCTAACTCAACATAACCATTTTGGAACAGTTTTTAGAGGCTGCCGTAGAAAATGAAGTGTATTATAGTCGTTTTGCTACTGGGTGGGTTTCATACTCATTCACTTGCAGCAATGCAAGCACTGTGCGAATAAGCAAACCATGCTCAATGACTTGTACATACATATGTATGTGTATTGTGCATGCGGTTGCAAATCTTTTGGTGAAGGCAATTGTGTTCTTGTTTTCACTGGACTATTTCGTATGACGCTGAATAAAAGTGGATATCCGTTACAAACTGCTATATTTATTTTATTAAAATTCCATTCAGACATATACATATGTTTGCATATACCTATATTAGCGTGGGTGAAAAAACAAGTGTTTCTTTTTTCTGAAAAATTATTTCAGAGACATCTCTAAATAAAGCTCTCTCTCCTCCACAAACGGTTTTCTAGTTTTTTCTTATTATCAGATAGAAAAATGCATATTTCGCGCCCAACTAGTTGAAAACATATTTTGTTTTATAGATTTTGTACGAAATTTAAAGCTCTTCAAAAAGGTCTCTAACGACGTTTTCGTAAATCTAAACTTTTAAAAGAAATCAACGGTTGAAGTTTTCCTGTTTTAAATTGCAAAGCTTATAGATGTGTAGAAAATTTTCTGCTCAAAAAGTGATGTTTTTTCTACGAAAAAGAAAACACATTCATTTTTTTTTGTTTGTTGCATGTATTTACCTAACTTGTGTAAAAAAATACAGTTAAATAGATAATTGTTTAATAGTTTTCCCTTGCGCTTAAAGCGGCCACTCAATGAAATAAATAGTAAACAGTGAAATAAACGGACAAGATTTCATAAAATATTTGAAGAAAGTTGTGTAAAATTTGTGGTTCTCTTGTTTAAAATTCTCATTCATTTGTGGAGATGTGCGACAGCTTGGTTTTTAAGAACAATACCTTAAATTCAGAGCAAACAAATTTGCTCGCGGTTGCTCAAAGGAAACTAACATTTATTCAGTAAAAGTGTAGTTCTGAGTTGCAGCTCATTTTTGCACCGCCCCTCTATGTGGACAGTTCCCTAAGCTGGACAAAAATACTGCGGCGGTGGGTCCGATTATAAGGAACTTCACTGTATAGCTATAATATTAATTAACATTTTATTTGAAAATAGTTAGATCAATTGCTCACTTGTTTCTCTGTTATCGAAAATAATTTTCTTGATTTACTGCTACAACAATTGCGAAATATATACATTCATATGTAACTGTGGCTGGGATAGCCCCTGCTTTATGTAGGATCTGAGAGCAGGTGGATAATGTGGAAATATTTAGGTTATTTTAGATTATTTTACTAATTAATAAACGTTCTACTCAATATAAACAAATAATTAAGCTTATTTAGGCAATATTCCTAAAATGCGTTACCATCGTTAACTCTGTGTAGAGGCCTTTAATACGTGTATATAAATATGTATGTATGCATAGTGCAAACATGGTCAAGGATATGAAAAGTGTGATGGGTACCACATTAGGACAATAAGCAACACTCTAATATTGAGTTACTGAGTAGCAAAGAAAACGTGCAACATTTCGAATTGAACATTCCATATGCTAGGAAACAATGTTGTTTTTACTCAGCTTTGGAATTATACTGAAATTATTAGCGACGAGAATTAGAATATCAAAATTAATTTTAATTCTGTATAGACACACTCAGGATTAGAGGTGGCCAAGTTTTTTCATTTCTTCGTTTCTTAATACAATATTAGTAATAAATAGTTCTTGACTATGCCGCTGCTTACTATATTCCCATTAAGAGATTAATGTTCATTAGCTTTTAATCTTAAAATAAAATGTGAAAATCTACTCCGATTAGATTTCCGTATGTACTCTTGCAACATGTTGCTATAGAGTATTATAACCTTCATGGTTTGTTGTTCAGCTAACGGTTATACTTATCACCTAAAACTCAGCGAGATATACACATACGGGGTTATAGCATTGACAGACGGCAGCGTTAATCCGGATTAACTGCGCACTTAATCAGATCCAAGTTTGCAGGTGACAGGCGGCAGTCATGCGAGTTTGAAACTCTCGTAAATAACTGATTGTCGTTTTTGTTACATATGTTTTCAGTGAAAATGGATAGAAGATAAATATTGCGGTTGTAGCCGATCAATTTTTTTACAAAAACATATCAACAAGTTAGTTTTAAAACTTCTTGTTTTATTAATGAGAATTTGAAAAAGGGCTGTTAGTGTTGCTTGTTTTTCATTCACAATAGATTAAAATTGACCATTTTTAACAATGTTGCTAACATTCGGTTGTTTATACTCCATATGATCGGTGATCGGATCGGTTTTCGTTTTTTCGTTATGTCGGTCATTGTACAAGTTATATATAATATATGTATGCATGTATAAAATTGCTTTGATGCCGATTCTCTGGTTGACGTTTTACATCTTAAGATATTTCCCTGTCAGTGACTCCTACAAGTTGCAAGATATAAAATGTTCGGTTGCACAAGAACTTAGCCCTTCCTTACTTTTTATATGTGTATATATTTTTTATATTTTGAATATTTGTGGAAATTTTCAGTTTAGACGAGACCTGTTATGCCATACATCGATCGAAAATGTTTTCGATGACAAATTTCGCTTTTGAAATAAATCAGGTGGCTGGTGAGAAGTGACCAGAGCCGTGCCCACTTTGGCGCGCCGTTCGAAAAATTTACACAAAATAAAAGTACCCACATACCCACTAACACAAGTGCGAATATGCACGAATAATCTATGTAATTCGGAATTTACTGCATCGTAAAAATTAAGTACTTAATTGCCGAACACAGGCTGATAGTCCGGTTACGCACACATTCCTGCATATAAATAAAAATATACATTAAAGCACTGCGAAAATATTTAAAAAGTAATCCAACTAATTCGACTACAAACATGTACCTTCGGCTGCTATTCTATGCTTGAATGCTTGCCGTAATTAAATAAAGCCACGCTAACTGCAACTTTGTTGCAAGTCGCGCATACACACACACACTCACATGTGTGCATATGTATGAATATGGTTTGGACACCGATAGTTTGATGCTTGGCGCTGCATTGAGTACTTAAACTTGCATATATACATATTCAGGTATGCGTGTGTGTGTGTGTGCCTTTGCAATTGCGATAAAATATTTAAAAAGCCGTTTTCTTTCTGTCACTGGCGGTCGGTGCATATTTGCAGCGGGCGGAGATTTACGCCACCGAAGTGCACAAAGAAACCAGTTAGTTTGGCGCAAACACTGGCCAGCGTGGTAAGTGTATCAAAAATCAAACGCCAGCGCATTCAACAATAATTGCGCAAGAAGATGTTTGACGTAAATTTATGTGCCGCAAAAATGTTGCAAACACAGGTTTAATTATTTGAATATTATAAAAATAAAGGCCTGAATGTGTTTACGCATGGCACGCGCACGAAGCGTTTCAAATGCAATACGGAAATGTTCGACTAAATGCGAGAATTTGCAGACATCGAGCGCCTGCTTATCAGCGCTACAAGCCCCAAGCTTAGTTTAATTAAATGTTCCTAGACACGCATTATTGCTCATTGGAGTGTGCGAATGTCAATTTATCGACTGCGCCTGCGCGGCGCTTGTTTGCTATTGCGCACATGTGTATGTGTATGTGTGTGTGGTGTCGGCAATGGCTTTAGCTTTTCACTTTGTTTGCAATTGTTTCGCTCGTTTATTTTGCATGTTTGAGCGCTTGTTTTCTGCTTTTGATTTCGCTGTTCCACGCGTGGTATCTGGTTTTGGAGAGCGTAACTGAATTTAACCGCCGCTGAAGTGCATTGGCAAAAGCAGTCGGTTCATGGTTATCGCGCCAAGCTGACGTACGCTGGCTCACGCTGCTGAAGGTGAATGGCTTTGCCTGAAAGGATTCGTCAACATTTGTAGCCGAAATAACGGAAAACCAAATCGTGATATACTTTATGTGTGACAGTGGTGAAAAGCACAAATATTTGTAAACAAAAAAAGTGAGATGCAAATTTGATAAAAGTGTGTATACTAGATTCAAGAAAACAGTAATCTTGCAATCAGTGAAGAAACGTTCTTCATTGAGCTCCTCTCATGGACATGGCTATAAGTTATTGGAAGTCTTTTGGTTTCTGTTAAACAGCAAACTACAAATTACTTAAATATAACTTAACGAAGAAGTTGATTGCTGTTGGATAAATAGAACGGCACAGTATCTTTTAGCATTTATTACGACTTGTCTTTGCTTAAATTGGATCACGTGTGACCACATGAAATAAATTGATATATAGCGCTAGTGTTAAAATAATAAAAATATATTGTTCTTAAAGATTATTCAGTAAGCCCGGCAAGCTTCTTCTCGTATGTAATAATTGAGTTTTGACTTTAGAGAATTTGAATTTCGTTTCGCTTAATTAGAGACAGTTCATAAAGCCCACTCAAGACTTATCCAATTAATCTGCCAAATGTTCACAAATCATCCAAAACTTTAGACTTTAAAGCAACTCGGCAATTGATAACGATGCTTGAATAACTCTTGCGAAATATAGGTTGTGTGGATGGAACATTAATTATCCATAAATTCGAAGTGTGAAGTTTATTTAACTCAAAATTTATTTAGCAGACCTCTTCAGTGAAAGCAACAACTGCAATAAACACTTTATTTCAGCAACAACAACAATAAAACGCGAAACGGCAGCGACAAATGACAGGCGGCTTTGCCAACCTCCTCAATCGCATGTGCCACATGACACTTAACGTCAACCTAAGTAAGTTTAATGATTTCCTTATCCATTGGACAACACCATAAACAAATAGCTAGCATTAAATTAATAGGTGTAAATCGGAAATCAAGTAGAGCCGCACACGACACAGCAACGCCGTTACATGCATTTGACATGCTAAAATATTTACAGATTTGTCTTAAACGCCGCAACCCGTTCGCTTCTGATCGCGAATTTACCAAATCAACGTCAATGGCAGCCGGTGGCGCATGTGTGAATTCGTAACCATTAAATGTATGAAGCATAAGTGATCAAGTGATCACACGTACAGTCGTTAAAGTTTTGCATAATGTTTTCGGAAAAACTTGTCCGACAAATAGGCGGAGAATTTCAAACACTCAAAAAGCGCTCGCGTGCCACACAGACAACAAATGTGCTCTGACTTCAATGATGGAAACGTGACGTGACGGAATGCCTAGGCGGCATGTTGACGTATGACTAACGATTTCCTCCTCGTGCTTAACGAGTGACTAACGTCTTTATTAAGTTGATTATTTTGATTTTTATTTGCTTTACATGAAATCACTAAATAATAGCCGTTACTTGACATAAAGATTTTGGACAAGCATTTCAGCAATTATAAATTAATTACACACATGCAAACGGAGCAGATATGTGTCTTTACCTCCGAGAAACTCTCGATAAGTTAGGAGGCCCATGTGGGTCGGTATTAAATAAAAATGTTTGGAAAAGGACAAAGTTTCAACAATCGAGATGAATTGATATTTATTTAGAATTACTAGATTACTAGAATAAGTATTCACTAGGCAAAACCTCTTCTTAAGAACAAAAAACCTATTTAGGACTATTCGGCATGTTCTATTGCTTTCGAATATGTAATGAATTGTCACATAAAAGGTATTTATTAGGTTCCGTTTCTCTTCTCTGAAACAGAGCTGATATTAGACGGCTGAAATCTCGATAAAGGCTAAATCTTTTCTCTCCCATAATAGCAGCGGGGGTTTAAAACTGCTTATACTGCTTTGTAAGTGTTTCCCAAACTCACCGATTTTTTGCTTAGAAATCTGAGACATTGTTGGAAAACCAACAATAAGCGCTCACTGTGCTGAGAGCATATACTCTATAATTAACAAAACTTGTATACAACAGCTATAATTCACACCTAACCACAATATCCAATATCAATTAGTTGAACATTCTGCTCATATATTCACTTTAATAAGCTTAAAGTGGCAAATACGCGAAAATTAAAGCGCCAATTCAAATTCAATTTTTCATACTTTTGATGACTTAATTTCCATGCGACCACCATTAGGCACTATTAACATGTGTTGAATTCTGTCAAAATAACTGAGTTCGGGCACTTTCGGGCGTGAGTAAACAGACAATAAATGTTAAAAGCCGCAATTAAAGCACGATAAACGCATTTATGCATTTGGCGAGTGCAAACAACTCATGCAAATGATATTGCCGGTGAGCAATACCGTTGGCTATGAACCCCTCCCACATAAACAAGCTGCACTCTTGAACTTCTGTTGGAAAAGGCGACAGAAATGTCCGCTTAATCTGCCGCACCAGCTGGCGTTTTTTAAAGGTTCGAAGAAAATAAATATTTTCGCAAAAGTAATTTCAATAACAGGTTAGCCTTAGTCACTAAGCCATTCACTTGTTTTCAACAGCTCTCATTTACATGAAAATTACGTGGAGTGGTGGCGCGCCTTCATTTTCATAAGTAAATTACTTTTGATTTCCAGCTCTTGGTTGATATAAGACGGCTATTTTATGTTTACTGTAACAAAACATTCAATGCCGGACCACCGACAACATTTTAGTCATTAAGCTAATTTTTTGCCGAGTATACTTAGTTGAATGAGTGCAAATTTAAATGACAGTTGAGCAAGACAACAAAGTGTTATGCACACTTCTTCCGACTTGAAGTCGGCTTTTTGTGCACAGCTTCAATGAGAAAGACCATCTAATATCGTTCCATGTGTTACAATTTAGTACAGTTCACATTAAGCTGTGCTACAGTTATCTCAGCTCTTCACCAAACATCTAATTTCTTAAATCAATATGAATTCTAATTGCGTATTATTGTACTCCACGTATGTATGTACTTGTTTGATCTAAGCCTTGCCGATATCTTGAAAAGTCATATCTTTTATTTGTAAAAGTTATTTTAAGCCGGCATTTGTGTTCTCATGGAAGAAATGGTGTAATCAAACGTAAAGATGAAGAGAAAAATATCATGTTAACTGAACGAAGTCCACTTCACTCTGTCCGACGGGTTTAACAAGTGAAGTTTTGGCCAGATATCTCAAAGGAGAGCAGTTAAATTTTAGAACTTTTTCAATGTTTACAAGGCCTGAAGTATGAATAATAAAGTACATACGAAATTTGGTACATTTGCTCTCCGATATTAACACTAAAGCGAACGATTCCGCAACGTTTATCCGATATTTGTCGTTATTGTATGACTAACAAATGACAAGGTCATCGTGACTTCTTTCCGGGTTTTAAGCGAATGAAGATTATACCTCAGAGTGCGGTACATAAATCGCACGGAAAAGTTAAATGCGAATTAGTGTGAGATTAAATCAATAAATAATCTTTACAATATAAGTAGATTAGCTGTAAACAACGGAATTACATTAATACATGCATTTCCTTTTAAAACAAATTTGAAGAGAACTTGTGACTATAAAGTGAATGAGCCTGAATATCTGTAATTAACTCAAGTACACATACTATATTGCT
Source organism: Bactrocera zonata (assembly GCA_037783105.1). Classification (NCBI taxonomy): domain Eukaryota; kingdom Metazoa; phylum Arthropoda; class Insecta; order Diptera; family Tephritidae; genus Bactrocera; species Bactrocera zonata. Next base: position 1,530,281 of record JBAWJQ010005039.1, on the reverse strand, counting down.
TGATTTGGTTTTTTGATTCCCTATCATCTGATCTCCAAACTTTTTGTTGTGTAATTCTAAAACTACAGCAATTAAATAATCGGCATGCGTTCGCGCAATACTTTTTATTGAAATCCCCGTCAACTGCCGTTACTGTCGTTCCTCAAGTGCCACAGCTCTTGCTAAAATTCAGATTTTTAACTAAACGTGGTTAATGTTATTTTATTGTTCATTTAGGAATGTCCATTGTTCGTGTGTTAATGTATACATTTAGTGGTATAAGGTACAAAGCAAGCAGTTAACTCCGAAATATATACACACATATCAATTTTCCTTGGGCTCAAGCCTCCGTCCCGCTGTTTTAGCGGATGTATTTTGTTTTTTTGTGCAAGCCTTACTACAGCTGATGGTTAATTCTATGTTTGGGCAATTAAATAATACTGCAGCGCATAGCTTAGGAGTAGTTTACCAACTCAAATTTTCCAGCATATGATTTTCGGCACAAACGGCCCCAAGGATGTTAGAGCAAAAAATACACAAACAACAAATAAATGTTAGAAACTGACATATGAAAACTTGAAAAACAATCGAACTACTCAAACTTTAAATTTGAATGTTGTGGCGCGGTGCTTAAGTGCTCTGCACAAGCTCCAACTCCGCGGCAAGTTGCGACAGTCACGTGCAGCCAGTGCCGGGGCAATAAAGCGAGCATAAATGGAGGTACCGCGAAACAGTTGGTTAAACGCCTACAGCTTCAGTTCGCTTGCCGGTCAGTCACGCTGCAATGTGTACATATTTACTTATACGTGAGTCATGAGAGGTTTGCAAATATCGACACTTTTGATCTACTTATATAGGTCGATCAAATATGTATGTCTGTAGCTTTTGCATGCCATTGTACTGTTGTTGCTGTGGCTTTTGTTTGTCATAAGTTATCGAGTTGGCAATTTATCTCTACTTGAAGCGCGGCTTTTTGAAGCACAACTCCTCGTCCAAAGTCACTCAAGTTATTGACAAAACCTTTTTATATTATATTTCTACGAGAGACGTGAATTTTAATGCGGCTCCTTGAACCACCAGTCGAATCCATCCATTCCAGCTTTAATTTCTTCTTTATATGAAGTGAATGCCTTTTAAGAGCAGGTAAGAAAGAATGTTTTATAAGAACACCAAGCATACATACCGAGTTGTATAAACATAAATCTATAGCTATTTCTAGATGGAAACAAACGTCCTGTTTACCCCTCTACGCTCGTAAACGAATTGCTATTTTCGAGCCGACAAGTGAATAATTCACTTCAAGTTTTTGTTTCAATGTAATAAATTTAAACTATAAAATACATTCGATTTATCGTAGTCTGACAGCTGTCATTATTACCATGTACGTCTCCGCACCGCAACACTTTGCATGGAAACATATCCATCAAGCGCATATGAGTTCACACAACGTTCGATATTCAAGAAATGCCTGATGTCGAAGCCCACAGGTGCGGTCACAACGTTTAGATTTGCGAATATTTATTGCTGCCTCTAATTGGCTTTATTTATATATATATAGTATGTTTAGTATAACATATACCTGAAAGTAGAGCAAGCGCACACACGACCTGCCGCAATTATTTTATATAAAAATAAGAAAATATCAATACAAGTATCTCTCACAGTTTAAATAATTATATGCAATTTATTGCACAAAATAGAAAACCGTTCTTTTGCGGCATAAATAGAGCATGGCTGAGCTGAATTCTTAAAATATGTAATTATGCATATATATGTATGTATGTCTGAAAACATTGTTAACTTTTATTTTCATTAGTAATGAATTCAATGTAGAAGGCGGTCGCACAATGTTCGCTCAAGAATTTAAAATAAATATTATTCATTAGGGAAACCTTGCAATTCTGAACTATTTCAGACTTTTTCTTTTACCAAATGTTGAAAAGTTTCTCCCCTAGATAATGTATGTCAATGCTGGGGCGTCAAGTCAATTATTTTATCAACTACTAAAGGTCTTCTGAAGATTTTACTGCTGAGAGAATATTTCTGATAAGTGTCATCATTTTTTCCCTTTGAACTACGTCATATCTACTATTTCATATCTTCAAGAATTAGAACAGGGTGTATTAAGTTTTCAGGATGTTTGTAACACCCAAAGAAACGTCAGAGACCCTACTGTACTTATATACTGTACATGTAATTGTCTTTCAGTTTTTGATGCAAAGTTCTTTTCTCTTCAACAAGCTGCTCATTTGTCGGAAATGCCGATATTGGGCTATAGCACATAGCTGCAATACAAACTGAACGATCGGAATTAAGTGGTGGTAAGGAAGCTTTTGTGAAAGGTATTATATAAGGTGACCCATTTCGATGTTTCCTTAAAAGAAATAAAGAAATTTCAATTTAATAAGGAATGTTTTTTATCAATTCGAAAGAACATTTTTTGAAATTTATTTTTTGAAGATTATCTCTTTAAAATATTGGACGCGGCTACGTCTCAGATGATTCATCCGTTGGGTTCGATTTTCATATCTCGTTCGAGCATTTCGTCTTGTAATTAGCTAATGACACGCGTGCTATTTTGATCCAAGGCCTGACTCGAAGCGGGACTGCCTTCATAGACTTTAGACTTATATATCACCACAGGAAAATGTTGAATGGTGTGATATCACACGTTCTTGGTGGCCAATCGACCGGCCTAAGACGAGAAATTATCTGCTCACCGAAATGTTCTCTCAATAAATCCGTTGATTAATGCGATGAGTTTGAAGTGGCGTCGTCTTGTTGAAACCAAATGTCGCCGAGATCACGAGGCGAACGGCGCCGAATCCAATCTCAACAGTCTTCGTGTAGACTTTCAGCTACGGCTGCTATATATTCTTCACTGCGTGCTGGACGTGGGTGCTGGTTCTAGAGGTGGGTGTGATGGATGGATGGATGTTGCGAATAGTACCCTCAGTAGAATGTGAATTTCGTAATAAAGTACACAATACTGAACAAAAATAACATGACAGCTTGAAGCGCGATCTGTCAAAAAAGGTTATTAAAAAAAGTACATCTACTTGAATAACTAACGGGTTCTGTACAATCAAAGTTAATGCTTTTTGTCGTTTTCGTTACAATCAGCAATAGCAGTTGGTGATCAACAACTTCTGCGACTCGTCATAACTGATAAAAGCCAAAACATTTTATCTCATATATAGTTTGGATATATCTCACTATTTAAAATATCTCTATTCTAACATTATAGTAGTACCATTATTATAAAAATATTTATATATTGACAATAGTGTTGCATACAGCTGTAAATAATTTGGAGCAGTTTTTCGAGTTTCAATGGTTTGCCCCGCCGAAAGCGCATAATTTTCCAGCAAAATAATATTTCCCCATGAAAGTAAAAATTGTGGCTCTGATATCGAAACACAATAGCTGTGGATACACACATACACTCATGTGCTCACTGCAAATGTGCACTGACTTATCAATATTTGTTTGAAAGTTTCCATTTTCAATGTTAATTGAATTGGTGAGCCAAAAAGATTATAATTTATTGGATTGCTTTTTGTTTATTTTTGGGAAATACGCTGCGTGTGAGTTTTATTGTAAACATGTACGTCTAACTATGACCGGATTCGTCTGCTCAGCATGCGCCGCAGGGGTTACGTGCAGCCAGTGCAGGCTGTGGTCAATTGAAAACTGCGATTTGAACGAAACGTGCGCTGAAGTGACCATACATACACACGTACAAGTATTTACATAGTCACACCTCGGTGCTGACATATTTATGCCGTTTATGCTTATTGAGCGCGTGTAATTCGATGAGAGTGCAAGCTGGCTGTGTTTCCGTCCACGATACATTAAATAATAATATTTGAGTTATACATACATACATACATATATGTATTTGTAAATGGGTGTGTGTGGCTTTCAACAATATTTCCGTTTGTGCCTTGGCTCTTACAACCAACAAATTGCCCGAGATAAATCTCTGTGTGAATGGTTTGAGATTCAGCGGTGAAGCAAATGTGTTAAATTGCTAACTCGAAATATTATGATTTTTTTGAAAATTGTTTAAATATGAAAAAAAAGAAAATTGCTTATTGCTTGAAGTAGTGTCTGGTCTCTGATACACTTGTGTTTGTGAAAACTTGCTGTTCAGTCAATTTTTCAATTTTAGTTGACTTAACTAAAATAAAAGTAATTGTGTAAGATAGCAACAACAGCAAAACTATAAATAATAGTAATATCAATAATGATATACCTTTGTATACCTTACTTGAGACTTATTTACTTCCACTATATCATAATATCAATAATGATATAGTGGAAGTAAATAAGTCTCAAGTAAGGTATACAAAGACTTATTTACTTCCACTATATCATAATATCAATAATGATATAGTGGAAGTAAATAAGTCTCAAGTAAGGTATACAAATCGGTAGTATTTGAGGTAGAGGCCATAGGAAGACATTTTGTTTCACATTAAATAATACACGTTAGGAGTAATCAGAACTTTTGTAATCATTAATTAGAATCCTCAGCCGAAAGCCTATGATGCTAGCGCTGCGTACTTTAGTTTGTATAATAATTTGTTATTATGTAAGCTTTAATAAAATAAAATAAATTAGAGTCCAGCATGGCTGGGCCTTTCAAACAAACAATGTCAAAAGTTAATTTGAAAATAGTTGCTCTCTTTGAAAGAATACAAATTCTCAGACCAATTCTAACCAAATCTAATATTTTCGGCATATTTTACTTTGAGATTAGTAACTTAAGATGTTTTAGTGAACTTACTATATTTAAGGGGGTATTCTACTCTAGAATTTTGAAAATTTCGATTTTTTTTTCATATATTTAAAATTTAGACTTTCAAAAATATGACCTTGGAAGGATTTTTCAAAATTCGACTTATTTTCGGAGATACAGCCGATTTTGTGAGGTGGCGTCCGTGTTCACTAAATTGTCTCCTAAACTTTAAACGCGTTTTTCTCGAAACTACTTTTTTCCACACGGTACCGGCATCATCTCAAGTTCTATACAACCGATTTACTTGAAATTTTGTGTGAAAATTCTTTATATAATCCTTTATCGGTCCTACCAGCATTGTGCCAAAATTTTTGTTTTTAATATTTTAAAAAATTCAGGAATTTCAAAAAAAAGTGTAAAAAATGATTTTTATTTTCAGGCAGTCGCCATTTTTCAAATTTTTCGTGTTCCCTGAGGTACATCCTTACTGATTAAAAATTTCTTTTGATTTTTTTTGTCAGACCACCAGGAGAGTCAGGAGCAATGTCACCAGGATGCGCCATTTTTTTTGTACACCTGTCTCTCCCCCCCTCTAATTATTTTAATTTTTAATATTTTTTTGTAAATTTTTTTTCTGTATTCTTAAGATATCAATAAAAACACCATAAAAAATGGATAGTGTAAATATTTTTGGTTTTTTTTAAATTAAATTCAAAAAACTGCACAAAATTTGATTTCTAGAGTAGAATACCTCTTAAAAGCCCGATTATACTTGTGGTAGAAAAGGACAAACTGTTTTGGCTTAAGCTCTTTTTAGGGGTTATATCCACTTGTAAGTTCGAAAAAATGTGTTTTTTGTTAATTTTTTCTAGAGATGCTTTTTATTGAATATATACATAAAATATATGAACATTTAGCCAATTTAACGTATTCTAAGAATTCATATTTATTAATAAAAATATTGGGTTCCGTCGTTCCTTTAGAAGATCTCCTGTTTAGCGGTGAGGAAGATATCTCTGATCCAAATTATCTGAAATTAAAAAAGCAAAAGGACTACTTTTAGGATAGATAAATACAGATAATAATCGAAGAAATAGTCAAAATTTTTACTTTAGACAAAATGGCGGCTTCCCAACAAAACTTCAAAGTGATTTAAAAAATCGAAATTTTTATCAGAGAGATCAAATAGAAACTTTATTCCTTCGATCATTACCTGACAAAAGTCTTTAAGAAGTACAAATTTCAAGTCAATCTGTTGTTTCAGAGAAATATTCTTCACCGACTTTGAAAACATCGCAAATGCATTTAGAGCGCAGTTGCTACTCCGGGTTACGGTTCCGCCTACTTTCAAACGCTCAGAACCGTCTTTACAAATATGCTCATTACTCCAAAACTATTTACCGGATTACTTACAGACAATTTTCTCGAAATACATGTATACATTCAAAATGTGCAACAAAAAATAGATTTTTTCAAATTTACATGTGGACATAACCCCTTTAGAGAACGGATCAAGTTTTTTGAAGTTGCATTAAAATAAAATATTATATTTTAAATGGCAATTAGTTTGCCTGATTGCAATCAGGCCAATGAATATATATATTTAGCCATTAAAAGAACTATTTAATTTGTAAAACTAATTAACTCACCAATCAACATTCGTTTTTATTTGTATATGGTGCCGATAGTTAAAAGCGCAGCTGTCAAAAACTCTGTCACTGCTTGTCATACACCAAATCAGCGAGGCGTTTAATCGGCCCGACACAAGCATTTTCCACAGCAAAACGTGGAAAACCAAACGTCAATATGTGGCGCGTGCGCACCGGTTTCATAGTGACACTGCTGATTGTCCACAACGTGTTGTTTGGCGGGTTTAGGCCGGCGCGCTCCCTGGCCGTGCGATCCAATTTGGAAATTGTTAAGCAATGGAAGCTTTTCTCGTACGCATTTCCGCAAAATGCTCCCGTCTCCGACCCAAACTACTACAATCCGCTGACTATAGTGCCGACGAGTATGACAGTGGGTTATGACCGGATTTACATTGCTACACCCAAGCTCTTTGCCGGCGTGCCGACAACCGTCACCTATGTATCGAAGGCGGACTACAGCGAATCGCCGATCTTGCGTGTAAGTGCTGCATTGACTGCCGCAATCACATTTTCGCACTTTAATTCGTCAATACTCATATATTTACACACTAATTTGTAGTCTTACCCGGACTGGTCGTATACGGTTAGCGGCCGCAGCTCGTTCAACTGCAGCGATTCATATTTGGTGTCGGTATATCGCATGCGCATCGATTCTTGCAACCGTTTGTGGATCTTAGACGCCGGTGTCTCGCGCACCTTCGAAGACTCCGAGCAAACTTGCCAACCCAAAATACTGGTATTCGATTTGAATACAGATCAAGTGGTTCGACGCATCGACATTCCAGTAAGTAGCTTCAAGTTGCGGCAGTTGCGTTAATATTTATTGGGAAATGTTCATTTACAGAGAGATGTCTTGCGCAATCAGTCGATCCTCGTCAATTTGATCGTTGACGAAACGACTTCCATTTCAGGAACATGCGACGATGTGTTTGTCTACATCGCGGATACTGTAAGGCCTGGTGAGTTTGAAGCTCCTAAAGTATTTTCATTAATAGCATTTACATGGAATTGTTTGGATATCTGGTTCCGTTATCTTCGTTATTCCACGATATAGTATATGACCTAGTAGGTTTCGTTTTAGAACAACGGAATCATAAATAAAGACAATGTTCTGAAAGCAAAAAAGTTTGCGAGGACGGAGTTTTATCCAGAGTCCTAAAACTATACGTAATGCCCAGAAGGCAAAGTAATATTGGTGCTATATTAGTAAACTAGGTTAAGAAGCTTAATAATAGTGTATTACCTTTGAAAATATTTTATTTATTGAACAGCTATAATTGTGTATGACGGATCACGTGATATGATGTGGCGCCTCTCACACCCGGCCATGTGGCCCGACCCCGATCTGGGTTTGGTTCAAGTGTTGAATGACCGGTTCTTCATTATGGACGGCATTATTGGTTTAGCTTTCGACACAGTAAACGGAATACTTTATTTCCAACCACTGGCCACGGACCGGTAAGAGTTATTAAATTCCTGATTCAGTAGAATTAGATTTAAAATATAAATTAATTGAAAACAAATATATAACTTATAAATCTTACACTTTACACCGATCAGAGCAGTATTTAATATAAAAATGTTTCACAACAATAAATTAACTTAATTTTAATTGCATGAACATTTGCAGCATCTTCTCCATAACCAAAGATGCTCTACGCGCTGGACCACGACGTTTGCATGACATTTTACCGATACGCTTCCTGGGAAGAAAGTCCTCTCAAGGTCTTCCACTTTACCTTGCACCACAGGATGGAAGCCTGCTCTTCAGCCCGGTTACGGAAACTGCGATCGTGTCTTGGAATCCACAAACAAAGCAGCAAGCGGTGCTCTTCTATGACGTAGATGCGCTGCAGTTCGTGGCCGATATAAGTGAATCACCATGGGAGAGTGGCGTGGTCTACGCCATGTCTTCGAAATTTAACCGCTTCACACTAGAAACGGTGAACAAGGATGAGATCAACTTTCGGCTCATGCGATTCAAGTATCCCAGCAGAAGTGCGGTCTCCTCGCAGCGGCTATTCACACCCTCTGATCAAGTCAGAAGCCCTCTCTACAATAACGATGAGGATTTGAGTGCTTTCAATAGCACGGATTATAAGAGCGGGGTCGCGCGATTAGCACCAACACATACCCCAGCCTACAGCTTAGAGCCGAGTGCAAAAATTTATCAGTTCCACGGCGTCAGAAATGGTCTGCATGCGTTCAGCGGAAACAGTGTGCCAGCAGCGGCTAACATCTTTCAGCTTAGACAGCTCGGCCATCTGGGCTACAGCTACAGTCTGGGCCACAGCACGAACTAAAACTAAGTGAAGTGTTTTCTTTTATGAATTGCAAAAATGTACATACTGCGTTGTTTAAGAAATTTCAGCTGTAAATATTGTTGTTCACATTTTGTTGTTAAATTGTGCTGGTGGTTTATGATTTTCTGTAAGTTTAGGCAAATAAAAATCATTTTACAAAATTAACAATCGTTCTAACTTTATTTGAACAGCCGCAGTGTGATTTCAGCCAAGCGTTGATGTTCTGTCCCTCCTGGAATCGCTTATTTCTCTTTGCACAAATTAAGAGTACATGGGCGCTCTCAACTGCGCATGGTTCGTAATTCAACGACTCCTTTCCGATTTCGGCTCTCTTATGCTCCCAAAAGCTCATCATCCTTCAGCTGCCGAGCATCCTTTCGAGTCGCAAATCGCACTGCAATATTTATAGCGCAAACTGCGTGGAAAATCTTCAGTCGTTGACGGCTCTTTGATGTGCGAATTACCTCTTTAACGGGACGCAGTGACAAACGGATAAATATAATATTGAAATAAAAAGTACACAAAATGCAAATATTTAAAACGGTATTATTCCGTTGGTGAAAGTTTTCGTCGGTTCGGTCACTTAAAGACGTAAGTTGCTAGGCATCTCTCCACAATCTGCGCGTTTTTCTTGCTCACGAGTGCATGTCGCGTATACGCCACCGCAACGCATTAGGGCGTGTGATAAGATGGTTCCACACAAATTGTTAACAATTGTGAATACGCAGATGGCTCAGGCTTCACTTTAAGCATTTGGTGAATTCTGATTGAAGACAAGAGTGTATAGCAACAAGTTAAAGCAAAGGGCTAAAGGCCAGCTGAAACATAAGTAACAAAAAAGAAAACTTAACAATTGTGTTTGCAACTTTCCCATAAAATTAATGACAAATTTTAAATAATTAAATACAGATATTATATAAAAAGCAAGTCTAAGTAGTTAGATTGTTTCAAAATTGTGCGCTCATATACATATACAAATAAGAATCCGCCAGATACTGGATTGAAAAAGTAATAATAATCTGAACGTCGCGAATTCTCCAAATTTCAAGATAAATTGCCTTAAGACATCGGGAGTTTGGCACGGTACTTTTATGCTACATATTTCCCTAGGAAAAAGACTGTGTTTTGTTTTACTACGTGTTCTTACAAAGTGCAAAGAACACAAAGTTTTAAGTAAATGTATATGAGACAATGAACTTTGACAAGGGTGTGACTAAATTCATTTAATTTGCTTTCCTCAATTGGATCTACAAAGACTTTTAGCTTTTCTGGTGAATAACCCATAGCTTAGGGATTCTTTCTCCAATTAAAAAAAAATCAATTGAAACATGCATAGCTAAAATAATAAAAAAATATGCTTTCTCGATGGCTTCTCCTGAAAAAATTTTTTTCCACACTCAAATTTGGTTAAAGTTATCATTGCTTTAAATTATTTAACGTTGCAATGTCTCAGATGTGCATGTGCTTGTAAATTTTTCAATCTCAGGCAGTCATAACCGTCAGTATTGTCCGCGCAATAATAATTTATCTCTCCATTTGCAGAGCTATGAAAGTCATTTATCATCGCTCAGTGTTTACTCGAATCGAAATGCAAGCACTGTCTATAAAATTAGATGATAATCACAGAATTAACTGTAGCTCGGCTGCCGACCATTGAACACTCGCAAATATTGTAGCAACAATGTTTATTTTGTTTGCAAAACCGTTTGTTAGCTCCGGCGACAAAGCAAAGCCAATTGTCCGCTTCACTTAACAATAACACCATTCCAGCTGTTCATACACCCCCGCGCACCCACCCACACACATGTGAATAATTGACTAGGTGGTCGCTGTACTCGGCTAGTTGCTGGCATATTGCGTTGTTGTTGTGACCGTTGTTCACTTGTCATGGGACATTCAAGAAGGCACGGTGCTGGGACTCTTACATATTTACCTCTGAATACCATGCTCCACTAAGTTGAACTGCGTACAATGCACTCACGTTCATATATTTATATGTGTTGGTGTATGTGAGAGGGTGTGTGCAGGAATATGTAGTTGTTTACATTTGAACACTAATGCCGCCTGTTTATGTCATGATAGCACAGTCGCGGCGCTTGCTTACACATTTAATCGCACCGCAAACATTACTTGGACGCTTCGCTTTCCCTTCGTCCCTCAAAGGTCACGAATGTCCCATGCCTGCATTTAAAATGCGCTCCACTTGTGTCGTGGGGTGCTCCCATGTAAAGCGCAACACATATGGAATATGAAATAAGAAGACTGGATCATAGCCGCCAACTAGACATAACTCAGGTTGCTCCTTGAGTTATTTACGGAATAATAATTTCGAAACTGTTTTGGTTGTTAAACGCAAGCCTTAGGGTAAGAGAGTACTAAATTGGAATTTTATTCTCTCTACAGCACCTGTATATTGGCGCGTTGTCACTATTAGACATTTAAAATTAGAATCGACTTCAGGTTGATGTGTCCATAATTGGAAGCAAAAAGTGTCACTCTTTGGGAGAGAAACTGGTCCGCTTTTGCATTCCAGTGGGGCATTGTGCAAAGAACTTTGAACAATGCCAACAACTTCCGCAGATTTGATATACTCGTACATATGTTATACTACTTAAATGGATGACATCTTTGGTAAATCAAATAAAACAAATTCACATACCACTGGGGAAAAGAGGTGTAATTGCAACGTGCAACAACAATGCAAACTTTTTACGACGGGATACAAATAAACAAATTACTTTGTAGAATATTTACATTAGAAGCTTGATCCACCTTATTATGAAATAAAAAAGTAAGGAAAAGCTAAGTTCTAAGTAAGTAACTAAGCTAAGTCATTATACTTTTGCAACTTGCAATAATCCAAGTCACGGGAATTTCTTCAGAAGCGGTCAATATTTTATATTAAAATATGGTATTTGGGTAGTATCGACGGGATTTTATTTATTTTTGAAAAAATTAATTTTTATTTTAAAAGGCACTAAGGTAACTCGCATACCATAACCAATCATATGGAGTAAAGTCAGTCGGATGTTCGAAGTTTTTACCCGATTTTATCGATTTTAGGCAAAAATGCACTGTTATTAATAAAACATCTGCTCCCATTTTCATTGGGATAACTTACATAATGACCGATATTTTCGGTAAAACGTCAACTAAAGGCACTGAGGTCTGCTTATTCGGCTTGAACAGTTTTAGCTCGATTAGGATAATTCTTAGTCACAAACTGGCAGAATGCAAAGGGAAAAGTTTTTCCTCTATATATTAATTGGTGCTATTTTTGTGTACTTGAATGTGAAAGAATCAGTCGGAATATAAAATTGTGTAACATAGGGAAGTAGGCGTGTAGTCCGATTTCCTCTTTTTTACACTAAACATAGAAATATCGGAATTTGGTTCAAATCGGTTGAGTCAGTTTCGAGATAATGGATTTTTCCTAGAAGTGAGCGGTGCCATCTCCATCATCAACTTTCGACACTATAAAGCCCTCTTAGGCCATCCCGGATGCAAAATTTGTTGTCACTGACATATTTACTTACTGATTTATCTTTAGTAATTTTTAACATAACCGTTACATGAAAAATAGGTGGTGACATCAACCGGCTTCACCTATTTTCGCAATATCGTGAAAAGCTTTATGGTTCGGAAGATACACATATACATTGAACTTACTAGAGGGTGGAGTCACGCCCACTTTTGAAAGATTTTCAACGGGTTTCTCTCCTTAATGTGATTCGTTGTGCAAATTTATTTCTGTATCTTAATTTATGCTTTGGTTATCTCATTTTATACGTTTTTTTTTTTGAAGATTATCTATTTCAAATGTTGGCCGCGTCTACATCTTGATGGTTCATACGTTGGTCCAATTTTCGATGACTCGTTCCAGCATTTCAACTGGTAGAGATTTTAGACTTTACATATCCCCACAGAAAAAAGTATAACGCTGTGATATCATACACTCTTGGTGGTCAATCGACCGGCATAAAAGGTGAAATCAACTGTTCACCGAAGTGTTCTCTCAATAAATCGGGTGAATGATGCGATGTGTGAAAAGTGGCACTGTCTTATTGAAACCAAATGCCGATCACGAAAGATCACGAGCTTCAATTTCAGGCATAAATTAGTCGGTTATAATGGCGCAATAACGGTCATCATTGACGGTAACGGTCTCATCGGCATCATTTTTAAAGAAATGGCAGCTTTTGAATCTCTTCAGCTTGCTCTTCGTCCAATTTGCGGTAATTCAGCTAGAAATGTGTCTCATCGCTGAACAAAATTTGGCACGAAAACGTTGGATTTTTTTCGAAATTTTCAAGGGACCAAAGAACGAAGTGATGTCGTTTGGGAATTATCGATTAATTAATGCTAGGTCTCAAGATAGGTGGTGGTATTGCGAATAGTACACTCTGCTGGCCTATTAGTTTGACCATAAGTTGAGCGAAGCGCATTGAACACATTCTTTACAGAATGTGAATTTTCGTAATAAAGTTCAATCATTTGAATATATTGTGCAGGCGTAGGTTCTTACATGATGAAATGCCAAAAAAAAGCTCTGAACAAAAATAATATGATAGCTTGACACATCTCACGTGTGAGCTGTCAAAGTCAAAAAAGGCCATTGAAAAAAGTACCTCAACTTGGATCACCAAGTTATTATATAGTATATAACCCTATACATATCCATCTCGACTAATTGTAGATGATAAAAGCCACCGTTAGGTGAACAACAATAGTATACACAGTAGCAACACGTTGCAAGAGTGTGAAATACGTAGACTTTCGTATTAAAAATGTTTTGGGTTTTGCACATCTGTGTTTATACGTACTTACATAAGCTAACATTTAATTGAAAAAGTTAGCACTTTGAAAGCGTGTTCAACCTTGGTGTTCAGATTTCGCTTTTGATTTCACGAAAAATTCATTGTTTCATCTGAAAGCTGAGGCTTATTAGCATACTCGGATTGAGTCATTTCTCACTCTTTTTTCGGAAAGATGAAAAGTGTTCTGCTGATTGTAAATGTTAATAAAAAAGCACCTTAAAAACCTCCACATGGGCTTTTATACATTTGGTTTCATAAAACCACGGTTCAAACATATTTCTAACTGAAATCGCAAAAAAATGCTTCAAGGAAGAAACACGAAAGCTCTGACAAAAGTGGATTATGGTTTGTTTCAAAATGCGATAACTTAGAATCTTGCACTGAGTGAGATGTTTGTTCGAAAGACGAAGCTCAAGCTGAATACTGAAATAGATATAAAGTCAGTGTGACAAATTTAGAGAAAGAAAGTGTTCACATTAAATCGTTGACTTTGGCGTGTGTCATCTTTTGGTTTGTTTGGTCATATTTGGTACTTATGTATGCAATTTAATATTTGGCCACACCTTAAATATGTTGCCACACGAGCATGAACATGCTTATATGTACATACGTACATACATATTTACATATATGAGCATAAATACGTGGAAACGTGGCTTTGTGCTTTACGAAGAATTGGCTCAATTTCAGGCAGCCACAACGAGCGCGCTAAGCCAGAGGAACAAGCGCTGAAGACTCGCCTGTTGGTGCACACCATTTGGCAGAGTAGGTCATTGACAACCACCGAGCCGTCGTGAGCTATTGTGTGGCAGCAACAACAAGCAACAAGAAAACAGTATGTTCATAGCAACATGAGTAATGTGGCACAGACAACAGCACCGCTAACAATAACGGCAATGTTCTACCATAGTTATACATACATATATGCGTACATATGTGCATTCGTATATATGTGTTGTACTTGTAAATGCTATGAGTATTGTGGAAGTTTACACAGGAATTACATGTATACGTAAGTAAGTGTGTATGTATGTGTGTGTAAGCGTATTTAGTGTCGGAATGCTTTTTCTTGATTTATTCGCATCCTAAGCGCCAGCGCCGATGTAACGTTTGTATATGCCACAGTGGCCACACACCTGATGGAGGTAAATATGTCTTCCTCAGAACACTACTTGTACTTGTTCATATGATTTTCCACACGAGCTTCCTCATGTAAAGAATAATCCAGCGCAGCTCTGGCAACATATTTTTGTATGCTTACATACACATGCATACATACCTGCATACAAGTATGTATGAAAAATGGCACGTCTAAGGCCGCTGAAATTAACGACGAACTGGCTCACATAGCGACCGAAGCGGAAAAATCGATTTTTTAAACGCGAAAACAAAATTTAAAAGCGCACCAAAGGGAAGCGTGCAACCAAGACAGTCTTTGTGCCAAAAGCATACCCGAAATAGTGAAGAGACAAAAACTTGTTTGAAAGCAGGTGGAAAGGATTTAAATTTTTATTTAATTGGTCCTCGACTAGGCCAAAATACTTCTGCGTCGGTGAAAGCGTTGCTTGAGTAAGATTTTGAAGAATACTCAATTTGCCCTATGTCTACACAATCGGTTTATATACATAGTCAGTAGTTAATAGGCATATTTGATATAGAAAAGGTTGATCGAGCTAGCATGAGGCTTCTTAAGATAAACTGGCCAGAAGACGCATTAACAGGCTGTCGTGAAAATTAATATTAATTATTCCCTGAACTCTGTTTTTGATGTCCTTCTGACAGATTGAGTAGAGTGCTTTGCTGTTCCAGTAAAAAAGAAAATAAAAAATATATAAAATAAACGTTTATTTTTTATTTCAGCAGGAAAGCGAAGCTTACAGGGTAATTTTAAAACAAAAGTGTAAACTAAATCGAAAGCAATAGAAAAATTAAGAAAAAAGCAAATAAAAGCAAAATAAAATAAAAAAATTGCGACGAAACGAGAGTGAGAGAGACAGAGAGGGAGGGAAGTGCATGCAAATAAGTTGAATAGTTTTTCCTAGCCAAAGCACTGCAAAAAATAGTAAACAGTACGCCATTCCATTGAAGTCACCGATAAAATAACGGTGCATAGTGTTTCCGGTCTGTTTGAAACAAAGCAACAACACAAAACATGAAGTGAAGTGAAGCCGGAAAATCGCTGAAACCGTATCGACCTGTCGGCGTGAGTGTGCAAGTGCAAAATGCAATGGTGAAAATAAACTTTTGTTTGTTTGTTTGTGTGTGTGAGTGTAGTCACAGTTAAGTCTGTCCCGTCATCCCGTCGCTTATCGCTCGTTTCGCGTGCCTACACGCCGGTGTGGCTCAATAACGTGACGAAAATCCGCTCGGTCTCGACATCAGCGCGCGACAGTCAATTCGCGCTCAACTGTGCAAGTGACTCAACAAGTGGGGCACCGGGCTTAAACTCTACATTTTATTACCCTAAAATGGATGGAATATAATATAAGAAATACGAAGCTTACCTGCAGACCAAAATTGAATTTATGTACGAGCATACGTTCCACAAGCGGAGCATTTAAATTTACGGAGTTTCCTTCATCAAACGATTTATCCACACCAAACCAAAATGGTGAGTGATTACGATTTTAAACAAATATACGGTTTTCTTAATTAGTTTACCAATTTTAATTTTCTGTCATTGCACACATTTTCAGTTTATCATATTCTACTCAGATCCTTTGCTCTACATTACTAATGTGTCGAGAGTAATTGATGAGGTTTTTGATTTTTGTTTAAAAAGTGGAATATTTGTGTCAAAAACGAAAGAAGCGCTGATTTTGAATACTTCCGAGCATTATGTATCTGCGATATTCTTTGAAGTTAAGCAAAGATATACAAAATTATAGAAAGCATTAAAATAACAGTATGACGGCTTTCTTTAACTTCGACTTTCCCAACAACATTCCTTCTACTTATACAAATACTTTTCCAAAAAAATTCGCTGCTTTCCACTTAAAACAATGAAGATTTCTGATCCGGGAAGGATGTCAACTGCGCGGCTTTTGGCCGGCTTTGTTGTTAGCCAACAGAAGTCAATAAAATATGAAAGAAATGACAGGCAAATAAAGAACTACCATCCAAGCGGATAAAGCCAAGCCAAGAACTAATCACGACAGTGACAAACAAAGTGCTAAATAAAGCAAAAGCGACGTCAGACAGAACCGATAATGACTGCTTACGCTCAGGGAACACGCGGGTTGCACTAGCCGGCGGGCTGCACGACTGGCCTTTCCATGCGAACACCTTCAATATGCGCAATCACTAACTAACATATGTTTGTGCATTGATGTCCACACTCAAAGTCATGAGGTAAGCACAGAGCTCGGGATTAACGCCCGCGCCATAGGCCCCCTTTGCGGTGGAGGGGCTGCTTGTGAATGGAAAATTGCGAAAACTCTCATCGCATCATTGAGAGGGCGAGGCAGAACATACAGCTGATATACATCATATATACACACACACAGCGAGTATATAGTTTATTTGCGTTGGTAAAAGTTTAAGCGTCCTCGACGTGCAGGAAGAGGGCTTGCGGTCTACGCTCGGATTTTAGTTTTGTTTGTTTAGTTTAAATTTTCACATAACTGTTGTAATATCGAAGTTGACAGGGCAAAATGATTTCGTGTTTTTGTATTTCTTGTTTCTTGCGGGTCGTCAGTGTTGTTGCTCTCTGCGGTTGTTGGCAGATACATTAAGCTTTAATAAATATTTATAATTCATACTTTCGACGGGCATTAATGCATTCATATATATATGAATGTGCGTGTGTGTGTATGAGCATAAGCGGGCAGAAGGTATGAATAATTGACTGAGCGACTGAACAAGCGATTAAACAGACAGTCTACGGTTCTGCCTTGAACTTTTCGCTCGCGTATTTGTTTTTGTACATTTTCAATGTCAGTTAACAGCGTTGTGGGCTAATAATAAATGAGAAATGATGAAGCAAATTAGACTGCTGACGGGTTTTCGCCGCCGAGATTTGAATTTCACATCTTCAATCGGCTAACCAGAGCCCTTTCTGTGTACTATATACATACATACATATGTACAGGAACACATACAATTGTATCCTAAAAGTGTAGTCAGCAGAAGTGAAATTGTAAGTGCGAAAATTTAGAGTTCGTGAAAGGAAGTAGTAACTGAGAAATCTTTTTTGCCCGAAATTAAATGTAGCTGCAAAAATGCGTAAAATATTGGATTTTCATTCAAATCACACAAATATTTAAAAATATACCACTTCAGAGCAATTTTCACACAGCACAGTTCGTTTTTTCGCCCACTAAAGTGCAATTGTGTACACTTAATTTTAAGCTGTTCTCTAAGCCATTATTTCAATAGTAAACCGGATGCAAGTGTACAGAGTTATTGATACACATAGCTGTGCGTACAATCATTTGTCGGATATAATGATATTGATTTTGAAAGCAATAAATAAAAATTTTCATCGGAACTTGTAGCACATCCGCTCTGATAATTTAATTATGCGTATTTAGACCCTTAAAAAATTCTCTTTAAAATCGATTAATTTATTTGCGCATTTTTGGATCAGCCATAAAGAACTTCTTACCAGAACAACTTGTTACCCAAAAGAACTGTTCTAAATTTTTTCAAAATCGATCGTTTTTTAAAGATTAATTTTCAAATTGACGAAAAATCGAGCCAACAAAAGCCACGGTCCATCCATAAAAAGAGATCATTCTAAAGTAAAGAAAACTATAACACAATTTTACGAAATTCACACAAAGAATAATTCTTCATTTAAGCACCACATAAAGCAATTGAACCATTTCTAAGTTCTTGATGAAAAGTTCCATCACAATCCGATATTATGTAACACAACTAACTATTTATTAGTAGCGTCAAAGAGAGTATACCAATAAATAATTGTGTTGTCAGCAGACTTACGTCTATACTCGTCACCTATTCTCCTTGTCATGGTTAAATTAGGCATCATCGCGTCCTTGCGAAACTAACCAGCCCGCGTGGCTGAGGAATTAATATTGAGGGAAAAACTGAAGCAATTGGCTTCATGAACTCAATGGAACATACAGTTTTTTACATGTTGGACAAAGCGATAGTTTTGATTTATCCCTTCTTAATTTTTCCAAGGCTTACATATATAAGGCTAAGACAAGTATCACACACTTTTGGAATTTTCTCATACATTTTGATTCTTCTAAATACCTTATCCGTCGCGCTTTTCAATTTTCAACCGTAAAAAAAGTCGCTAGCAAAGTTAGATTAAAAGCTGCCAGGCGACGATCCATTTTCGGTTGAGCGCGTCTCAAAGCGGTCCAACAAACACCTGCTTTTGCGTGCTCAGTGGTGTGAAGATGCAGATCCTTAACCGCTCAGCGTGCACGCTGCACGAGATCCCTACCGTTGGAAGTCCAACCACACAAAGGGTCAAGTATGTCCGTGTCTATGGGAAGGGAAAGCGTGCCTCACACTTTGAATGGAGCATGAATGAGCGCAAATGAAATACTATTGGATAAAGAAAATTATATCAGTTAAGTGAAATATGATGCGAAATGGCGAAAGTCATAAGAGAAAAGAGAAAAATAAAAACTCTGGCAGCTGCCACATCGGATTCCATGCCGCCTACTTGACGCAAGCTTGCGCTGCTGCCGCAAAATTTATTTGGTTCCGCTTGGAATGGGGAAACAGTTTTTCTTTTTTGTCATTTGCGTTTGTATGACAGACAGTATGTATGCACATAATTATATGCCATTAGAATTTCAGTTCTCCTTGCATTCGTTTCGCATTCACACTTTTGATAAATTAATTAATTTTCCACAGAAACTCTGAGTGGCTCACTGCTGATGTTGTTGTTGTTGTCGGCCCACTCACTCAAACCACCGCACTAAAGCGAGATTCCGCACACACATACACACACAATTTGAAATTCTTGAAACTTTTTATTTTGCCTAGTTTTTATTCCACACTCATTTGCCTAAGAGCCGTTTCTCCTAGTGCCTTATTAAAAATAAATGTATATTTTCCCCCTACTTTTCAGTATGGATTCGTTAATTACGCCTTGGAGCTGCTTGTACTGAAGAACTTCGGTGAAGAAATATGGGACCAAATAAAGTAAGTAAATTCCGTCAGCATCTCTATACTCACAAATAATTTCAGTTAAACCTTCATAAACATATGTGTTGAGGGGGTTTTGTGCGAATGTGTGGAGCACTTGCCCCTTAAAAGTGTCGTTGCGAGGTTTCTATAATTATAAAAACATGAATCGAAAATTTTCTGGAATTTAAAGGAAATTTCTCCAATAAATTTTTAAAGAAACATAACAAAAACTTCAAATTTAATGGCGAATATTTTGTATCATTCGAAAGAATATTCTTTGACATTTATTTACATGTCTCCATAGGAAAATGTCTAATGGTGTGATATCAAACAGTCTAGGTGGCCAATCAACCGGCTTCAAACGTGAAATTATCTGCTCACCGAAGTATTCTCTCAATAAATCCGTTGTTTCATTCGATTTGTGGGAAGGTGAGCTTTCTTGTTGAAAGAAAATGTCGCCAAGATCGCGAGCTTCAGTTTCAGGCATCATGGCGCGATAACGGTCGTCATTGACAGTTATGTTCTCACCGGCACCATTTTTGAAAAAATATGAACCGATGATTCCATCGAACTACGAATCACACCAAACCGTGGTATTTTCTGGATGAAATGACAGCTCTTGAATCTCTTTAGGTTGCTTTTTGTCCCAAATGCAGTAATTTTGCTTTTTTACATACCCATTGAGCCAGAATTGGGCCTCAACGCTGATCAAAATTTGGTTCGCAAACGTCGGATTCTTGGAACTTTTCAACAGCTCATGGATCGAAGCGATATCGCTTGGGAAGGTTCACTCTCCACAGCCGTCGTGAACACTCTTAGATACGGCTACTATTCATTCTTCCCTGCGTGCTGGACGTGGTTTATTCGGTCGAATATTACCGAATAATGACTGCTGGATCTGCTGATAAAATCATAGATAATTTGCTATAAAAAAAATGTAAGCTTTTTTTTTAAGGAGAATTTACACGCATTCCTTTTTCAACAACTCAAACTCTCTTTGAAAGATTTGCCGTTATTGCTACAGTTTCTTTTTGGCATTTAAGTCATGTAGCCCAGACGGCTGTCATTTCGCAGTGAGAAGCTGTCTTACATTTTTCCATTTAATTGGCAATATTTGAAACTAAATTCAAACTAAATATACAAAACTCTGAAAGCTGTATTTTAACCAAAGAAGTTAGACCGCCACGAATACTCGACCATCTGCCCACTTACATGTATAGTGTAAATATCATATACTTCCAAGTAGTGGAATAATGAATCAGAGCAAATATTCCTTGATTACATTTTATGAAGAAGTTGACATGGCAACCACATTCTTTTAAGTAGATGGAGTCCTTCTACTTTAATATACATATCCTCACCTAAAATACAAAATAACGTAACATCACCTTTTACTTTTTCGCCCTTCTCATCACTTACAGGGCGAAGGAAAATCGATAAAATAGAAACCGCTCGTATTGAAACAAAATTTGAGTTGGTTATAAAATGATTATGTTATATATTGGTTACATCTGACCGCGGCAACTGAACATTTTGTAGTGAATCATAAGAAATAAGAAACTCAATTTTGATTTTTTTGATGATACGTCGTTTTGCATTTTAGGTGACGATGCATGTATATTATAAATATTACTACATTATTTGAGTAGAAATTGACCAGCTTGAGGGATTCTACTGCGTAGGCGCAATATCATTTTGACTTCTTCGTGATTTCTGCATAATTTATCACACTTTTCCATAAATTCAGAAATATTTTGTCCGTCTGCAGACACACCGACTATTGTAGCCTTGCTGATTTTGCAAACTAGCAACCTAAGTCGAAGTATTCGCATTTACTTTTACATTTTCATCTTTCTTTATTGGATATGTGTGTGCACACAAGTGAAAGCATATTTTCGGAGAATATATTTATGACAATCTTCTTATTTTCACAATAATTACGAAAAGCGCGAAGAAAAATGGTCTTTGTTAATGTTTGTATGGAGTTCAGAAGAAAAACTCGTCGCCTTGCTTCGCACTTAAATTTCTGAAAATATTTGAAATAACAAAAAAGTTTGAGAAACTTTTTCATAATGCCCATTAAAGCACGAGGGTGTCTATTAAAAGCATTACCAGAGGTGTGTAAAATATCCACATCAAACCAAACTTTGTGCGGTAGCTCTCGGCTTTCAAGAGGAAAATAATTAATGACGAAATTACACCCAAATTCGTTGAAAGTTAGAGAATTGGGAGTGTTATGAATATGAATTGCATTCCAATTAACTAATTAAGGCTTCCTTTTCAATTTTTGCGTCGGTGACAAAATTTTTATGAAACTAAATGAAAATCATATAAAAGCATAAAGGTAAAGAAAGTTTTATTGCCTGTAAATCTTTACAAATGCTTATATGAAAAGTATGAATCATTTTTGAACTAACTTTTTCCTTTCATAAAAACCCTAAACGTTGTCCGTTGCGAAGCAATTTCATAAACTCATGACAGCGGTCAATTGGGCTTGAAGTTGAAACGATTATGAAACCCAACTAAACGCAAGTAGGCATAAGTAAAACTACATATGCCTAAATGTTCTGAGGAAGATGGGTTACACTGCGTATAAGTAACGTCAGTGTTTTCAAGACCAAACCGTGTACTTGTTGCAAACTTTGCTGGTACAAATCGGCATATGTGAGTAGTGTATGTTTTACGTGCTTATGCTGACTATGCGACGCTATTAATTTGCTTTCATTTGACCAAGGGATAATCCGCAGCAATTCCAACAAACGGCACCAGCAAATAAACTGCAGCGCTTAAGTACGAGCAATGAACTGATAGATTTGCGCCGTCACAAACACACACTGCTTTGCCACCACACATACATACCCACTGGTATTCGCATTTGTGACGAAGTTCTTGTCATTCGTACTTTGGTTGGTTGCTGTTCAAGGCATGAAATTGCTGCCATAAACACGTTCTCTGCCGGCCGTCCTGACGCGCAAGATCTACTTATGTATTATTTATATTTAGTTTGTACTTCTGTGAGCAGGAAAGGTGGCTTTAGTAGGCAAATACAATTACCTGGTCGTCTGCTCGGAGATGTCCACACATATATGTTTATTTGGGCGGCGAAAGTAAATATTATTTTACCAGGATATAAGCGAGTATGCCTTGCCAGAGTAGTATGTTCGCTTGCAAACTTATTTCCCGTAAACAAGTTCATTAAGAGAGCAGTGTACACATATTTATGACGCTCAAACTTTAATAAATATTTATTGGGTATAGTTATTCCTTCCTAGCTAAACTGAATATTCTGCGTGCACCAATGAAAGCGAAAATATATTTTCAATTACATGATTGTCTACGCCTATTTGGCTTAACAAGTTACGGTCCATGGGGATGGCAGAGTAATAACGGAAGATTATAATAAGCTTGTAGTTATTCATAGAATTGTCTCTGTGGACAATTCGCGTTCGTAATTATTGCTATCGTTGGTCATAAGAATATGCAGAACCTTGTATTTTTGGGTTTGGGGGGTTACGTGTTGAAAGAACAGTCTTTAATTAACGCTGTCCTGAAGTTTATCATAAGAAGTCAACGAGAGTTCTCGGTATCTCAAGGCGAGCAATTCAATAATGTATAAATCTCGATTTGGCTTATGCAAACATTTAAGAATCCAGAAAAGTTAAGCGTTTACACAACATCTAAAAATGGATAAAGGAACAATAATATTTTCCGTAATTAAGCTTGGTGTACATTATCCGTATGAAGATGCAAAATGGCATGAGTTCTAAACATTTCAACGAACATATACACACACACCCATATGCGTCATCGCAGTTTTATGAATATACAGTTTCAATAAACATAAGCTGTGAGTTTGAGAGTAGAAAAACGTGTGTCTAGATTTATGCCCTTTGAAGGGGGCTAACGGGTATGTTTGCGCAAATGTGTGTCCAACATGCGGGCTCACGAGACTCCACATCCGGAATGCGAAGAAAGTGGAAAATTTTGTGTAAGCAAGGCGGCCGTGTGGCTCCATCGCACACATTTATCATCATAAAGGTATTTGCTATTTTATGAATTATTTTTTGCGTTGTGCGGAAGACAAATATGCTACAGCTTTACGCGGTCGCACATGCAAATCGGCTTAACTAAGAGATAAATAAATTTAGTTTAACAGCTTGCGAAATTTTAGGGAGCTGGAAATCCATTCCTCCTTAGCAATGTGAGCAAGTGCCATTAGGGGTGTGTTATTGGCAGGAGTGAATATGGGTAGGTTTGGAAATTGTTTCCTCAGCGTCTTCCGATATTTTGCTATAAAGTATCAACAATAAATCAACATAAACAACGCCCGGCCAATTAAACACTTTTGAATAAATAAATTTATGACCACAATATTTTATATGCTACAATTACTAAAGCGAAGCATATAAAATAAACACATGCGAGGACATGAAAAGTTTTACGCTCGCAAAAAAGTTTCTTTGCATTTTTTATAACTTTTATCTTTCGCATTTTTTCACTTCGCCAAATTGCACTCGGCTTGCAGCGGCTTTTATGTTTACCCACCCGCGCGCACTCTCACAGAGTAATATAATATTATTTTACCGAGTTTGCCTTTAGTGGTCGCGGTGAACACATACACAAAGATACGTGGCAGCCACACTTTTTCGGTATTTTTTGTTGTGTCACGAGAAGTTTTCAGCAGTCACATGTTGTGTGCTCCACATGACAAAGAGAATTTAAAGTCATACCGGCAGATAATGTGCCACATTCACGGACGAGCCCATTTTGGTTTTATTATTCTTACTCTGAATTTATAGTACATACATATGTACGATATATACTTGAGTGTGTAAGGGCTTTTATGTTGAAAAGGTAATTAAATAGTAGACTGTGGGATATTGGTGAAAAATTGTTGGATTCTGGAACAAAAATCTGCCGAAGAAGAATACTCATAGAAAGACCAAGCTAAATGAAAACATTCGGTCTTTTTACCGAAATCTCACACCACTTCCGATTTCTTTGAAAAGTTTAAAGAAAAGAAGAAAAAAATAAGAATCAAAATTTTCAGTTTTTCATAAAATGTTTGATTTGATGTTTTCGGAAAGTAGCGTTGCTATTCAGAGAAAACTAAATTTATTGTTAGTAAAAAATAAAATCCTAAATAACGACTGCAGCATATGTTGCGTAGTCGAAATATGATTTTCGTGTTTTATCAATAGATGTCATTGCAGTTGTATATCTCCAGTGCCACCAATCACATTGTGTCATACCATAGTCTAAGAAAGTTGAGATTGTAAGCTTCATTTAATCAAAAAAAAAATTAAATTCTGGAGAAGTTGAAATAAGTTACAGCTGTTCAAAAAAAGGAGAAGAATGCCACGCAAGCCACCAATGAAATTTGTCAAGTTTACGGAGACTCTGCTGCATTAGTTCGTCTATCATAACAATGGTTCGCTCGTTTCCGTTCTGGAAATTTCGAAATTGCGATTAACACTGATGGAATAATGTCTCTGGCGAAAAAATGGCAAAAAATGGTCTACCAAAATGGTACATATTTGTTTATTTATTATTTATTATAAACATAAAAAACAAAAAACAAGTTAAAATTTGATTAGAAATACGAAAAGACTTTTTCGCCTACCCAATAAAATCCAACCAGAATACGTTTTACGAACGATTAAACTTAATAATGCAAAAAGCAAAGGACCATTAATATTTTATCATCAGGAATGTAACTTTTCTATCGCATATTATACCCACATACTTCGCCTTCAAAACGCGTGACACTAGAAAATTCCTGAATATTACGTGTTCAATAACTTTCACAGTTACAAAAGCAATTTTGGCGAATAACTGTAAAGTGAAGTGAAGTTTTTAGTGCTGTCACAAACCCCAACCTGGAGGTGAGGGTCTCACGAAAGTGCAACTAAAGTGAAGAATGCCAGTGCCAGGCATTTCAACTCTTTAAAAATGCACGAGTGTCGCCTGCCGTGCTGTGAGAGTATGTGTGAAAGCACCGTGCGCAAACCCAATTAAATTTTTCCCGCACAAACTGCACTTAAAACTTTAATTTAGTTGTGCGCATGTGGCACGTAGTCCGAGGGCACTGCCGGGCTTTGTGAACATATGTTTATACTGCATGGACATTCACACATATGAGCATGTGTACATGTGTTTGTCGCAGTGGCAGCTCTTCACAAAAGCAAACTTTTAATTGCTGCAACACATCGTTGACATGACGTAATGCCGTTTGAGTGCAGTTTTGCAATAATTTTTCTCGTGCCCGCTTTGTGCTGGAAAGTAAATCATTTTCCAAACAACATAATGTCCGCCGCACTCTTTCAAGCACATAATTGCACATAGCGGACGCACGACCGTCCATGCAACGAGGAGCTGGTGGCTTCCCACTTTA
Organism: Bactrocera zonata; assembly: GCA_037783105.1. Classification (NCBI taxonomy): domain Eukaryota; kingdom Metazoa; phylum Arthropoda; class Insecta; order Diptera; family Tephritidae; genus Bactrocera; species Bactrocera zonata. The sequence goes on along the minus strand of JBAWJQ010005039.1, from coordinate 1,504,281 downwards.
CAGCGCATTACACAAGGAAGCTGGTGAATATTTTAAAAACAATTATAACTGTAAAGTGCTGTGACATATGTCGCCATAATTTTGAGGCTTTTAATCCTAATTTGCCTCTTGTCCACAAACACACACACACACACACGCACAATGACACGGGCGCTCATTCATTTTTTGTGGTGTGTGTGTGCGTGAACACTTGCATGCGAGCTTGCTTTGTTGTCTTTGTAGTTGTTTTCAACAGCTCAACGGCTTATAAGCACATTATTAGAGCCGCACATTGCCTTCCGCCCTTATTTACTTTGCCGGTTTGAATTCATTCATATGCACAAAGTTCCTGCTTTTCTAGCACACAGCTATCATAACAGCAAACAGTGCGGAACACAACCGACGAACGGTAGATTGCGATTTGCACACATTCGCTGCATCTGTAATGGTGCACCGGAATCAAATTCAATCACTAAAAGTGCAGTCTGCCAGCTTTCGAGTGATTGGATAGAACACCTACCCATATGCACGCGAGCGTAGCAGCTTTGTTTGTGTGCGTGTGTGCGAGGCTGGGCCACAGCTCATTAATGTAAGTGGACGCTCGGACGGACGTTGTTAGAACCTTATCATGATGGCAAAGCAATAAACGCACTCGCCCCCGCACACAAACCCTTTATTCACGAACACAACAGCAGTGCCTTAGCATGTGCTTACAAGTAGCTTAGGCACTCGAGCGTTTGCTAGAATTTAAGATCCTGATAGAGGCGCACACAGTTCGCTTGGAGCTTACTTTGGTTGGCTTAGATGAGGTGGATAATTGTTGGGTCGAAGAGCGTAATTATGGTACCAGATCTATTATATTTTTGTTATATGAATCTATTCTTAAGCAAGTAGGGAGGGACAAAGCTCAAGCGCCAAGCAGGCTTCGCCCCATTTAGTACAGAAGATTTTTTAAAACGAGCACAGCAAATATCGCCATAAATACATCACAACTATTATAACGGCATTTACTTATTAAACCGAAGCGAAAGCAGTTCAATGAGCAGAAAGGAATTATAGCGGCATGTTGCTTATTTATGACTAGGGATTTCCCAACAATCCCAATTAATTAAATACGAAAACGGCAAATTTTGAAAACATTATTTATTTTGTGCGTACATGTGTGAGTTCACCGTTAAACGGCGTTTTCGATTGCCTCATTCACACACACACAGGTAATTTCAATAAAATGTGAAATTATGAAAATTATAATGCGACCGGGCAAATATACAAATGGAGTTTGCACACTTTCATTTACACTGTGGGAATACACTGCGTATGAGCAATATTAATTACGCGCCCATATTGATGAATATTGAAGTAGCGCTGCGCAGCGGATTACTGCAATGAATGAGGAGAATTTAATGAATTTTTGTAAATTAATTGTTTAAGCCACACATCCGACCATATTTTATATGGCTTTCCAATGTTCGTGGCAACTTTTATTTACAAAGTGCGCAAATATATATACTGTAGTTACGCTTATACTCGCTTATAAATTGAACTTCTACATTCATGGGAACAAAAATACATAGTGCAATTCAATAGTCTCAAGTGTTAAAAGAGTCTTTTCGCTTGCTAAGTTTCTTAAAATACAGTTTCGCTTAGTTTAAGCCTCATACATCCAATGTAATAAGTTGTCGCTAAGGCCTCGCGATACTTAATCGCTAATATCTTGCTATACTTAGAACAAGTATTTTGCCATAAATTAAACAGCTTATTTAGGAAATAGTTGCGACTATATATATAAATGGAAGTTCGGCAGCACGCCAGCTACTCTAAGTAATGAGTTTAGTAGAGCGAAGGTCACCTTCATTACAAACCTTGCTAAGAGACAAGTGGACTGATGCAAAGAGCGAACTACTCGAAAGAATATCGGCACAATAGGAATATTAGGCACGAAGGCCTAAGCAGTCAGTTCCTTTTTTTCTATTATGTCTGTAAATTTATTTACAAGTCATATTAAAATAAATAAATAAATAAATAATAAATACATTGCTGGTGTCATTGAATATAACTCCAACCCAATTATCAAGCGAACACGCAATGCTCCAAGTAATTATCATCACTTTAATCTTTATCGCCCCCACTCACTGCTGAAATGAACCATATTTTTCCTCTTCCAAAATGGTATTTGCAATTCGTCATTTATGACCTCTACAATTGGGCTACATAAATCATCAAATTGAGATCACAAATTACATTGTATATATTACTCAACAAATTATTTCGGTTATTCAATTGCAAGATAAAGGAGAATGGTAATTTTGTACTGCTAAATTCATATTTTCTCCTAACAGCGGCTGTGAGCTATTTGAGGGAAATGTCGCTGTAAAAGTGTGTCAGACTGTCGTTAATATACTTGTATTTAGGTTTGTGATATACTTTCAAATATCCTCGAATTTATTGGGATATATGTATGTATGTTCAATTTATATATAAAAATGAATCGCAAAATGTGTTGGTAAGCGCATAACTCAAAAACGCCTGGACCAATTTCGCCAATTCTTTTTTTAAAATGTTCGGTGAGTCTCAAGGATGGTTTTTACGGAAAGAAAAGTTCGAATATTTGCCGGGAACCCTTAAAAACAGCCCTTTTCTTTTTTCCATACAAACGAATGAATGTTTGTTTGTTAGTAGCGCTAAGGGAACGACTGAACCAATCTTGATGAAATTTTCAGAGAATATTCTGTGTGGATCGGGGAAGGTTTGGAAATAAAAAAACCGTATGCTTTTCGTGAGGAAAAGTCGGAAAATTGGACAGTTCCAAAAAGTTATTTTTTTCCAGACAAAATTTTTTTTTTAATTTTTTTGTTTTGTTTTTCAATTATTTGAATCGTTCAAATTTGTCGTTTGCTTCAAAAATTTTTGAAAATTATTCAGTGAAAGCGTTATGTATGTCGCACACAAAGTGATCAATTTCAGATTGAAATTTGTTACGATGCCACGAAGTGGTCGCGCTAATATCGGTCGGCGTCACACCAAGGCACATGAACGAGTATTCTCAGGATGCGGTGACATAGTACGTGCAGTATTATAGATCGCGGTCAATCAGCAAGCGATCGTCACGATGTCACAGCACGACTTTTCAAACAACAGTTACGATGTTCTTCTTTGGATGGTGGATAGTGGTTCCACCAGATCAAATTGATGAAATCATTTCTGCGGAAATTCCTGATGCAGAGAAAGATCCATTATTATACGAAGTGATGAAAACGAATATGGTTCATGGACCTTGCAGACACCAAAATCCCACTTCGGTTTGTATGTCTGACAATAAATGCACAAAACGGTATCCACGTGCTTTTCTTTCGGAACACAAACTAGAAATGATGGATATCCACTCTATCGGCGTCCAGACGACAGTGGCAGAACATTCAGCATTCAATTTAGAAGAGTGAATATCGAAGTTGACAACACATGGATCGTACTATATTCACCATTATTGTCTAATTCACATTCAAAAATTATATCAATGTTGAGTATTGCAGTTTCGTGTAATCGATAAAATACGTTTGTAAGTAGATCACCAAAGGAAGCCACATGGCGGTTATTGGTCTTGAACGATACGGTCGATACGTGAACTGCACTACAGCGCTTTGTAGGATATTTACTTTTGCAATTCATGAATGATTTCCGAGTGTTGTGCGTCTCGCAGTTAATTTGGAGAACAGCCAAAGAGTGTATTTCAACCCAAGGGATACTGTACAAAAAATTGGAAATGGGTTAATTCCGGTTGATACTTCCGGTGGTTTGATATCAATTCCATTCGCCGGTTATCAATTCACGAAATATGAACTCATCACGAATGTTCGGGCATTGGCCAAATTATCGTAACTACGATTCCTGAAGTGCTCGCGCAATGTTAGCTACCAAAAATGCCAATGTTGTTGACTTAAACTGGAAGATTCAAAGTCAAATTCCGGGAGACTTGCGCTCAGACAAATCGATCGATCGCCGTAAATTATCCAGTGGAATTTCTAAATTCTTTGGAGAGGCTTGATATGGCCCCGCATTATTTACGTCTCAAAGTTGGATCTGTCGTTATTATGTTTCGCAATCTGTAAGCGCCGAAACTGTGTAATGAAAACCGACTGATTGTGATGAAGCAGCCATCAAATACAAAGGGCAGAATGCTTGATTCAACGAATTTCTTTGAATTCCAACAATTTGCCATTTCAGTTCAAACATATTCAGTTTCTAGGGAAAATTGCATTTGCGATTACAATCAACAGAACACAAGGATAGTCGCTAGAGGTGTATGGCATAAATCTGGAAATGCTATGTTTTTCACACGGCCAAAATTACGTGGCGTGCTTACGAGTTCGAAAACTATCTTCTCTGTAGATTTACGCACCGGAACAGAAACCAAAAAATGCTGTTTATCAAGCTGCGTTACATTGAAAAAAAAAAGAAATGATAAATTTAACCTTCTTTTCATTTCAAAACACAGAATTTCACGCAGGAAAACGGCTGCGGGGTCAGCTAGTTTAGTTATAAAAGTAAGAGACGTTGTCACATCAAAATGTAGCTTAAAGTTATAGTAAGTAAACTAATGATCGCCTCTTTAGGAACCGGACGTTGTTTGGACTTTCCAATTCATTATTATCTACTCAGGGAATGGCCTGCTGTCAGCTTTATTCCCACCTGCAATTACCTGAACTGTATCGCCAGCTTTTCACCAGCCAACTATTCTAAATAACTAAAATAACTAGGAAATCGTTGTTGTTGTTGTTTTTTTTTTGTTTTTGAGAAAGTAAACAAATTAGATTGAATTTTAAATTGCTTGTGACCGCTTTGAATAAATTTTCAAAAGTAGATTGCAGATTCAAGACAAATCATGCGAATGTTGAGTGACTTCCACTGAACCACTTTAATTCTCTCACAATTCTATTAAGCACATGCTTCGTTTCCGGTTGTCACTTGCTAATTCCTTTTGCTGGCATGATTGATCATGAGCAATCCATCATTGTGAATGGTTTATCAGACGGCTAAGAGCAAGAACGAAATGATACCGTTATACAACTGTGTGATATTGTTTGTGGGTTAAATGCTGATACATATTTAATGTGGTCGGCACATATGTACGATGACAAAAGCACGTGACCTTCAAGCGTACAGCTGTCAATGTCTCTTGGCATTACATTTATGCCAAGGAATAGACAAGCATTAGATGAATTCAAATTTCACTCATATGTAATATGTTTGTCAGTATGTGTATATTCATAATGTCGCAGAAAGTATGCTCAAAGTCATCACTTCTTTTGTTTTCTTATTTATTGAGAGTGATTCAAAAATAGTTATAATTTCATTAAATTTGAATCGAAGTAGTACCTCACTGCCATGGAATTTCATGCTTGAACCGATTATGTACTCCCGAACAAAAAGCTCATATTTACTGTCTTATTTATTGAGGGCAAACACACAATGTTCATCCATCGTCTTGTATTGGCCATTAAGTACACGGAGGCAGATTCACAAGATGCTTTGACCAAAGTGTCAACAGTTCATAAAGCGCGCTTAGCCACGGCATGTGAGCATGTTCGCATATTAGATTCATTTTGCCGTTATGTAAAATGCCGAACGTGTCCTTAATGTTAAACATAAAAAGATGGAAAAATAACGCCAGCAACACCAGAAGCTATCAGAGCCAGCTAGTTAATCTTGCCCTCGCAATGAAAACACCCACATGCACGAGAAGGCCTCACGAATTCAATACTCATTCATTACATGTGGGAGTATACATATACACACATACACACCGAATGTAATCGTATGTTATACCGTTGGGCAACTTTTATCGAAAACTCATCGTGAAAGTTCGAATGCGGTTGAATTGACCCCAATCAGTCAACGCCGAAAACGCTGAATAGTCGATTTAACTTTTGGTGATTTTGGTTTGCCGCAAGCAATCGAGGAGAAACGATTTCTTGGTATGCACTGGTTCACACAACAAAGGAGGAAGCTTGATGAAAGGGTGCAACAATAAAGGCACATCGCTCGAGTATTCCGTAATCGCAACATTTTTTTAACAGAACGTCGCTACACAGATACGAGATGTGAACACTGCGGCGAATTTGTGGATTTCCTGAAGACTATTTGCTGCTCTTCAGGTTTTCATTATTATTGACCTTGCAAAATCAGGATAACGCAACTTCCGAGTGTGCCTAAATGTAACTAAAACTCTCCTTCAACTTGAACTTATTAAACTTACTTTTTTGTTTGGTTTCGTCAAAAACTCAGAGTCTGAGTATTCTCTGTTCGAACCTCGAGAACCTCGTGGTCCATTTTTGGCTTTAGTGCACCTAAGTAAAATATTTGTCGTTTTTGCATTCAATTTTGTTATTGGCTTGTAAAACGGAATATCGCGCTAACGTAATGAAACACCCTGCTTCATAGCATTAATTCTGCTGGCCGCTCAAAATGGCAATTTGGAGAACGTGTAAATTGATGCTACAGAAACATCAAGCTGAAGGCCATAAGCCGTTAGCGAAAACTTCCCACCGCCAATCCATCTAAGATATCAATAGAAGTGTATACATGTATATGTATATTTGTATGTACTATATGTAGCATATTCATTATGTACTTAACAGTTCGAGATATATATTCTGCAAACAAACCTCTGTTGAACCTCTGCGGTTCTAAAATTTTTCAAATCGCGTAATGTTTCAGTAAAGCGGTTCGATGATCGGAAGTTTAGGTATATAGGTTTAAGCCAATATTCACATTAAGTGTCACGGAAATGACAACATATCCAACAAAAAAACTTTTTGGCTTTCTGTACACACAGCAAGGAAACTGGTTAAGCGTCAATCGGGAAACGAGATTCGAAGATATCTCAGTAACTACTTATAAATCATAAGCTCAATTTTCATGCTCACATTCACATATCTATTACATACTTGTATATAAACCCGTCTATGTATTCACGAATGCCACATCAATTGGGTTAACAAATCACATGTATCGTAAAAGCGTAGGAGGTTATAATATAGTAAAGTGATGTTTGGTTGAGGCAACTCAATTAGTCACTCGAAGCGAACGCAACCCACATTACCAGCACATACATCCACATGCAAGTACAATTGTATTTGCTATTTGTGAATGTTTGTATGTGTGTCCATCGCTAAGTCAGAAGCAATTAACCTCGTCTAAAAGATATGTCCCGTGTATGCAACGGTGGGCCAAGAATAGATTGTACGAGCATTCTCTCCTCAGACCTTGACATCTTTGCGCCTGTGTGAATGAAAATAGCCGTATCAAAGTCAATTGAATTGTCCCTCATAATGAAGGTAAAATCATGGCGATAATTAAAGTGAAGAAGACAACAACAAATGTAATGGACTGTATGAGTGGTAATTTTGTACACAGATGATTTCCCTTCCACACACATTCACTATTTTCTGTTTTATTGGAAATCATTGATGCAACCGCTTACAAGTCGGATTTTCCGTATGTACGTATATGTAATGCCATGAAAATGTTTGGATACAAATAAATCAAGTTGCATACATTGATCCAAATGTGACCAGCACTTGAAACTTTAGCAGACTCTTTTGCCATGAAGGATGAGGAAGTGGAAGCGTAAATGCGGAACTAAATGCGTATTCGTGGCACGTTCGTTTTTTCATTCATTGGACATTCATTGACACACATTAGGCTCAACACATTCACACTCAAGGTGGTAGGCATCTGGATGCGGCGAACGCTGCTCGAAAATGTTGCGTCTGCATGCGCGCAGTTCGGCAGTTATGGCTCCTTATTGCCCTGGCCACAATGTGGTTGTTTGCGAGCTATTTGATTTTATTTCGGATATTATGGTGATTAAATTCAAATATAAAATTGTGTTACTTTTTACTTAGAAACCGTGCTGCGTTGCATGTAAATATAAAAGTAATGTGGTATCGTACTTATACCACGTTAAAGTTGAAAGTGGCTTGCAATGTTAACGGCTTCTCTCCTAAAAATTTATTGCCTCATGCAAAGTAGAGATGGATTTTTGAAATATGTCGAGATTTTAAAATGTTTGAATTGTTAATCCTCGCACTTTAAGCTGAGTGGGTAAGCGAAATTTCGAATACAAATGTAATGAATAAAGAGAGCAAAAGTATAAAGGATATTTCAGATCCCTATGTTTTAATACTTACATAATTGATGTGGTATAATTGATTCACAATATTCGACCTACCGTTTCCATGGAAAATATTTTAGATCGAAGTGATCTATTGGATCTCTAAAAATAACCAAACCGTATGCTAACTTAATTTTTATTCAATTTGTTCCAATAATCCGAGCATAAGTTGGAAAAGCTATTGTCCTTTTGCGTCTTTTTCGCTATATGTCATTTTGAAGCGGAAACTATAATAGGTTTTATACCCAAACCAGGGTATTATTAAGTTTACCACGAAGTTTGTAACACCAAGAACAAAACGCCAGAGACTATACTTATAAAATATGAGTACATATATTTAGCCATGCCAGGCTGTCTGTTTGTATATAAGTACAGTTCCACAGCTTTCGAAATATTGATCTGAAATTTTACACGTGTCCTTTTCTTCCTGTTCATATATCGGAACCGCCGATATCTGTCCACTAAAGCATTAGCTACCATGCAAACTGAACAATCCAAGTGAAGTCCTTGTATTGAAAACTTTGTTGTTTGTGAATGATGATATACAGAAATATGTCGAAAAGACTTTTGCGAAACATTCTTCTTCACTACTTTAATTTGAAGAAAACTCTGGCAGAATGTTATCGTATTTTGGTGGTACTTTATGGTGAAAATGATCTTGCCGCGCGAATGTGCCTAAAGTGTTTGGAATTTTTAAGATTCGTAATTCTGGCTTGGAAAATGAAGAACGTTCTGGGCGGCCAAGGACCCAGTAGTATTACTCGATGAAGATTGTTTCCTAAACGGATCCACCACGGCAACCCAAACTGTAAAAACACATATGAGAAACTTAGCAAATCAGTCGAATCAAACTCAACGTCTAATATCAATGATGTCAAAGTAAGCTTTGTTCATCCTTGACCGTCAAGCCGGCGCAGTTCTTTTGGGATGTAATCCACAAATTGTCAGAAAGGTAGGAAAATGTGAAATAACTTCAGCTGGACGATACTTTGAACAATACTGTTATAGACAAATAAAATATGAATATAGTTGTAGCAGAGGCGGTTCCAGAACAGGGTTTTGGGGAGGAAATAAACATTTACTTGCAACATGAAGATTATTATATTAAATATAGTAGTCTTTATACAGTTTATTATCATGGTTGAAAATTTTCAAATCGACCATCTAATATCAAATTCTACAAAATTGAAAAAACACAATTGTAACAACGTGCAGGTAACATACTTTGTTGCAATGTATAATTGGTGTATTAAATAGAAAAATTCCCCAAAACAAAACGATGTAGGCCAAGAATCTTTCGAGAACATTTTTGCAGTGACTTCAATGTCATGATGATGGGCAGCAGCACAAAGCCGATCAATATATATTGAAGCATGTTTGTCGTCAGTCACTTTTTCATGCGGTGATGTGTCGAAAAAGAGCGTTCAGAGTTCATATTCGTCACAGGAAGTGTCCAAAATATGAGAAAAAAATATACTATACATCGCAGTTACTCAACGTTTCCAACGCAGTAGTCTGCCCCCACTGGCACCACAAGTAATCAAGTTCGCCTTTGAGCTTCAAACATCTCACGACCTCATTTCCCCCTATGAATCTGGCACTTTGGTCTCGACAGAAATTGTTTAGCAAATAAATTTAATTGAAGTAAAACATCTTAAAAATATATTTTCAGCTTTAAACTTTCTTAAGCCTATTTATCTTGTAAATGTTGCGGCATACAAAGTGATAGCAATGTTGAAACTTTCTAGTACTCGGATCAATTTCTTTTCCGCACCCAAAAAAGTTTCACTTCTCAAAAAAAAAGCACGAACTGATATTAAATGTCGTTGAACTTCTCCCTACCTTTGCCAGCACTCCCAATTCGTTACCTTTGTGTTTACTATGATTATATATTTGCATAAATGTTTTAATGAGTATTCATAGCTTTAAGAGTTCCTTGGCACTGTTTACAGTTCGCTTTAAGTTGTTAACATTTTTTACTTTGAAAAAAATGTCATCTTTTTTTACTGATACTTCAAGTCTTACGAGAAATTGCAAACTGTAAATACCTACACGGGCCAGGTGCTCAGGTATTTGCAAACATATCGAACGAAATGCCGCAAATATTTGTGCAGATTCCTGAGTACAGTTCGCATTGCACCTATTGAGGTGGATGGCCACCATTTAGACTTGGCTGTCAGATAACATCTCAAACGTATAGAAATTTGTAAGAGAAAATACAAAAAATATATTTGCAAACAAAGAAAATTGCCAAGAAATCAAGTGTTTTCCGCAGCTCCACCGCCCCCGCAGTATGCACATATTTATACAAGCAGAGTGTAATCAATAAGGGAGGAAACAATTTTCGGCTCGAGGCTGAAGTCGCACTCAGATGATATATTGCAAAGCAAAACAAGCGAAAGCGAACTGAATGAACACAAACAAATACATACACACACATAAGTACAACACATAAATAAGTTTAGCGAAACCCGGAGCTAAGCGCGAGGCGAATGGAACTTTGTTGGCGCCTAGTGGGCCTGCAAATCGATCGCCCTTTTACTGCTACACGCGAGTGTTAAGAAGACATGAGTCGAAGCAGTTTCGCTTTCTCAACTTACGAAGCATCTCTAATGTCAAAACAATACTGTTACGGGAAATATGAAAGCTTCTGTGCTTTTATTGTCATCTACAAACCCAGACAGCAAGTTCGAGTTGGTAGCCAGACACGGAATTCGGTGAAGCGACTTGGTATCACACATTATTTGAATGCAGTCAACTGAATTTCCTGCAGGGCATTCATCCATATGAGGGCATATGCGTATATATGTAACGGTATTTGTCTAAGCTCACATTCGCTCATCACTTCAGTTCTTCTCTACTCATGCCATCGCAGCCTTTATAATTTATATGTATTCCGGGCGTGATAAAGGCATATCGGCAGTGGCATCAGCAATGACATTGAAATTGAAATTCTTTTCATTTTCACACCAAAATTGTGTAGGCGGAATCTACAATGAGGTTTTCTCACTCGTTGAAAATTTCTACAGAATTCCTGTCACATTCATTGCCTTCAACGCCAGTACGATACAAATGAAGCTCCCGGCATTAGCATGGCGCCAAGGTGTGAGTTCGTCAATTTGAATTCCACGCAGTATTCCATGTTCATCGCGACGCCAGTGTGTACGCACATAACTTTCCTCAACTTAACGGGGTTTTCAAACTCTACGACGTCATTAAAATAGAAATCGACATTTTGTTATGTTTATATCAGTTCGCAGCGTTAAAAGGAACCTTAATTACAAGATAGATGAATCAAAGGACTTTAGGGACAGAACGCATTTGTCGAACTGTGTTTAACCTGGTCGAGCAGGCAGAGTGGCTCAGTAATTAATCCCATAATGTCGGTATATAAACATATTTCATCCGTTGGACTTAACCCCAAAAGTTTTAGTATTGCGTTACATTTTAATATTTTATTGTTTGCTTTAATTTCCCCCTCACTAACTCACATGCTCTGATGTCATTTTGTCTTGAATGAAGACTTCAGTAATCCGCTCACATTGGTTCACGCAGGCATAGAAAACTAATCCACTATGAATACCAAATGGGTCCCCTTTCCCTCGGCGTCATTTCATTCAAGGCAAATGGCATTGATGAAGGTCGTACGGTAATTGCGTCCGCTGGCATAGGCGAAGTCTAAGCTGAGTTTGATGCATATTTTTCGCTTCTGGGCTATTATGTCTAGCATTGTGCGTAATTTTATTGAAATATTGGCAACGCTTGGCGGCGTGCAGCCTGCCTGCTTGAGTGAGTAAAGGCAAACGAGATAACCAAACAAAGAGCATACAGAAAAGGGGACACAAAAATGGCGGCAAATAAATAAGACGAGAGGACCGTTAGAAAAAAGTGAAGCGGAAGCATCTGCAAATGGGTTGTTAGTCGTCGTCGCCGCCGTTAATTCCGTTCGTGTCAATGCCAAGTCCAATGGCGCACATTCATATTCGCCTTTAATACTTTGCTGTATACTTTGCGAATTGTTTACAGCGCAGACAGCAGCACTTTCGTTTGCCCATCATATCCTCCATCTGTCTGGGGGAAGTTCGCAAGTACCCCTTGTCATACGTTGGCTCTCACATTTCAGCTGAACCACGTCATGTAGCACAAAGCGTGATTATAAAACTCACTTCCTGCACTCGTCTCTGATGATCTCTGGCATTATTTACTCTTTCACATTTCGCATTTTCTGCTTCCACTTTCTCGACCTCTCTCTTTCCATCTGCCTCCGAAACTCAGGCCACACATGGAAGGGTTCCGTTGGCTTCGAGCAAACTTGTGTTTGGGTGATGCGGACAACTTTGTGTCACTTTGTCGATGATGTGTTGGCCGAGTAATTTGTTTCCACCGCAATTTATAACTAACTGTTAATTCTGCGAATGCCAGCAGTGATTCACGCTGCTGCTTTGCCCGAATTTTACAGCCATGCATACATTTATGCATTCATGTGTGTGAGTGCGTGTTGCTCTTCAGCACATTTTTTATGTGTTTGTTAATAGGGGCCAACGGGTCTCTCCAGACATTCGTCTCCAAGAGTCACATGCGCGCACACACACAAACATTTCTGCAGCTATTTAACTATAGTCAACAGTGATTTGTTTTACAAATCGCTCATTAGTCGGCGGCCATCAAGTGGCGCGTGCATACATATCTAACGGTCATTAAGTACAATGTGCAACGACAATCGTTACACGGCATGCCGCAACATTGTACTTGTGTTTGTATTTGAGTAATGGAGGTCTTGTAATTTACCAAAGATTTGCGAATTTACGGCTTTGATGAGACAATATGCTGATAGAGTCATTTGCAAGGCGAGAACATGCTTACACATATTTATGCGCCTAAGACCTTTCTTATAATATTACTTGGCTGAATGAGAGCTTGGTAAGTCACTTATGTGAACTTTTTACAAAACAGACACTTTTGTTTAACTATGACAACCAAATTAGATCAGAAACACCTTATAGTACTGAAAAGAGCAATTGACACGCCTACTTATGCCTAACTTAATGATTGTTTTATCCAAAAAGAGCAGCGTCTTATACCACCCGGGTCTCAAAACTCAAAATTAAGTTATAGATTGTTATGCTGAAAGGGACTCGCTGTGATTGGATCTTATCACATCAGCTCCAGCACTTGACTAATATATTCCAACTCTTAATTTCAGTAAAAAGAATAACATTTTCTCTAACTTTGAATATCATTTTAGACGATAAAGCGTATTCATGCATATAAGAGAATCATTAAATGTAAATAAAGAGGAAACCTCAAATCTTTCGAAAGTAAACAAATAAACAGCTAAACAAACCGGGTGACCCGGCTCCTAAGAAAATGGGGGAATGCTAGCTGGCTAGTGGCGCATATGGCGGCACCCTTCGAAGCTGACAGTGCAAGCCGGAGTCACGTTCGCACTCACCCACACCTCTGGCATGCCATGTTAAAATTATGACCTAAGCAAGCAAATGGAAGTGAGCTCCAAACGCAGAGTGTGTGAACATGGCATCCGACCAGCCGTGGAGCACGCCCGACTGCATGCCGGGGAGTGTGCGCTGGCAATGTGTGTGCGCTTTGCACGTATTTTGCTGCCTTTTGCCCGCACACTCGAAGAGCAAATGGATTGAAAAGTTGAAAAGTTTTGTTATTCTTTTATTATGTTTTCGTAAATCGATTTATATAATCGGAAGACATTAAAAAGTTGTGCTGATATTAGTCAAATTAATTGCCCGAACTTCGTTGATGCAACATGTCGCTTTGTGATTCCGCCTGAAGTGACATAGAAATAACCATTTTCACACATTCATAAAATTTCAAAAACTCTGCAGCTTTTGAAATAAACTTAACTTAGGAGTCAGGAAAATAGCAAGTCACGCACTAGTAAGCAGACGTTCATCGTTCTTTCAAATGCAATATTACTCATACGCCCGGTGGCACCTTCAATATTTCTATTACTACGAATTTTAGAAACTATTAGGCTAGTTTGCTTTACTTTATTGCCGAATTAATGAAATGAATATAGAATATAATTAAGTGGAAAATAACTCAAGTATGACATTTTTCCTACGATGTTTGTGAAATTATGGAATGGATTTTAATGTAGTTCATCTTCTCTATAAATGGTATACTAATTAAATATGACCAAACCGTTGATAGTTTGTTCAAACTTTTTACGCTTATTTAATTTAGTTAATCAAACCTAATACAGTCTGTCTAGTATGGGGTGGACCAGTTTCTTTCAAATGTCAGGACAGTCTGAATATTGCAAAGGATAATGCTTAAAATTTATATAAAAACATATTTGCTTATACCAGCTGCTCAGCTTCGACCTATGCAAGCCCTGATTTTATGTTAGCAGAATATTGAACTCTATATAAGCACACATACACAGGCACAACATAACTGAATGGAAGTCAAATTGTATTTTGGTACAAAAAAATTAATGCTCAACCCAATTCCATCCCGCCTCTTTCGCCTAGCACACTCAATAAATTCACACGCTATGCAAATTTACACATTTGCACCCTATCATTTCAATTATGATACCAGCAGCGAGCACAGCAGCAAAAAGAGCGAGAGTGATGCAGTAAAAACAATACTGACGTTAATTAGCAGTAAATTAGTGCGAATGTGTGTGTAGAAGAGGTTATCAAACGTTTATTTCCACTGCCAATAGCTGAGGGAGCAAGCACCAGAGACTACACACGTCCGCACGAAAGTATGTATGTATGTGTAATGACTTGGTTAACGATGTGTGAAATTCTAATGATGATTCACCTTGCATCGAATTGTTAAATGCTTTGGAACATTTTACGATTTGGCAAGAACTCGCGCCAATCTGGTCTTTTGTTCGTCTCTAAGGTTTCACTTTAAAACGGTTTAAGTTTTAAACAACAACGAAATGTATTTACCAACACGAAAGTGAGTTTCAAAACACGGTGAATGGGAGCATGCTGAAATATACACAGCTCACTTCTGATGATAATGTTAAGATTAGTCGAAATTATTTCCAAAGAAGTGGAATATTTGCTAAATATACGTCTAAAAATATTATCCAACCACCCATTATTTACTTTCCATATTTAATGGTACCTATTTTTGTAATTAGAATTCAGTGTACTCGCTAAGCCCGTCAAACAATTGAGGGCCTAGCCTATTAAACTAGACTGCCTTTAATCGTTTCTGATTATGTATGAAAATGCATGTGTATATGTTAAACATCTCTCTTAACATCGGAAATTTATCAGCGCAATAAGTTGTAAAAGATATTCAACTAACTCGACGAAACACACAAACTTATGCAATGCAGGTGTATGTGCGCAAGCAATGTGGGCGCCAAGTGCCTTTCATTGAGCAAATTTGATACGGTAAAAAGGTAGACCGAGCATTTTATAAAAGCGCGAAATCAATTAGAAAATTACTTGCCAAGTAAACATACAGACACACTCTCAGCTACTTATACTTGAATGTGTATTCACAACAGATTAAGCCAGGAAGAGCGAGAGTAGAAGCAGACAAGTTCAGTGCGACCGCGCTTAGTTAATTTTAATTATATGCGTTAAATACACATGAAGAAACGAACTCAGGATAATTAGAATTCCATGTTTGCTAAATGAGGACACGAATGTGGGTTGTCGAATATGTACCGCATTTTACGTGTTCGTAACATCTGAGGTGTGAATCTGCAAATTTTCATAATTCTACATAATGTACATAACCTCAATTTGGCAGTATATCATGCATATTACTGCCGGCAAAAGGTGTGAGAACCACGTTTAACACTTAAACCACCAAGGTCTCAAATTTCTGAATAAATCTTATGTTAATAAGAGCCTATTAAGTAACTATATATTATATAAACATTGTGTAAGGCGTTAGGGAAATTATTGATTTAAGCATTACATTGCATACATGCCGCTTCTATAAATTCAGAATTTCTGCCACAGAGTAATTTGTCTTCGTGGAGATAATTTGAGGTTTTCAGTTCGGTGAAATTAGTTTGCTTGGTTGGTCAGAAAACATAGTAATTTGAAATAGCATAGTTGTGTTCATCAAAAAAACGTCAACCAAGCTTCCTAAAATAAACGTTGTGGTAGACAAAAGGCTGACTCATGACAACACTTCACTGCTATGAGTAAAAAATAGTAAGACTTTGTTCATAATTTAAAATTCCTAATTTATTCTTCAAAATCAATGTCGTTGTTCCCAAAGTAATCCCCTTTAGCCCCAATACATTTGTGCCAGCATTTCTTCTAATCTTCGGAAAAGTTGTTACAGACAACTTCCGGAATAGCCTTCAATGTGCGTAGCGATTCACGTTCAAAGTCTTCAATTGGCTCAAAACGATTTCCCCGGACCGGTCGTTTGAGTTTGCTGAATAGCCAGAGGTCACACGAAGCTAAATCAAGCGAATACGGTGGTTGCGGTACGATTATGGTTGAAAATTTTGCGAAAAGCTCAGGAAGGATCAATACAGTATGCGACGGTGCATTATTGTGGTGCAAAACCAAAAGTTACCCGCCAATAATTCCGCCCTCTTTTTAGGAAAAGCTTCGCGATGCATAACACTCAAATAGTATTGCTTGTTGACAATTTGGCCAGTCGAAAAGAGCTCGGAGTGCACAATATCTCGATAATCGAAGAAAACTATTGTTGACCTGCTTGAAAAGAGTTTTTTCGGCCGATTGAACATCTCTTTCTGGGTCTTAAGCATAGCTCCAAGACTCAGCGTCAATAATAATATGTTTCATGATATTCTGGTAGTCAAGAAGCATTGTTTCATAGACGTTAACGGAACGCTGTTTTTCAAACAAAACTTAGTGATTTTCATCAATCGTGATTTTACTTTTCAAAATTTTTCAAAATGGTTTTTAGTGATTCTTTCGATATTCCAACGATGCCATTAAGATCTCTGCCTGTTAGTAGTCGAGTTTCGTGCGGTCAAATTCTCTATTTATTGACACGTCGATCATCAGTTGATATTGATGACCGAACTAAATGTGGTTCGTCGTCAACGCAATCTCGACCCTCTTTACATAATTAGTACCAATCCAAAACACTTGCTCACCTTTTCCAACCCTTTGAACGTTTCGGCAGCAGAAATTTGATTCCGTACACAAAATTTAATGAAACTTCCTTATTGAATACTCGTAATTTCACTCATTGTAAAAACGCCGAATGCAATTTTTGTAGTTCAGAAAGACAAGCGTATACCAAATACCAATGATTAGTTTGCTGTGACATTTTGCAAAGATGTCACTGACAGCGGCTTTAGTTATGGTATTTTAAAAGTTTACTTTTCATTCCTGCAAGAAAAACACCGAAATCAAATCAGGTTGAGGTTTTTCTACGCAAGCCTTCTAACCATACACGTTTTATTTCGTATCTCTGGAGGGAAGGTTTTGAGGGTAAAAAGTCTGTCTGCGTTTAGAGCGTACTTTTGCAGTGATGTATAGACCTCCTGCCCCTTCGCACTTCCAGAGTATCTCCATTTCATCGACATCATCGTGCAGAAGTCCAACTTCGGAAAAATTAAAAACCCGTTGGCATAAATCACAATATATAAATTGCGGCAAAAATTAAAGTGTACCAGTCCTCCCCTTCCTACACAAATGTCCACTCTTTCCAACTTCCACTTCACTGCCTGTTTGAATTGAATTTTATATTAAAAGTAAAATATTATCATTCCTCAAAAATATTCGATGGCTACCAAACTTCTGCTCGGATCCTGTGTTCCCTTTAGGCACTATTGAAAAATATACTTATTACAATCTAACGAGCTATTCCTTGCGGTGCTTTTTTACAGAAATTTCTGGAAACTGTTGAAATATTGCTAAATTTTGTCGGCTTTGATTTCTCCTTGAAAATATACAGCCCGAAGCCAAGCTAAAGGGATATCACAAACACATCCTTCTATGGCGGCAGTCATTCGGTTGACCACTGCAAACGACAAACTAACGGCAAATGAGTATGTGTGTGCCACGTTAGCTAGAAAAGCCACAAGAGCTTTTCATTTCAGCAAATTGAAATCTTTTCGGATGCATTCAACAATTCCACGCGCTAGTTGTGGCAAACGGAGCAGTCATTATTGTGGCCTTGTTGTGCTGCATGTTCTCAGCATTAATATTAGTTGTGCGGCAGCATTATCTCGGCTATTGCCGCTTCCTCAAGCACAAGCGCACACACAGCAACAACAATGTCAACCTAACTGCCAACGACACCGCAACCAGCCACAAAGGCTATTCAAACCTCCACGGCCCGGGTAGCGGCAGAGTTTCAGCAACACTAAATGCGACGCATTGTGGCACGAACGGCTGCAGCCAACGGAAGCAAGTGGCATGCATGCGGCGCATCACTTTTTGCTATTGTTGTTATCGCCTTTTGTGTGCGTTTTGTGCCAAAAGTCAGTGTTACACAGTGTAAATCACCCATACATGCTTAATGGGCTTGTTTGCCTACATTTAATTGCTTCATTTTTTGTTGTACTTTTCCCTGTTGCTCTTTCGCATTTGCATTAGATTGTTGTTGTTATTTTTTAATATTTCACATTTTGTGAACCCTCTGAGGGATATTTCAAAAAATTCGTATTTGAACCCTGCTTATCAACTGCGATAATCTGGCTTTAATCTGAGATACAACGCGAACAAATTTTCAAAAAGGCGCCAATCGTTTTAAAAATTTACTTAAAATTTTACGTTTTAACCCTCTCATTACTAATCACATGGAGTAAAGTCATAGGGGGACTAGGTCATGTTTACGCCCAATTTTACCCATTTTAGGCATAAAGATACCAGGTTCTGAGTAACATACGCCCTATCAATTTTATCTCGCATGTTGGCCGGTATATGGGTTAAAGTCACCCGGAAGTTCGAAAATCTATATATTAGGTATATGGGGGTTCAGGGAATTATTGACCCGATTCGACCCATTTGTAGCACAAAGACATGACACTATCAGCTAAGGATTCTATTCGAATTTCAATTATAAATCTGACACATTAACATTTTCGGAAACAAGTAAAGTATAGATACTGGGTCCATATATTCGGTACTTAGAGGCTTCAACAGTTTTCCTAGGATTTGGACAAATTTCGACCTTAAGTTGGCAAATTTAGTTTTAGTTGCAAGGGTATAACAATAATTATTTTTCAATACAAATTCCTGTAGAATACTCCTGAATACCAAACTCCCGCCACAATAAGTTTCTGTATTTAACTTTTCACTCTCCAATCGTGATCGCCTTTAATGAACACTCCCGAGTAAGCGGAAGCATGAAACACAATTATCTCTTCACAAACGCGTTACTTACTGGACAAATGGAAAGTCAGAAAGCACTTTCGCAGTGCAAAACGCAGGCGAAAGACAAAAGAAAGATAAGAACAAAAAGCAAAACAAAAAACAAACAAATTAGCCGACCACAACGCACATTTATCAAGCGCTATCGACAACTGCTAATGATGCAGTAATTCTCCAAACCCCAGTACGGCCAACTAAAACAACACACACATTCACAAGACAATGGAGACGAACACTACGCATTAGGGCACAATGTGCATGTATTGAGTGCGTGAATGGCAGACATTGAGAAATAACTAAAAATAAAGATGAAGATAGTGAACTCTCGGTCCTCGGACTTCTGGAGCATATTGTGGGCAGACAATGGAACGAAGAGCTTTCGGACTCATAACAAACACAAAACATGTGCGAAGAAGAAGTGTGAAACAAGCGTCACATTAATGCAATCAGCGGATGCGACAAACAAAGGCGGCGAAGAGTGGCGGCTCCGCACGAGAAGCGACGAAAGCAAGGGTACACAAAATGAAAGCCAACCGTGTATCAGTGGCAGCAACACTTTCATCAATTACAGTGTGCTAAGTGCGCACTCTGCCATTCCAATACACACTTGCGTATATACATATGTATGAATTCGTGTCAGTGCGCTTTAAAATGTCGGCAGGGCGTATGCGTAACCTCAACAATCTCGGTCTTTTATCTGCGGTGCGTATGAGTAACCATCAATAGGAGGCGCGTGCACATGTGTGTGTTAGCTTGAGTGGTATCGCTTTTTTATTTGTACGAAGAATCGTAAAGTATATTTAGCAGTGTTGTGGCTTTGCCCTCCCACTAGTGCCACTCGCTCTTCTACAAAAGCTGTCTGCAGGGCTGCCATGTGTTCGCGGCCAACAAGCAGCTGTTATTTTTAGGCTTTTATTTTTATACTTTTATGTTTTGACTCTTCCACATGAGCACTATGTATCATATGCCGCAGACACAGTTATCCGCTCCGCTCCGCTCTCTAATATTATTTTAGGTGCTTGTAATGCCATTCAATATGCGCCTGCTTATGTCTATCAAGTGCGTCTACATGAATGAGGTTGTACACAAATATTATTATCATCTGCTCGTACATATCCTCGTAAATGTCATTATGTTCGAGTGCGTCTACGCACTTCCTCAGGAATGTTGACACAATAAAGAATAACGGCAAAGAAATAATAATCCCTCCCCTTGCCGACTGAATAAACGGCGTAACTTTATTGTGCCCATAAAATGGTATTCCCTTTGCTGCCATAACAAATGGACAGGACGTGATTGGTCACAGATTTCCGTTTCCAACTTGACAATCAGTACAAAATTTATTTCAATTAACAGAGAGTTGATAAAAGGTCTATATTTTGGTTAATAATTTTACGATCCACTCAGTTAAGAATGTCGACTGAAATATTCTGAGAATCTCTTTCAGACTCCAGACTCCCTGTTATTCAGCGAAGAAGAGAGTTGAGAAAGTTTTGAATTCCATTGACATAGCACAGGTTTTTGTCTATTCAACATTGGGTTCACTTACTCCGGGACCCCTGCAGGTGAATGTACAGGCACAAGGGCAGACGGAAAACAAATGTATGCCAATCAATTCCGAATATGCAAACAAAACCTGATAAGTTATAATGATGAAAAATTACCCCAACTAATGAGGCACGTCTGCATTTTAGCAAAGAAGAATAAATAAAGACAAAAGCTTTTAAATAAACACAAACGTAAACAATCAAATAACGCAGACACAAGCGTAAGCACAACCTGTCATACACCGAGCTTTATTAAATTTTTATTGTTTGACACTTTCAACGTGTTCGACACGCCGTCATCAATAAACAATCAACATCCAACGGTGGCCTGCGCTCGTGCTGCTTACCCGAAATGCCGACGTGCATGTCTTCTTAATTTACAAACTAAAAAACAAAAACATGAAAAAACCTCCACAAAACGGACAGAAAACGGACAGAAAATCAACCAAAAAGATGGAGTTTCGTTTAAGGAAAAATTAAAACATGTCTTAACAGCATCACCTAATGGTACTCTAAACCTTTTTTACTACGGAAACTCATTTTTTTAATTTAACGACTTTTGTCTTCGAACACACATAAATACGGGACTTCCTTCTTCAACAATTTAAAGACATTCAACAGCCATTCTACAAAAACTTCTTTAATCCACCTTAGTTCTAATTTCAGGAACTAATTTGACATTCGACGTGGCCCACAAGTGTATGCCAGCAAAGCGAGTAGTTCAAAATAAAGAAGTGTAGGCAATGGTTCGCTGAGTCTATTCCACTTGGCCGGCTATTTAATCTTAAGTGGCCATTGATGGGGCAAACGCCACGCTGCGGTGATAAACAGATTACCAAGATTACTGTGTAAAGTACCAGCAGTTGGCCTATTCAGTCTCCATTAATGTAAGGCTGTACAGAGAATTGTTAGTTTGAAAAAAAAGAAATCAATTAAAATTGAAAGAGCGAGCATTTCGTGAATGGTTTTCAGTACGGAAACTGTCAGCATGAACAACCTATGATGTATTTGGCTACAGTTATACAAATGTACATAAAGATGTAATAGTGATGGACAGAGTGAGGATACGTTGAAGCTGCAGTTTGATTGTAAGTAACAGGTTTCATTCAACAATTTGAAAATTATCAAAAAACGCCACGTATCAAGGTTCCCAATTAAAAACAACAAAAAGAAAATATGTGCAAAGATTCCACACATTTGCAGTTATTTTGTCGTATCTACGAACTATTTTATGCGCTTCGCACAGGTAAAATGCTCGAACGCCGTGTCCTTCGACTACAGCGGTGGACTTGCAAAATGAGTTCGTTTTATGGACAAGAACTTCCGACAGCGACAAGAGACACACATTTTAATGTACATATGTAAATACGCAAGTCTTTGGGGGCTGACTCCTGCCATCACGGTCGGGCAGCTTGCCGCATTTCAATTACGACTGCTGACTACAACGCGGCATCACCAACTACGCAACCAACACTAGTTGAGAGACGGTCGCCACCACAATTCACGATATCGGCACGCCACGGTGGTCGGTCTATACCTGAAGGCTCCTACTGCTCAGGGTACACGGTATGTCACAGTGGCAATGGAATCGCATTGTAGTGTGCTCACGCACACATGAGGGCGAGCTTGGTTTGGCTTGTGAAGGTCACAGCAATTGACGATTAAATTTCAACGC
The DNA here is from genome assembly GCA_037783105.1 of Bactrocera zonata. Classification (NCBI taxonomy): domain Eukaryota; kingdom Metazoa; phylum Arthropoda; class Insecta; order Diptera; family Tephritidae; genus Bactrocera; species Bactrocera zonata. The sequence goes on along the minus strand of JBAWJQ010005039.1, from coordinate 1,481,583 downwards.
CACATTCAACAACTACACACCCATGCATATTCCGCTTGGGAACGAACATGTTTTGACCTGTCTGTGCTAACCAGTGTGCTAAACGGTTTAATAATCAACGGCATGACAGCTTGACATCTGCTTAACTCGACCGTCTCGCTATCCAGCTGCGCTTGTCTTTTGTCGCCTTAATAGACACTGATTCGGGTTCCCTTTCAACTGCTTAATTTCCATGGATATCTCACATAGGTAAGAAGAGCAGAAGACGTTTTGCGTGAATGAAAATATTTGGTTGGTAATTAAAACTAAGCTTGCAGAGAAAAATGAGTGCTAAGTAACGTTTTGAGGCAGCCTTTCTATCGAAGCATCCTAAAGGTCCCAAATGGACTATTAAAAAACTGAAAAATATTGAAACATAAGTTGTAAATTTTGGAGAAATTGGAAACGTAGATAAGGAGACAGAAATAAGGAGGAATCACGTGCCACCTGTGAATGAGGACAAAGATATTGTTCTCCTTTTTGAGCCGAAACCAGTGCTCAGTCTAAGAGAGAGAGAGAGCTAAACAAATTTTGTTTTAAAAGAGGGGCCGAATTCAGAGATCTGATATCAAATGCAGCTATGCTATAATCAAGCCTCTACTTTCCCAAACGCGCATCAGGAAAACATCAACTTTGATTTGAGCAATGTAATATTTACAGATGAGTCAAATTTTGTATTATTCAACCTCTTAAGCAACCGAGGGAGGGCCGGGAAGAGGTCGCTGATGAAGACCGTGCTGGGAGACCTACAACTTCGACAAACACCGACAATGTGAGTATTCGTTTAATTGCCCGGATGTTAAATTTAGCAAAATCTGTGGTTCATGAGATTACGACGAAGCACTTGAACATGTGCAAGGTGTCCCAAAAGTGCTCAGTGAACACGTGTGAAATTGACCCCCAATTTTGGAATAACGTAACCACAGGGGATGAGTCATGGATCTTTGACTATGAAGTTGAAAGGCAAGCATTTGGAGACGACAAATGGGATCCAAGCAGCATGCAGCTCGGCTCTCAAGGCTATTGCAGAGAATGCCTTCCGTGACGCCTGCAATGCTTGGAAATCGCACTGACAACGCTGCATCAACGCAGATGAAGCCTATTTTGAAAGTTTTTAAACAATTGTTGCGATTGGTTCAACAGTTTTTTAAATTTACTCAGTCCTATTACTTTCCGGACAAACCCTGTATAAAAAGGATTTAATAAAGTCGGCTGGAAAACTTTCAAATAATCATGATTGGATACCGCAAAAATACAATGATACTAAACATAACCGCAGACTCTCGTACTCAATGGAAACAAGAAAGCTATATTTATGATTTAGATTAGATATCACAGTCACCAGACGCCAATTCAATAGAGAATGCTTGGACTTATGGAATGCCAAAATATCGAGAAGACATTTAAGGTGAGCTAGAAGCATTCGGCTACTCCAACATACCTGGAGATCGCTTCTTATGGAATATGCGAATATATCATGCCACAAAACACAACGCGAAAGATTGGAGCAGGTATATTTTCTATAATTAGTTATACAATTTTTCACACTTTTCATCTGAAGAAAACGAAAACGTTATTTTTTGAACTAACTGTATACATCTACTAACATTTTCGTAGATAAATATGACATTCGTTTTTTTAGTTTGTTTACCATTAATGCAAGATTAGTAAAATTATTGATGACCTTTGATTTTGGTTAAAGGCGCAATCGTTCCAGCAGTATTTAGCTATTCCTCAGCCTCATCTTTCCTCTCCCTAAGGAGCTTTTTCAAAAATATTTCCATAATATTAATTACTTTACATCCCCGCCTAATTTTATCCCCATATCTGGTGCCGCTTTGCTGAAGCCTTTTAATAATTTTCAAAGCCACATAATTTGTAAATGTTCCACGAAAAGTCGCAGTAGCTTCCTCCGCACTTTATCGCAATTGAATATCATAATTTATGATAAAACATGATTTAGACCACACCTTTGATGCCGCGAAGTCTCAATAATTTAAAGAAAATTTATAAGAGAAACCGGAAGGATCAGATAGGCGGCTGTAGCATAACTTGTGATTACTTCTACAGCGGCAAGAAAAATGAGCTGCTGATGATTTCGTTATATAATTTATATAAAAAGCTGTTGTATATATGTATGTTGACTTCTTCCTTGCAGTTGCCATCGTGGCAGACGCTCCATTTCTTCAACAAGCTCCGGATCGCGCCTGTGGTCTCGTTGGCTGCTGTTGATTCGCTTAATGATGAATGCTGTTTAAATACATTTAGCATAAATCGTGTTATTGTATTTTCTCTAGCGAAAGCCATTTCGACGGCTGACAAGACATTTCGTTTTTATTTCCTCCCTTGCCGTTATGCGTTCCACAATCATCATTACATTTTTTTCTTGCCTGCGATTTTACTTTGGTATTTTATTCTTCATTGCTGACTTGTGCGCACTAATGCGGCTTATGGGCATTTCATGACCAAATGTCTCGGTCGACATTTTATTACTATAAACTACTTGTTACTTATTGAGCGACGTTTTCTTTGTGCCGGACCAGTAGTAGCACCTAATCGCCTTTACAAGGGCATTAAGGGGGAAACAGGTACTAAATTAAACAGTAAATTAGCAAATAACTCACGAAATTAGGCTGTGCTTACACACAATGGGCGAACAATTAGACAAAGCGAATTGTGTGCAATTACAAACTCTCTTTTCATGTCGCAACTAAAGCCGATTAATATATATACATATAGATGCGTGTATATTTATCATGATATATTTACATATAATGTTTACTTATATATCAAAAATTATAGTAGTTTGTCCAAGAATCCCCATAAAAATCGAATTTTTTCACCATCAAATATCTTCATAACCGCGTAAGTCCATTTTTTATGCCTAAACCTAAAAGCAATCAACAATTGAACTTTTCTGAGTTCTTTAAAAAGCAATAGAACAGCACTCAGGTTGACAGCATGCAAAGTTGCGGTCGTTTCTTCCCAGGGGAGCACCTCACTCATGCTCATGTAGTTTTCAACAAAAAAAAGTTGTGAATGAGTAATTTACTTAAATTGACTCTGAGAGGACAGTTCTAACATTCATAAATTTGATTAATACGCTTCGTTTGATTTTTATGAGTGACAGCGAGGGTTCGTAGGCGCAGTGCTTGTTATTCTCCCATTCTCAAGGGAAATTATAAGAGCAAATAAACAGCACACCGGAAGAGAGGCGTCCATTTCCACGCCCGCAACTAAAGCCGAATCAGAAAAAAACCGTAAATATATTTTTAAGCATGTTTCTTAAACGTCTAAGCTGCAAGCATTAAGTTGACATGCTTATCCTTACAAATGTCCTCTACACAATGCCAACAGTGATGAAGAGCTGGAAACGAAAAGCCGCGGTGAAGTGAGGCATCTGAAGTGGCAGCAGCTTAAAATACGCCTCAGCATTGTTGCTTCTGCCGCTGAGTTGGCTAACAAAACGATTTGTGTACTTCCTCAAGAACACGAGTGTTGGTATGGGTGTAGTTCCATACCCACACACACACACACACACACATAGGCGCACATAATGCGTCAGTGTAGCTGCAAATGTGCCAGATAATGAACTTGCAGCAACGACCTTTTTCCACTGCCGAAAGCATGTGAGCTTGAACGGCGTCTGCAGCAGCCAAGTGTCGGGAAATGTTAACGTGCAGCGAGTGTGTGTGGGTGCATGACAGCATTTACTAATATATGTAGAGGAACAAATGCGGATTATTGTATTGTTATAAATTTTTCTAGGCGCATTAAGTGCGTGGTTACAAGCGTGCACATTCAGGCAACTGCAACTCAAGCCGAACCGCGAAGACACGCGAAAGGCTGAAGCACGAACGCAATAAATACAAGAAAATGAAATTTGCAAAGCACACACCCACACACAGTTGCATCGCTACATAATAATAATAATATTATAATATATTTGTAAGCGCTTTACACACACCCTCACAAGAACAAACAGACATGCCGCTTAGTTGTGTTAGTTTGAGTTTATGTGGTTGGGCGGAAGTGGTTGTGAAATAAGGTTAAAAGCCACTTAAAGCACATCCAACTTCGTGCGCAGCGCAACGAACTTGCATTATTTCGCCGTGAGCGGGCGAGCGGAGGCGGTGAAGGGCGTTAGCTCAAGTAAGTCACTGGCACAACTGCCAAGTCGCTGCAGTGAAGCATTTCTTTGCACATATCATCTAGCTCAACGTGGGTACATCATCAGCCGTAGCGGAGCTTGCAACTAAGTCCAATGCAACTATGCAAAACAACAAACACAACTTTCGCGAGTGTGCCAATCCCGGCGGTAAAAAGTGACGATGTTGCTTTATTTCTTTTGAACAGATTTCGTGGAATAATCTAAGGAATTTGAGTACGTACGTAAACTAGATGCCAAATGTTTCCAAGATCAACCGAAGTTGCTTCCTATTGTGATATAGTTTTTCTAGATCTTTGCCTTAACGTTCAGCTTTATCATGCTAGTATACCGTTTCTACAACTGTAAACTTTTCCAGCAGGGCAGTGGGTGTCCCACTACTAGTGCACCCGGTACGCTTCGCTGATTTGTGATTCTACACCAATAATATTGCTTGCTTTGCTCTGGTGCAAATTTGCTTGTCAAGCACCGCGGCTAAGTTATTCATATGGAAATATTTGCTCACACACATTTAAATGTAATCATAAAAGAATCGCTTAAACTCGCAGATAAAATAAAAAATATATTCTTATGCATATAAGCATATGCTCCCACGGAAATGGTAATGGCAATAGTTGGAGGACTTTAAATATGCATGAAATATTCATATGCAAGTTAAAAACATTAATGCGTTGCTTTTCAAAAGCAATCACCGTTATAGTGAGCAATAAGCCAAAGCGTTTTATTGCCTCTTGTGCTCAGTTGTGAATTGATAATAAATATAAAGACAATTTCTTTTTTAAGTTTCATAATAGATTCCTTCTTCTGAGTAAGTTTAATACGTATATCCTGCCGGACCACTGATTATCCACATGTTTTCAGAAGCCTACAACAATAAAAATGGCCTCTCATTGTAGGTTTTAAACTTTGCTGCAATTGATGTGCTTTTAAGTACATTTTCAGGGGCGCCTCAAAGCAACCCAATATCGCCGGACCAGCCCACCTCTTTAGCTTCCTATCTTTATCTGAATAAAACCGTGTATTTCTCTTTATTCGTGCCTATTATTTGCACTGGGGAACTTTTGCAAGCACCACTTCCCGCAAAGCTTGCCAACATTCCCCAAATGCGTATCAGCTGAAGCAGCCGACTGGTTTGGCTAAGCGGAAAATTTTGTGTGCGGATGACAGGTGTGCCTCGCGCTGTCATCTATAAAAGCTTGTGGAAAATTGCAGTTGGAAAGGTATGCTGGCGACAGCAGATATGCCAACAGGCGGCGGCTGGCATCTCACTGAACTTGTCAGTAGCAATAATCGCTTCAGCTGTTGGTGTTGTTGCCGCGATAACTGGATTGCACTGCGTGCCGGAATGACAGCTGTGCCGCCGGTGTTTGTGAAGTTTTTGAGCTCAGCGCACTTGAACATGCGGCATGGCGTGCGGCACAAGTGGCGCCACACCTAGCCGCTACGGTAGCCAGCATATACAGTTGAGGCATTCCGTGATTGAATAATTATTGGTGGCTATTTATGACAAGTGTCATTAAGCAATGCAATGGGGCCGCAGTTAAGCTTGGTGGATTTGAATTTGTATCATTTGCCAAAGTGTTGGCTTTTTAATTTTCGCGATGTATGTTATTTGCGTAAAAAATGCATCTTGAGGCAATTTCAATTTAATGTATATTACTTGTCGTCAAAAAGAAATGCTTCCAAGAAAAAAATTCGTGATAACTGTTAATATTTGCGTAATTTTAACAGCAGGCTTTGCAAATATCTAATCTCCTATAATGAAAGATATAAATATTTTTCGTGACAAAGTGGTGGAATTAACAACCGGATTCCTTGATGGCTGTCATATTATTGAAATTCATGTTCAATACACAAATTTTGTCTGATTGAACAATAAGGAAAAATATAAAACAAAATCCCCAAAATTGACTTGCCACACTCCCAAAAAATACTGAGTGTAATTTACCCAGTATGGGCACGCCCTATACTCCTTCGTTTAGCTAATTAAGCCATTTGTTAAGTCTCAAAAGCAAATTAATCAAAGTCACGAATGTTCTGGCAAACTGAGCCAATCACTGCCACACACAGACGCACCGTACATCCACCAATGACATAAATCTGTACAATTTTACAAATCGCATTTTTTGTGATCGATTTAGGATACTTTTTCACTTTTCATTTCCTTCATTTCATCAACCAAAACGATTTAAATTAAATCCCAAAACACATTACCGACAAGCGGCTACAAGAAATTCACTCGTGTAAATATAGTAAACAGTCATCTATACATGTGTGTGTATGAGTACATGTGCATGGACGATTACTTTTATTCACTGGAACTCAAGCGAACTGAAAACTGAATAGGAAGCGCCATACACACATACAAATGTAATAGGACACACATATATATGTGTATACATATATATAATATATTTTGTTCAGATTGAATTTCCTGGCTCATTTAACACGATGGCAAGCGCCGTTACTCCAACGAATCGCACGATGACAACGACAAACAAGCAACAAAGCGAGCGACGGACAGAGCTTCGGACCGCCAACTGGGCACACAACCGGTGAAAAAATGGTCGAAGAAAAACGGTGGAAAGGAAAGTTGGCAGAAATATTGTAAAGCTTTGGCAATATTGAGTGTGTGAAGCGAGTGGGCGGAGCTGCTGGGTCTGATCCACAGTAAACACTACAGCACAGACAGTACAGACGAGCAGTCTCCTGAGATTGTAAGCATAATGATAGAGCGGTGGACAGAATCTAAAATAGCGGGAATACACATACATATATGCCATATGTAGGTAATTATCTAAAGATGCATGTTTGTCATTGATTGATTTCCTAAGTCAACAAATGTCTGCGGCATCGCCGCCATTACATCCTCGTTTCGGTTTGTTATCCATCCTCGCCCGGTTCATTTCTAACTCGCTCACTACTCGAATATTTAAAAACCCGCTGCACACGGGTAATCCAATGATAGCCACACCTATCGCAATACCATCTACTGGATGTTAGGTTCCTTACATCGCATCCCCATTACTTTCCGAATTGCATAGATTTTCTGTCAAATTTAATACTTGGAAAATACATTATTCATGATTGCACATGCGAGCAAGCATCAAAAGGCTTCGCACAGCACAATGAGTGATGATGTATTACAAAATTAAAAACTTTTGGAGCACGATTTCTCACATTGCCAGCAAAGTTTTCAGACACAAGCAACTAAACAGCTTACACGCACATGGTGCACTAATGTATTTACTACAGTTTCTTACATCCTTCTTCATAGCCATCACTGGCAGAGCTTGAGGGATTCATCGTAATTTCATACTCATTAAAAATTCGTTTTCTTCCTCTAATATTTAACACGTTTGAGAAAGTTATATTGCGGCGGAAGGAACTAGCAGTGGGTGAATTAATTTACAGCATACATACAGGCGCTTGAACCATATTATTACCATCCATTCACACGTCACAAGTGCGGTTATGCGCCAACTTTTCTAATATGAAAGTAATGCGATATTTTGGTCTTTTCAACTTCAAAAGTAATTACTTTAATTTTTATTTGTTTGTGCCTCCACTTTGTTCATAACTATATTAACGAAGTTTATATTCATTTAAAAAATTTTGCTGGCGTAATTATTGATTTGGTTTAATCGTTCGAGCGCATAGTTGTTCGTGCGATCCGATACATACATTTGACAAAAAAGTATCCGGAAATTTTAAATAAAATGCAAATTTTTAATTATTCATCAATATTTATTATGTCGCCTTTAAAGTAATCGCCACCAGATTGGAACTTATGTCAACGATTTTTCCAATCTACGAAACACTTCTCATAAACACTTTTGGAGATTGCCTTTAGCTCCTTCAGCGAATTTTGTTCTATCTCTTCGATCGACTGAAAACGGGTTCCACGGAGCGGCAATATTCGTTTGGGGAAGAAGAAAAAATCAAATGGAGCCAAATCTGGTGACTACGTTGGTTGATCGATGGTATTCATTACAGTTTTGGCTTTAAACTTTGTAACAATCGTACCCTTTTTGAAAAAAATTCAGCATTATTGGAACGAGTCGTGCAAGAACGCGTTTCATATCCACTAAAATCAATCGAATGGACTCACGAGAGATGTCGAGCTCTCTTTCCACCTCCTAACTCTAACACTTGCCTAACAATTTTCAAGCACCATATCTTTCTGTTTTTTAATATTTTCTTCAGTTGAAGAGATCGAAGATCGTCCAGAACGAGGCATGTCTTCCACGATCTCTCGACTGTCTTTGAAGGCTTTGTCCACTCGTAGGTTTGTGTTTTTGATAAAACTGAATCACAGCAGGCCTTTTCAAAAATGCGCAACGACTTCGCATACTAAATTTGGTTAGAAATCCAAAATTTGAGACAGATTCTTTGTTCGATATTTGTATCCATTGTAAATCGCAGCGCACTACTGAAGCGTACCGGCTTAAGCAGCTGCTGTAAGCATACTAGTTGACAGTTATGGGTCATATTTGGCATAGCAGTTAAGGGCAGTCTTACAACATTAAGCAAAATACGTTTTTTTTTAAATATCATTTACCCGGAGATTTTAGTTACAATTTCCGGGTGCTTTTTTGCCACAATTTATACCAAACCGAAGCGACTAATTCCTCTGATCTTTAAAGAATAATGACAGATACTAAAGGCAAATATATAGAAATATAAGCAAATGTCTGACATTGACAGTATACTCCATTTGGATGATTTGGATGCTCACATTAAAACTAACAGTTCTTTTCCAGTCTTTAAATGATGACACTATTAAAATAAATGGTTTGCAATTACTGCGCTTTCCTGCGCTTAAAGTTTAGAAGAACACTCGCCGAATTAACCAACTGCAAATCGGATAATTGCCTAATTAAGTTCTTCAGCACCCTGTTCATTCACAGAACTTTTCGCCAAGCAAAACCAAAACCAAAAAAATCACAGCTTAATTAACCCTTTGATAAGTACTTAAACTATATTAAGTGTGCACAAGCCGCACACATGTACACACAACTGTGCATTGCACACGCTTGTGGGAGAGTGTGTGTGTGTGCAAAAGCGGCCGAGCATATCCACGGCGCAGTGAGGAAGGTCGCGCAGCACATGAAAGGCCGAAACGCGTTTTAATTAAAAATTATTTTTATCTCACTTTCGCTTTTGAATATCCTTTCTCACGTTACGCTCTATTGTTGACTTCATTCTCCGCAGGAAAAAAGCGATGGTCAGCATGGAAGGTCAGTTTTTGGTGCGACAAACATATGACGATGAAATCACCTACAATCTCATTGGCGCGGCGGTGGAAATTTTACGTAAGTACAGAATGCCTATATACCTATACACATACATACATATATATATATAAATACATATGTAAGGGTGTAAGTCCGACATGCTTGCTTACAAATTGCAATGCTATATACACTGATAAGCATAATTAAGCGCTCTCGCTTACGAGCTCTAACAATGGGGGCTGTAGATAATGTCACGATTTATTATATTTCTGCTGTTTTTGCCGCTTTTCCCATTTCGCCCCTCTAGACATACCAGCCGATGATATATTGGAGCTCTTTGGTAAGACTTTTTTCGAGTTCTGCCAGGATTCGGGTTATGACAAAATTTTGCAAGTGCTGGGCGCCACACCGCGCGACTTTCTGCAGGTGAGTACACAAGTACACAAAGAACAGTTAATCAGCTCCGCCATTTTTCATTATTTTCACAACCGCACACCAACCACTCACTGATTTAACTTATCTTCGTTTTCTTTCTCATTACCAAAATGTTAGTCCGTACGTAAAAATAAAATACAAAAAGTATAAAAGTCAAAAGCGGTGATACAGGAGTGAAATATGTTGAACCGGTTAAATATAAAAGAATATTAATGGCAGATATAAAACCAAATAACGTCTCTAACAATAGTCTTAAGCTCTGTGAGAAAATGGATGTTAATGGCATTTTGTGTGGCCTGTTATGCCTGAGGCGTAGACATGCTGATTATTTTCTACAAACCTGACTCGGCCAGGTATATAAATTAGGCTCTGGAGCATTTGTGAAGGTTGTGCAAGCCACATGCATCGTGGCTGCTAAGTTTTTACATCTCAACCTACTCTCAACTAAAGAAATCGGCCTTCTAATAGCTGAGAAAGATATTCTCAAAGTTAGCCCGTGAACTTCAAAATACGAAGAAAATTATAGAAATACGAGGTGTGTTCAAAAAGTATTGCGAATCGCAACTAAAAGTTTTCTTTGATTGCAGGGGCGTGGTGTATCATGAGTTCTTGCCACAGGGAAGAACAGTCAATAAGGAATATTACCTGCAAGTTATGCGCAATTTGCGCGAAGCAAACCGCCAGAAACGCCCGGATTTGTGGAAGAACAAAAATTGGCCACGATAACACCCCTGCTCACACACATCGTTGCTTGTGCGCGACTTTTTGGCCAAAAACAACACACTAATGATGCCGCAGCCGCCGTATTCCCCAGATCTGGCCCCCTGTGACTTTTTCTTGTTCCCTAAACTGAAGAGGCCCATGAAAGGACGACGTTACGCTTCTCTTGACGAGATAAAGACGGCATCGAAGAAGGAGCTGAAGAAGATAAAAAAACAAATGATTTTTTGAAGGGCTTCGAAGATTGGCACAAGTGTATAATATCTCATGGGGATTACTTTGAAGGGGACAAAATAGATATTCATGAATAAATAAATAATTTTTGAAAAAACACAAAATTCGCGATACTTTTTGAACACACCTCGTAAAACCATGTTGTATATAAAAATAGAAACTAAGTTATTCTAGTTTATTGAAAACCGAAAAAAGTTTTTTTAATGACGTTAGCGAATCTTTCATCGGGCGGGATAATATAGTTTAGACATAAGTTCGGTACTTTTTGAATAAAGAAATGTATGAACGTACTAAGGCAAAATATTCAGCCAAATAACTAGATTTTACAGATGAAAAACTTGTTTATATTCTTCACTGGTGCTCTTTTATAATATCTCTGCCGTAAATAGCAATACTGGACATACACTTTTATAATTTTTTATAAGATTATAAGTTTTATGTTGAGAGTATGTCTCCTACGTTAATTTCATTTCATTTTATTGTAAGTTTTCCCTTCTTCAGAAGTGTTGCAAAAATACCTGCGTCCAATTATACTTGCTTACTTGCCCGATTCTCCATCTTCCTCTTTAAAGCTTCTCTGGGTGCGAAACCGCAAAACCAATACTGTAACGGTAGTTCCGCACTTCCTGTCATTTGGCATCAGTCAATTCGATTCCTGCGCGAGCCAGACACAGCAACACACAATCCATAGACTTATAACGCCTTATCACCACCGCCATTCATGCCACGCACAGTCTGAGTTGTTCAGTAGTTCGCCATAATGGAAATTTAAATTGAATTTTATCGCAATTTCACTGCAAGTGTCCATTTATTAATGCACTTTATTATCTTCCTCACCTGTTTCCATCTCATTCGTAAACATATCATTCAAAAATTTCACTCTTCGCACTTTTATCATGCACTCTTACGTTTTTTCACAGAACTTGGATGCGCTGCATGACCATCTGGGCACCCTTTACCCCGGAATGAGGGCACCTTCATTTCGCTGCACAGAGAAGGATGGCTCACTCTTGTTGCACTACTACTCGGAACGTCCCGGTTTGGAGCACATCGTGATTGGTATTGTTAAGGTGAGTCAACTACAAGCCAAATTTTCGGAAGCAAAGGGAAACGCAAATAAACACAACCATAACTTGAAATGCAACAGAATAGAAATTAGAACCTGAATAGTCCATATTGAGCGGTAGTTTTGTAGTTCTAAAAAGTTTATAGAAGAGATTAACCCCTTTGTAGTTCAACTAAAATAGACACTTACTGAATAACTGCTAATAAAAGTCTTTTGATGAAAATTTAAAAGAAAGAAATGGCGTTGGCCTTAAAAGCAGACCTAAAAATGTGGATCAAGAATGAATTTCAACTACATTGAAATTCTATCAATTCGCCCTAGCGAGAGAGCATTAACGCATATTTCAAATGCTGTCAAAATGGAAGAAGCCTCTTGCTGGGGACTGAAATCTCATCACTTTTCAAGTAAGGGACCGTTTTGGCAAGAAGAAGCACCAAAACTAAAATACTAAAGCATACGACGAAGTTTTCTTGTTCAAAACAAAAACATATTTACTGCTCTCCCTCTCCAAAAAAACTCCAAAACATGCTCTTAGCTCCTGCAACCACAACCAACTCGCTTCAGGTACATAAATTATCGTACAGATTCAGATAATCTTAGACCGTTACCACCATACGAGTATATATATGAATGTTAATGCTCCACGCAATAATTCATTAGGGCGTGTGATATGCTGAGCTCGTGTGCGTTATCTCAATAGAATTCCTACAAATCGTTCCAGGCGGTGGCATCCAAACTGCATGGTGTCGAGGTGGAAATTGAGATCGTCAAGCGGAAAGGTGATCCCATCGATGAAGAAGACCGCACAGATGTATTTACGCAACAACAACAACAACAGCAGCAGCAGCAATCAAGTAGCACAGTACCAACTGAAAATCTACCAGAAGAGAATAACAATCACAATAACACCAATAATAATGCCAGCAATAACAATAACAACGAAAACGATGCGGATGACGACGATGATGTGGTGGTGTTATCAGCCGCAGATGTTAGCAATAAAAAGCAAGGTAAGCCACACACACAGACACCATTTCGAAACAGCAGGCAACACCAAAAACAAACATACCGTACGTGGGGGATGTGAGTAATCTAATAGCCCCGAGTCAAATGACTGCAGAAGCATGCAAACGAGAAAAGTGAGAAAATTCCACTTTACTCGGGACATATTTCCACATATTTACGGCTTAATTGAATCAGGCCAACAAATGGCTCAATTTCGCACACAATCACACAGACACACACTGCAGCACAGTCACGGCAAATATGCAAATCTGCAGAAGCTTTGCAGGGGCGGCACGTCCCAAATCCATTTTGAGTGAAATCTTCTATACCGCAATCAATTAATTTCAACCAGCTACCCAACAACAACAAACATATACTAAACATACTTATTTCATATTTTGCTTCTCTTCTACACGACTATCCAATCACTGCTTTCCACAGCTCGTTGTCCTTTTGGCCGCACCAAATCGCACTCGGCCTCGTCGATGAGCAGCGGCGGCAAGCAGACGGATAGTTTCGACAGCGACCCCGACAAACAGGAGCAGAAATGTTTGCGTTTGCTCAAAAACAAGAGCGACGACATCGAACGCTACGATCATGTGCAGTTTCTAATACGTGAAATCGGCACCAGCAGCAGCAATGCCACGGCGGGTGCCGGCAACGCTACCACAACGGCCACCACGTCGCTGGCGTCGTCGGCGAGCGGGGACGAGCGCGCGATAGCCACTTGCCGGGAGGAGGCCAAGGAGCCGCCGGATGAGATAGACTTTTTGTGTGAAGGTGAGGAAGATTCAGAGTGCACAAGCACTAGCAAAGAGATTGATCTGCCGGATGAAGTGTATTTTATAAGCGAAGGTGAGCACTGAATTGGCTCTTAATACAGTTTGTAAATTGGTTGCAGTCGGAGCGTCATTGTGATGCGCTCTTGCATAAATATGAATTGCTGTTTGCCATGTAAAATAGTCGATGTGAAATTCAGTATTCTGCAAAATTATGTATTCCAAATTTATACAGCCAACATACATACATACATACATATGTATAAGATATTGATTTTGTGTCTAAAAACGTTTGCGATGCTACCATACATACCTGTACTGGGTGGTGTGCCAATGCTAATGGTGATGGTAATTTATTCTGTGCTTGTCCTATGCTTGCTCTTCATTTGGTTTGTATAAAGATGTCTACTTTAATTTCCGTAAGTTTGTGTGTATGTGTTTTGAAGTGATAAATGTAAAGGCAAAATTTGTATGTGTGTTCAGTTAAATTATGTGTGCATTGATTTTGGCATTGTAACAATAATTTTGATTTCAATTTTCAAATTCTTTCCATAGCTGTCCTTATTGTAACAAAAGCTGCTCATTCCTTCCATTTTGTCTCCCCGAACGAAAAGTAAAGTAGGTAACCAATGACTATAAAACATATATTCGGTAGTCGGAAAAGTCTTTTCGTATTTTTCAGTTATCGATTCTTGAGATAACAGCTTCTCCTTTTAGTAAATTTCCCATATGTGCCTAGTAATTTATTAATAACTAAATTACAAAGCAATCCAAACAAAGAAACTTAAACTTTTGATCGCAACCCTAAAAGCAAGTTTACAGTCTAAAACTGAGTTTCAGGAGGCTTACGATTCACGATTAACGATTTACTTCATTTTTAATTTTTTAATATTTTAAATATCTACTAAAAACCTTACGAAGTTTATGAAAATAATTGAATACCGTTAAAACTTATTTTAGTCCGACATAAAATTTTATGATAATTTTTTCGTAGGTATTCAGTACCTCGAAATGAGGCCACGTCATTTGTTTATCATTTCATAAATAACACGGTCCGGAAGGCCTTCGAAACTGTCATTAAATTACAAATAATCTCCATTTTCTCAACCAAATGTTTTAGTTTAAATTTTTTTTCTTTTTCAATTTTCGCAACATCACACAATCATTTCCTTTCGAAATTCATTCGTTTGTTTAATTCGAAATGCTCTTTTGGTTCAAAAGCACAATGTATAATACATATAGTCGGTATGAATGTGGCATGCTGCATAAAGCTTTTTACTTAAAACAATATTTAGCTGCATTTCCAATAGCAAATGATAACGCAGATAAATATTATTTTTTCACCTTTATTCATGTCCACTCAACCGTGGAACGCAGCGCCGCTTATCTCGCCCGCCACATTCTGCAAGGTGTTCCCATTCCACTTGATGTTCGATCGCCAAATGAAAATTGTGCAGGCCGGCAAATCCGTTTCGCGCGTCATTCCAAGGTAAATTCAAACGTTGACACAAACAACAACACAAACAACAGCAATGTGCAAAATATGGCATATGATGAAACAATATGTCACTGCAAACTACGAAGTTCATCACAAAAGACACGCACACAACCACATATACATATACAACACAGTTTATTTCTCTTTTCATATTCTATTTTATTTCAAAATATTGAATTGTCCAATGCTTTCACAGAGTTGCCGTGGAAAACTGTTCCATATTAGAGGTACTCGAGGCCATACGTCCGCATTTACAGTTAAGCTTCGAAAACATTTTGTCGCACATCAACACCATTTACGTACTGCAAACGCGTCAAGGCGCGATGGGCAAGCATGAACGGTACCTGAGGTTAAAGGTGAGTTCTGGATAGCGCGAGATATGAAGCGGAGAATTTCTTTCAAAATTAAAATATAAATTTTTTTATGTACTATATATGTAATTGTGAATGGAGCATATATATTCGTATATTTTTATCTGATCCTAATCAATTGGATTTTTTCAGGGTCAAATGATGTACATACCAGAATCTGATCGCATATTGTTTCAGTGCTATCCCAGCGTCATGAATTTGGATGATTTGACAAAGTAAGTATTTTACATATGTTGATGTGTTGGAAATAAAATTGTTTGTTTTTTCTAAAAAATAATACAATCAAACGAAATGAGGAGTCAATTAAATTTTTCAGCCATTTGACTGAAATTAAGTCCGGAAGTTAAACGATATTTAGAGATTTGAATACGTAAGTTGCCTTTTATATTCCGAAATTTGGCAGCACTAGTGTTGCAATCCAAATCATCACAATTTTATCGAAAATTTGACACTTTTAATGGATTGCATACTCAGAATGTTATCATATTCGAGCGCTGTTTGTGTTCTTAACAGTAACTTAAAATATTTTTCTCTAACAAGGGAATGAAATTAGACGCAATTATTTTTTACAACTTTCTGCTAATTAAAAGATGAACTTAATTCAATTATTGGCGATGAAGCTCCATCAAGGACCTAAACACTGGTCCAATGGTATGGTGCATTCAAACTTGGTCGAAGATCACTTCAAGAGGCATATCATGAAAGCCGTCAAAAAGCAGTTGATATACCGTAAATTATTGATGCTGCGCCCAAACTGATAATGCAAGATTGTCATGTGACCTATCGGGATTTAGAGAACTATGGGAAATGGTGGGACTAGCATACATTAATATTGCATAAACATTTCAATTAAAAAAAAAAATTATTCACTATAAATCCCAATCGATTTGTCAACCGCTCAAAAAAGATTCGTGTCCATTGGTCGAGAGAAATGTTAACAAAATGAGATATCGATGCTTCGAAACACGTCTGTGACATCGTGACAGATGATCGTGGATTTCGGCTATGACCTCGAAAGGAAAGAGCAGTCGATATAACGCGTGTTTCAAGATGAGCCGAAGGGTTCCCTGTTTTTTTTTTGGAAAAACTGAACATGTCGCACCCATACCACTTTAAGAAGGCAGAACAGTAAATTATGAGTGATATAAAACCAATTGTTCGCAAGTTGTCTTTCAAGGAATAAGGAAAACAAATCGCCGAAGAGGATCATACTTATACACGACAATGCTAGCTCTAACATATCGACTGAAGAACTGCTTATTTGAGCACTCAAAACATCGATTTGATGAGTCATCGTCCCTATAGTCCTGACTTGGCACCGAGTGACTTCTTTGTATTCCCGTCCGTAAAAAATAAACTAGGAGGTCAACGTTTTTCGACATCTGAAGAGGCGACTGATACGCTCAAAAGGGATGTTTGTGATATAAATCAATCAGAGTGGCAAAAGTGGGTCAACAATTGCTTCAAACGGAAAAATTTATAGATCAAAATGAAAAATAAGGTGATTTTCGATTAATAAAACTCGATTTGATTTTGTTCTCGAATACCGAAATTTAAGAGGCAACTAACGTAAGAAAGATTTTCTATAAACAAACCGCAGAAATTATTCAATGGTTAACTAAGTTACTAAAATGAAATGAACGCTGCTAAAGGGAATAGTTTTGTTCACTTAACGGTTGTTCGTATCACCTAAAACTAATCGAGAAAAGTATAGGGTTATGTATATACATATGTTCCCGAATATACTTGAGTAATGGGAATGAAATTGGTCTAGACCGTAGGCTAAGCCCATTATCCCCATTTATAATTATTACCGTTTCATTGGATGATTTTTTCTTACATTTTTTTTTTTTTCAATATACTAAATTTTGGTTGAGTCTATATCAAATGTATCTTATTTGAGTTTATTAGGTTGCTTTTAATACGAAAATCTTGAATGAGATACCAGATATGATTGTAGTCTTTCTCAGCTCTCTTTTTTGCATAAAATATGCATGTCTACGTAACATACGTCTCATATTGTGAACTTTTACGAAACAATTTTAATATAATGCTTTGCCATCACCTGAAGGTATTTCCTCAGCTTGTACCCCAGAAAATTTCGAAAGTATAAAGTTTTCGGTTACACCCGAACCTGGCCCTTCTTTACTTATTGCTATACCACTTCTTATTTCTACACAAATAACGTCGTTAAGACAATAATTCCCAAGACCGAAGACGAAAAAGCTTTGCAAGACTATTTACTGTTATTCATACGAGTACTCATAATCATAATCACAAGTTTGCCTTCAAATAAATTGGAAGAATTATCGGTGGAATGTTTCACTATAGAATCCAGCTTTCTGTAAAATAAATTTCGTTGTAGCTGATTTGAGGAGTACTTGACAGAATTTTTATCTGTCAATACAGCGTTTGCACACAGTCAACTGGAAAACTAATTCACAAAGCTCCTTCAGATTCATGTCAAATTTCACACGCCTTCATCATTCATACGCATAAACAAATCTGAGTCAAACCCAACATGTCTAGCAAAACAATAAGGCATATATACCATAAATGTGTGTATCCCATAGGTTACTCCCCAACCGATGCACACACACCACAAAGTGCCATAAAGCGCCTAAAGGCATGCCTTGCTTGCATGGACCACATGCTATGTTCACGTACTCGTACACATCTCCGAAGCAGTGGATCGTCATACGCAGTAAAAAACACAAACATAGCGCATAAAGGCCGCTTTAAATGCCTTTAATGGCTTACTTTGTCAGATTCTGTGTTTTACAAAATCAAATTTGGCTTGTTGCTGTCGGCAGCAGAACGCAACTTAAGAGAATAAGCGACGGCACAGCAGCAACGGAAGCGCTGGCAGTAAAAACCGGTTCACCAATAACAGTATGCTTGTGAAAAACAATAGCAAAAACATATATACAAATAAACAACAACAAAAATATAGAGCAAGTTTATAGCACATTATATTTTACCAGGCGATTGGCACTTGGCCACTTCCCAACCGACTCTTTGGCTTCCACAAGTCGTTGGCTATTAGTGAAAGTATTTTGTGTGAATTTCGCTTTGTGGCAACACTGTTGAGCCGCTCTTTCTTACATTTTTGCTATCGAGCGCTTGCTATTTTTACAAGCATATCTGCTTTTTAAATCTACATCAGTTAACGTAAATACTTTCGGGAAAGAATTTATGCGAAGTCGAATTTTGTAATAACGCCCTCTCCGACATTGCAGTATTTGACAGTGCTGAAACTTCAGTTTCAAGGTTATACTGTTATATATTGTAGATGTTTTCATTTTGCAAAACAATTTGAGAACATTCTCTTTACCCATTATTAATGCTGCGCATAATATGTGGAAACTTAACGCTCTCACGTTTTACGGCGCACCTCCAAAAATAGTGTCATAAAAAGCGTTCATCACCAATACCTTTAAGTGGAAGTAGCGTTTATTGGGCCAGCAATAAATACTTGGCTAATAACGCTCGGCAGATGTTTCCACAATTTGCTGGAAATTATTTTTAGCTGAACCGTAGGGGGAAGTACTTAAAAATAGAAACAAAATTAAAAGCGAAATTTACGACTCAAATAACGAGCGAACAAGGAAGCTTAGGTTGTTGATGAACAAAATAACACAGCACCGGCTCCAGCTAGCCCAGAAGCGCGGTCGTGTAGGCGGCAAGTATTATGTGGCTAAGTGAATCGTTACGCCAAGCCATGAGCAACGGTGCGCTTCCACCACCAGTCCTTCATCTCAACAAAACACTCAATATTTGACCGACACTTTAAACCATTTTTAAGTGCCGTTTTATGAACGAAAGGGAAAATGTGCCAAATATTTTTTTACCATTTTTTGTAACGGCTTCTCGCCTCTGCATAACGGTTCGATGCAAGGAAACCGTTAAAATATTTACAAAACACTTCACAAATAATGAAAGCGAACGTCAAAAACAAGAGCTAACCAACATTCACATTACTTTTAATTTCTCTTGCAGAAAGGGTCTCTACATTTCCGATGTCCCGCTACACGACGCCACCAGAGATTTGGTGCTGCTCTCTGAAAAATTCGAGGCTGAGTATAAATTGACAAAAAATCTGGAGCTGCTTACCGATAAGCTGCAACAAACCTACAGAGATTTGGAAAGCGAAAAGCAGAAAACGGACAGGTGAGTAAGGGCTACGAGACCATGTTGCAACCACACTAGCGGAAATGCATTTAAATATTTTTAAATAAAATGGTTGCGAATAATGAAAGGCTGCTTTTCAATTAAATAAAATTAAGTGTCCACATTAATTATTGCTTTGCAGGCTGCTCTACTCGGTTCTACCCAAATCGGTGGCCAATGAGCTGCGGCACCAACGCCCCGTGCTACCTAAACGGTAATTAATTAACGTACACTTAATTGTTGAACATAAAGCATTTATATTTATGTCTTTGTTTTTACATTCAATTTTTGTTGTTTTTTATGTGGTAGTTATGATTCAGTGACGCTGATGTTCTCCGGCATCGTGGGCTTTGGTAAATACTGCGCTGAGAATACCGACGCTGAGGGTGCAATGAAAATCGTCAAAATGCTGAATGAATTGTACACGGTCTTTGATGCGTTAACCGATTCGAAGAGAAATCCAAACGTTTACAAGGTATAATTTTTTTCCGAGAGCAGGTGAACCGACCTACTAAATTCTCTGAAGGAAACCATTCACCAATTAGCTTTGCTGAAGATGCCCAGTGTTAGATTAAAAGCTATGAAAGATAATTTTCAAAAATTTAATTAAAAACACCCACCCTAAATTGACCTGAATATGTTGGTAATCCACAAATACTGGCATCCCTTCTACCTGTGTGTGCTCATTAATCAATCACACATATCTACATACAAGCTTTAATCGCCTGAAAGCTGATAACTTACTCACTAACTTATTGAGTGAGTCTGCACCGAAATTTCGCTAGAACCACACGAAGCTGGCACACGTGCTCGTCTTATATTGTGCCCGCATAGCTCCTGCTTCTGAGTAAATAGCGCACCGAAACGAAATGCTTCAGTGAATTAGCAATAACCAAGTAAAAACATAATGTTGTGAAGTAAAAACACGGTACACATAAGTCGTCTGTATATATGTATGTATTGGCATGTTAACTTGGCGCTGGCGTGAAGTTACCGCCCGAGAGAGCACTTAATTTCCCCGAAAAGGCAGCACATCGAGTTACTGCCAAGACAGCCTCAGCTGCAGCGGCTTCATCAACACTTACACCAACTCATAGCTGCACTTCTTCAACCACATATATGTGTATATAAAAGTACATACATACATGCATGACTGCTATTAAATTTCACCTTCTGAGGCCCGTTTGGCATGCACGAGCTGTCTCGGAGCTCCACCTGGTGGGCAGATGGCTTTTTTAAGCATAGCAAAAGGCAAAGTGGTGATAGTGGGGTTAAAATAAATTCACGATGTGCAACAATATGTGCTGTGCGTGAAAAATAGAGACCTTACCAGAAAGCGAAGTCTCAAATAACAGAGGAAAGGTCTTGAGCGTATGTACGAGATATTTAAGTTTGTTTTATGAATACTTTTTTCTATAATTGAGATATTAAGAGGAGTGGAACCCTGGCTACAATAACCGTTACGTACTTCTTTTAAGGTCAAAAGTTGTGCACATTACCGTTCTCCAAAGGAAAGCCCCACTTGCGTGCTCGATTTTTTCCACAATTTTAATTAAAAATTAAATTAAATAAAATGCAAAATGGAAAGAAAGTTAAAATCACTCAGCTACAGAAGCACATAAAAGGAGTTATTTATCGATGTGAGACTTATTATGCTTCAACTTTCGCTTCGGCGCATCCGTGTGCTCTCCTCCTTGCCTTCGCAAACACGCACTTGCATATTGCTGATGCAACACCACTCCTTCCGCCTGCAGCATTTCATTCTTTTTCGCTTTTCCAGCAATTTTCAACTCCTTTCCTCCGCTACAGCACCCACTTGACCGACTAACTGAATCGTCACTCCCTCGCCGGCTGACTAGTTGTTGCACTCACTTAGCGCTGCGGAGGAAATTATGAGAATCGACGCCAAATTAAACTTTTTGCCAACAAAAATCTGGGTCATTTGTCAGGGTCGCGCATTCGAGTGAAAAAGCAAAATCTAAATAAAAGTGCATACACCCATAAAAGGCTAACTTCACATACAAGCACCGTTATATTGTTGCAAGTGTACGACGACTTTATGAATGCCGCTCATTTCTGTTCACTTCGTAACAGTGTCCGTGGAGTGAATGCACCAGAATGCATGTGTAAGCTGGTGGGGGCACGGGAGTCGACCTGCCGGCATCCGTGGCTCCCACGACTTACACAACCACCACTTGCGGTTGCCATACAGCCATTAACGGCAGCCATAAAATAATTGCGCTTTTGTATGCACTCGACTTTATGTTTTCCACAAATCCACGTATGTATGTATGTTTGTAATTCGTATATATTTGTGCGTAGTCTTCACTTCTCCGCATCTTCGGGTAACTTCTTATTGCATTGAAAGGATTACCCAAAGCGTGTGGATGCGTGCGTTCACTTACACTGTGTTAGGTCATTTGAAATATATAAATTTACATTGTAAAAATTGCAGTTTTATTGCCTTTGCAAACTTCCTCACATTAACTTATGCAATTTATTGCAGGTGGAGACTGTTGGCGACAAGTATATGGCTGTGTCGGGCTTACCCGATCACTGTGAAGACCACGCCAAATGTATCGCCCGACTGGCCCTGGACATGATGGATATGGCAAAGAATGTGAAAATGGGCTCCAGTCCCGTGGTAAGTAAAATATTCAGGCGAATATTATAAAGTATACAGGGTACGTCAGTTGTTGTTGTGGTTTCTGTTGTAATGGTTACCTAGTCCCCGTTAGGATGGTAAGGATTAGATACTTAAGTTGTCATCGAGGTCGTCCAACGGTAGGCCCAGGAAACGTGCTGTTTCGACGGTGTCGGACCATAGGGAGAGGGGTGTCAGATGTGTACAGTTAGCTCGAGCTATTTGACTGCAATGGATGTAGGTTTGACTCCAGGTATGCCATTCACTGAGAAGGAGTAGGTAAAGGTGTTAATGGCTCCACTTTGAATGACGGTCAGTGCATGTCTGAGGTTTGTTGCGTTCGAAGTCTTGAAGAGCAGTTCATTATGCTCCTTAACTGGGAGCATAAGTGTCTCACTGTGCAGGTGTTCGAAGGGAGGCATCAAAAGACATCCTCTTGTAGCCCGGAGTGCAGTGTTCTGACCTGTATGTAGCTTACTCGTCTGCATTTCACTGCATCGAGGCGACTATATTGGTGCGGCGTAGTTAAGGACTTGATAACTTTGTTGAAGCTCTGTACTTTGGCAATAATCGCGGTTGTATGAGGAGTGAAAAAGCACAGGCTGTCGAAACTCACACCTAAAATTTTAAGACTTATTGACAGTTGGAATTTAACGACATCGACAGCAATATTAAGGTCAAGACTAAACTCATTCGTCCACGTAGTGACTATGGTAGCTGGGGATTTAGAGGGGAAGAGTGTTGGTTGCGTGCAGCGAGACAGTGAGAAATGTCGGAAAAATAGGCGTTTACATTAGAGCACATAACATCGATTCCATTGCCCAACGTCATTATCGTGCAATCATCAGCATCGGAGGATTATTATTTTAAGATAAAAATAAACTGTTGAGGGAAAGATACTCCAAATAATAATTGTTACGACAAAAGTTCTTCTAATGAGTGTTGAACATCACTTCGCCATTTGGACATATTTGATAAGAGCTCGCCGAAAATGGTTTTGTAAACTTTTCGAATAACTTCCAAAAACACCGTTGTAAAAGTTCACACTGCAGTATGGCGAAAACTTTCTCTTGAGCAAAGTAAATTAATGCGAGAGCATGTGTTTAGTGTTAGCGGACATGTTTGCGTGCGTGAACCACTGTTTCAATGCGCTTTTGTGCAAGTTTTGTGCTAAAATTGCACGAATTAATTTCCATAGAATGCAGTGATTTAACTGGCGCTAAAATTGAAGCAGAGCGATTGTGACCTTCTCTCCCTGTGCTCTCTTGCGCTACCCATTCGAATGGACGTCACTTTCACACAGTTTACGACTTCGAAAGACAAATGGCGGCATCAATGCCACAAATACCAACTAAGTCTAAAGTGCAATTACCGGCGCTGGCGAAAATTCTCACTTCACCTTCTTCTTCCCTTTAACATCTCTTCGCTCACTGGCATTTAAACAATGCAGTAATTCACTTATTTTGAAAGCAATGAGTGAAAGTAGAGTAATGCTTAAAAAAAGTTTCACCAATTCGGTTTCCGAGGCGGCAGATTCAATTGAAGCGCTATCCACTTATAGTTTCGGATACGCCACTTGATCAACAAAAATTTGTTTCAGTTATTTCGAATTTACATACTTATATGTTTTTAAATGGGGTAGAAATATAGAATAGCAAAGCACTAAAATGTATGCTTAGCATGAAGGTATAAATGTTGCTTCAGATCCAATGGAATCTTATTGAAAATACAACGCAATCAGACCTTCGAAAGCTGTACTTAACCGTTGAGCGGATTTCTGTTATCAATAAAATGGCAGAAACCAAAATCTAACCTCTCCTATGCCTCTACTCATAAATTGGATGGGAATTAAACACAAACACAAATGTTTCATTATAATAAATACGTAAACAATCCGTACTATTGGCACGTATACTAACTAGCATGGACAAGAACCTACAAATTGTGAACCTTCAGTCAAGCCACTTACAAGCTTAACGACAGCCATTCTCATGCTAGATATACGCTTGGATGTCTGCCAAAGCTTTTCAAACACAAAAGCTGCGTGTTTTTAGCACCCTCCTTTAAATATTGCATCACGGATTTTCCTACAAGGGTGGACTGGCTAATGATATTCAATATTTTTTGTGACATTTAAATGAACAGCCAACTGTGAGGTGTCTGGAATAGCCAATTAGAAAGCTGGAACCACCCGCAATTACTTGCAGATGTTGAACACAAACAATAGAAACAACTTTTTGCTTGAATGTCCTCTTTTCCATCTTACACTCCATTGCATTCACTGAAAGTTTTTGTTGCCATTGTCAAGCGTTTTTGTCTAAGAAACTTTCCCTAAGTTGGCTACATTCTCTACTTTGCGACGTTACTTTTCGTTTCGTTTTTATTTGAGTAACTGTTGAAGACGGCTTATATTTAAGGTAAAATTTCAACAGCATTTTATTTTGTGCAATACCGGAATTTTTACTAAGTTCTTTTTGTGGACAAAAATTTGTAAATGAAAATAAAAAAATAATAATCTGTATAGCACCCAAGAATTCTTTACACATATTTAATACATAGATTCATTTACAAGAGAACAACTTCTCCAAATGAGTATTGCTTTGAACTGAGTCGAAACTTAAATAGTTTTAAGCAAATTAATTCCACATGAGCGATGCTTGAATCCCGATTCGCACATCCGTACTCAAAGTTTCTTCACGTCCTTATCAATTTGGAGCAATTTAACGTTTACCATCAAAGTAATTTAACACGTCCGTGACACGTATCCACTTGCTTGCGCCAGGAACGGCGCACACAAGGGTCACTAGCGCCATTTGCCATTTACGGCAACGTCCTACGGCCGCAAGGCGCGTCTGTGTGTGGGGTGGTGTTGCAATAACCAACTCAACTTGCTCACACGTCTTTCCCTTGCACACCGGATAACCGCATGTCAAGCCCACATTTAACTTGATTCAACTAAATGCTAAGTATGCACTACAGCTAAGTTGATTTTGACGGATTGCTTGTGCATCGCGACCATCACGGCGGGAATGCTCGATCAACTTGCATTGGGGTGTGCGCTTCCATTTCGACTTATTCACAGTCATTACCGCCTGGAAAGGCAACTCGTGCGAGAAATTTAGCAATTTATGATGATTTCGGAACTTTTGATATTTTGAGGAAACCCATTGTAAGGGGTTGCGAAGAATATACATAGGTCGCATGAGTATCTTTACATTGCACTTTGTGGAATTTGTAGTATGTAAGCGATTAAATCAGGAAGATACAGTTGCATTCATATGTTTGTTTTTTGCATGTAGGGATTTCGAAAAACCATATGCTGCATCTAATGGAATTGAGTTGCACTGCAATAACTCTCCGAGCAATTTAGACATATTCGAAACAGTTCACAACCTCACATGTATTCGTGTTTTTATATCTCGCAAACTACTCGACTGATTAGAACCATTATATAGCATTCTCTTAACGTCCACTATCACTGTTCCGAAATAACCCACATAATGAGACTAAACTACTTCGTAGAGAGCCACAGCGAATATAAAACATTTATTAACCTGTCTTTAAGCTCAAGGGTTGTTATGTCAGGGTTACATTTGTACATATATATTGCCGCCGTATATTAAATTTACAACATGGCTTGAAATTACATAATTTCAACAGGGAAGGAAAACCTAAGTTCGGGTGCAACCGAAGATTTTATATTCTTGCAACTTGCAGGAATTAAAGCCAGGAAAATACCCTAAATTGTAAGCAATTTTACATATAGTATAACAGGAGGCGCAAAAATTACCTTCCGATTTTTTTGGAAAATGAAAAACTTTTTTAAAAAATAAAAAACTTTGATTCTGCTTGTGGATTATTTTTATTTGGTCTTTTAAATTTTTTTACATCAAGTCGAGAATATGATATCAGCTGAATGGCCGCCGCCACAGTTGATTGTCATTTGAGCCCTTTTTATGGCATTTTCCATCACTTTGGCCAGAACTTCCGGCGATAGGTCCTCACATTCTTGACGGATATTGTCGTTAAGGGCTGCAAGAGTCTGAGGCTTGTTGACGTAAGGCCGCGACTTCAAAAGGCCCTACAAAAAGAAGTCTGGAGCGGTCAAATCAAGCGATCTTGCTGGCCAATGCAAATCGCCAAAACGGGAGATTAGGTGCCCGGGAAATACATGCTTCAGCATATCGGTTGTGGCACGCAGTGTAGCATACATTGTTTATTTACGTGTATTTAGCATGTAACTCATACACTGGCCGACAATATCCATTCATTGTATCCAGTTGGATGTTCGAAACTCCTGAAATTAGTCATTCGAAAGAACATTCTTTGTGATTTATTTTTTGAAGATTATCAATTTTCGATGACTCGTTCAAGCAATTCGACTGGTAACTGGTGAATGACACCCATCATGTGTTGCTCCAAGGCCTGATTGGACGCGGGATCATTGACGGTTACGTTCTCACCGGCATTATTTTTGAAGAAAAATGGACCGATGATTCTATCGGCCTTCAAACCACAAAAAATCGTTGTTTTTTTTTTTTGGATAAAATGGCAGCTCTTGAATCTCTTCAGATTGCTCTCTGTTTCAAATGAGGCACTTTTGCTTGTCTACATACTCGTTAAGCCAGAAATAGGCCTCGTCGTTGAACAAAATTTGGATCGAAAGCATCGGATCTTCTTGGAACTTTTCAAGAGCCCATAGAGCGGAGCGATATCGCTGGGGATTCAGTTCTTGTACTCTTTCAATTTAAGATCTCGAGGTAAAATGCACCAAGTCATTCCATATGTTAGTTCGAGATGTTACGAACGGCGCCAAATCGACACTCTTCGATCTTCGTGTACACTCTCAGATACGGCTGCTATACAGGTATTTTCTTCACTGTATGCTCAACGTTGTCTGTTCGGTCGAATATTACCGTATAATGAATGCTGGGGCGATTATGTTAACCATAAGTTGAACGAAGCGCGCGAAACACATTCTTCATAGGACGTGAATTTTCGTAATAAAGTTGAACGATTTGTAAATGTTGTTCAAGCGTAAGTCGTTCCATGATGAAATGCCAAACAATACTGAACAAAAATAAAATGACAGCTCGATGCGACTCACACGTGATCTGTCAAACTAAGGCTATTGAAAAAAGTACCTCTACTTGGATCACCTGTTATTAATAACTGTTACAATGAAGTATTCTGTACGGTGAAAATATGATTTGCGAATAAAGGGGCAAGGCAAGGGATTGTAATTGGGGTTTAATTTTGAAAATTAGGTGATACAAATATGGATCAAAGGGGAAAAAATTAATTTTCTATGTAAATTTTACTAAAAACGACCAGGATGCATAATTTGTACACATCTATATAGACGTTTATTTCCACTGCAATAGACTATACCCTTAGGCCAGATTTAATATTTGGTCCGTTCTGGTTCACAGGTAGGATAAGCTTAGGGAAAACATTTACCTTGACTTATTAAATAAAAACACATATCCCTTAGTTCAGCATTCATTTATCACTTATAGATATATGTACTTAAATTATTTTTATGATTTTCGTTATTTATTTGCTTAAAAATTAATTAATTTCTCCACAAAATTGCGTGATTTTGTACTTATAAACGATATACAATTATCTTATAACCTAAGTAAGCTTCATTTCATACCAACACATATACCATAAGAATATACAATACAACTACAAACGTTTTTCATTCGACAGCAGCGCGATAAGCAGCAAGATTACCAAAGTATAATATGAAATTATTTTCTATATCGAAACGAGAACGCATTTAACTCAAATTTAATTAAATCCAGGCTGTGACATTTTTAATCTGCTTCATTTGACAATTTTCTCTTTCTCATTTCCGCAGCAAGTGACAATTGGCATTCATTCGGGCGAGGTGGTGACCGGCGTTATCGGCAATCGTGTGCCACGCTACTGTCTCTTCGGCAACACGGTGAACCTGACAAGCCGCACAGAGACCACGGGCGTGCCGGGACGCATCAACGTCAGCGAGGAAACTTATCGGTGAGTGAAAGACACGAATTTTTTGTTGTCTATTTTACAAAAATGCGATTGTTTGGCGAACACACTGACGCAAATTCATTCGAAAAAGTAACAGTAATGTAATAACACTTTGAAGCGTGTCGCAGCAAAATGAAAATGTGAAGTGAAGTATCTCAAAGTTTCGCCAATCCCAGTATATCCAACAATTCACTCACGAATCTCAACTACTCGTTGACTTGTTGGCAAAGTAAATTAAGCCAACTTGCCACTGAAAAAACGTGAATTCTACGAAAAATAAAGTTTTTGCATTAAAAAATGTTTGTCCACGATTTCGCCAACTACACGCTCTCCACACAAATTCAACTCTTCTGCTGTGGCAGTAGAGTCAAAGGGCAGCCAAAAAAGCGACAACGTAATTCCAAAAAGTTGAGTTGGTAAAAAGCGCCAGTTTCGTCTTCAAATGTTGTTGTTTGTATGGCAACAGCGTTACTCCTGATGTCCGCATAGCTCGGGCAGTTCATATAACTCACTTAAACTCGTAACACGTACTTACTTACTCGTATATTTAATATTGTTATGACAGGGTTGGCTAGCTCAATTGGCGCTCGATGCATTCTCTGACCTTGTCGAGAGTGTTGCTGCCGTTGTTCTTGTTATTACAAATGCAACTGTCTTGCTCTGCCTTTTCGTTGTTGCTTACGTCGCTGTCGTTGCTACTGCTGTTCCCGCTGCTATTTTCGGCATTCAGCAGCATCTGCATGGGGCTGATAATTTCGGCCGCTAACGGTTTCTCCACCACAACAGCGAAATCATTTTGGCTTTCCAGCTCTAATTGCTCCTCTGCCAGATCTGCCGTGTCTTCCTCCACCACCGTTGTCAATTCACCCGTCAGGGTAGCCTGCTGTTCCATTGGCAGCCTTTCCTCCAGCAACATACTCTCTACGACCTCCACAGCCACTTCCACATCCACCGAAGACTGCTCCTCCTCCTTGGACTCGGCGAAATGCACTCGTTTCCTCGCACCGCTAACAGCACCGCCGGTGGCTTGTAATTTCTCCAGCGCCGCATTGTTTTCGTCATCGTCCTCTTTCTGTGGCCCCTCGAGCTCCTCCATCAAGTCGATGTAGCGGTGCAAGCGTCGGGGCAGCCGGAGCGTATCGATGCCGTCGGGCAGTTGGCAGTTGTGGCGCAGCAAGTCACGTATGCGGCATCTGCAACATGTTTAAAACAGAGACATTTAGCACTTTAGAGAAAACTTACGGGTCAGTGGTGTGTGTGGAGACGAAATATTTGTAGGCCTTTCACGAAATACGTAGTGAATCAACGAATCCAGATTTCAAAAGAAGCATTTGAAAAAGTATGTCCGGTAGGAAGGGGAGCATTTGCGGACATGTTGTGCGCTTTTGTCTCCGGCAAACAAAGTAAGCCCAAAATATGGACTAAAAATAACGCGTTTAACAATGCCGATATACTTACAGACATATGTATACATACATACATATGTATGTGTGTATATGTATGTTTGCAATGAAACGCCTCAGCTTAGACGCGCGTGCTTCTTTCAAAAGTTTGAAGACTTTGAAGTGATAAGTTTCACATTTGAAAATGAAAAAGAGAGAAAGAATGTTTAAATGTGGTCACACTGGCAGCGTTGTAGACTGCGCTATATATGGAAGGAAGAAAAGATATAAAATTTAAAATGAATGTGGGGAATCAAAGGAGGGCAGTAAGTTTATTTATAATATAATCTGGGAAGAATTCTTTCTAAGAAACTTTACATGTATGTTGTGAGAAATATTAAAGCGGCAATTCACCTCCAACATGAAGCCTAATGAAACTCGCTCGCAGGTGCCGAAACTTACACATTTGAACGAGCCATATTACGAAGATATGAACTCAAAAGTGCAGAATTTCAAGCCGATCGCTGTAAATAGGGAAACGATAATGAAATACTAACGGGGAGAGTAAACGGTCGCCTTAAATCGAATAGCACTATTACGACGATTTTAAAACAGCTTGTTTTGTGTTGAATACAACAATTTCTATAAAAGAGAAGTCATAAAAGAGACTTTTTCAAATTTCACACCCTACAAAATAAACCAAAAATACTTGTGCTCCCCCAAAATTGTCCGCAAATAAGTGATGGCAAAAGCTCTTAGGGCAATTTCACACTTGCGGTTTAAATTAAAATTTTGCCAACGGCAATTTCCATCCAGAACAGAGAGAGCATCTACTCTGCGTTGTTTTTATTTGTGTAAAACAGAAACACAGAAAATTTAATTCCGATGAGCATTTAGTGGCTCTTTTACATTTGACCAATTTGTACGTATGTATGTATTACTGTAATGCGTCACCACATTTCTCTGAAATATGATATTTGTCATCTGAAGATTGTTTTCAATAAAAATGTCCTGACACCAGCAATTTAACATGGTCTTTTTAAACTTTTTTTTCATTACGTAACCAATATTACAGTTATACATAACCTTTCTCTAAGGCAATTTGTCATTTTATGCGATCCAATTGGCACAGAATTGCCATTCGAATTGCTAGTCAAATTGCTTTCATTTCGTGTGAGCTCATTCACTCACCCTTTTTCACACTTTTATCTGCTTTTTCATATTTTTATTTTTTTGCTTTGAACACTTTCGTATTCTAACCTGAATGTGTCACACGAAATTTATGATCGGACCCATTGACATAGTGCGGAGTGGAAATTATTTATTTTATAGGGCAATCATAGCCACTTGGTAGAAGAAAAATTAAAAATATACTATGATTTATGAAGGATGTCCAAAATTGCTTCATGCAACTTTCATTGCATTTTAGGAAATTATGGGTAAAAGTGAAAACTCGAAATATACGTAGTATCTTGCGTGTCAAAATATGCAGCAAAAATATTTAAAAATCTTACAAATCAGAGAGCATTCAACATATTCTTTAAAATTCTGGGCTAAACTCAATATGATTTTATGAAAGAAACAACTAAGTATTTATGTTAGTTTCTAGAAGCAATGAGAATATAGTAATAAATATGAAAAGTCATTCTTTCGAAATGCAAAGTCATCATTTGAACGAAGGCTGCATTACAGAGCAAACATGCACACTCACTGAGGTGCTACCCAGTGAACACAAATCTTGAGTGAAAATGCGTGCAATGTAGTTCACCCCCTTGGGAACCATTACGTCTATGCACATATAGATCTATGTATGACTACTTGGTATCTTCCGGTAGTTACGGCAGAAAGCTTCAATGCACACAATGTTCTTCTACCCATTTGCCAAGCACATTTTCGCACTTTATACAGTTCCTTATACTTACATACACGCAGTTATATAATGATATCCATTATCGTGATGACGAAGCAACTTTTTGCGTTTTTCGCCACCATTTACCAACAATTTGACTTAATTTGCTTCACTCTCATCTCACTCCCTTCTCGTTGAAGTTACTTTGGCGCTTTCATGTGAACTAAATTCCCGCTACGCCCGAAAAACCGGGGCGTTGTGGGCGAGTCGCTTGTGTATTTGCCCTACAAAAGCCGTCTAAAGCCGATTGATAATCAACAATTTTCGAGTTAGTTAATTAATAGAGACAAAGGAAATTATTCGCCTTTATGATTAGATGGCTTCAGTGCTCTTCTGCGCGTAATTTAGTATTCTCCTATTTATTTTGTTGACTCGTGCTGAAGGAATTTGATTAGCGGCGTTTCGCTAAATGTTTGATAAATTACATTATCCATTTGTTTATGCCTTAATTAGGATTAGAGGGCGCATAAAAGCAAATTTGTTAAAGAGTATCGCTTGGAAATGGTTTTCATAAAGTTACAATACAACAGTTTGCATTAAGGGTGTTCTAACTAGGGTTCTATTGGATACATTCGACGTGTACGGAAGTACTTTTTAGTAATGACATCTTTAATATTAATACTTTTAAGGATTGAGTGCTCATAATATATGTTGCTATTATTTCAATATTTACTCTACTACATGAACTGTGATCTCTTTAAAAGGCGCGCTCTCAAACATTATTTCCAAGAAAATTAAAATTTAGCTTTTGTAAAAATTAGATTATCGTGTAAAAGCTTAAAAAATATTTTGTTAGTAATAGAGTGTAGACCATTTTCGATACTGATGACCAAATAATCTGTTTTTTTTTTAAGAAAATAATTAGAAGTAATTAAGAATTACCCTAATATTGATGGTGAATGGCTTTCATTGTTGTTATCTCGTCTAATAACTTCAAGTGTCTTACAATATTGGAAACTTGAAAGGACTAATTATCTAATAATAGCTTTCATTTTGTAATTCACCATTTGAGAGTGGATATTTCAATGCATTACAATCTTTATGAGCCAAATAAACTCTCTCTAAGGGGAGTGAAGGCAACCTCAAAGTCATTCAGTGTAGCAGCTTTTCCGCCGTTAAAGAATGGGGGCTATTTACCGAAAGGTTATTTAATTACATTGTATGGAAGAACCTTGCAAGGTTAAAAGATACATATGATCAACCTCCTCCGAGTCGCACTCTATATTGGACAACGCAAGCTCAAGAAACACCTGTTCAACATGGGCAGAGTCTCTTGTGCGAACTTCTGGTTTTGCGACATGGACTAGGAAATTCCAGAACACCTAATTCTAGATTGCCCAGTAATTTGTAGAATTAGGCTCAAGGCCCTAGGTTCCGTCTACGTGGACAGGGATCACATAACCTGTCGCGCCCAGCAAGCTCCTGGAATTGTTCAGAGTGCTCGATGTGATGTAGGAAAGGGCATAATAGACCATAGGTCGCAGAGCAAAGCCTCATTTATTTTTATCTATCTAACTTATAATTACATTAACTTGTTTTTCATTCACTTTTCCACATCATTTTTCAGAAAATATAAATTTTCATAAAAAATTCTACACCATTTATACAGAACTCCGAAAGCGATAATGAGTTTAATTTTCGTTTTTACTCGAAGCCAATTTTAATTTGCCTAATAACAACACGAAAAGTTCGGCCGAAACTGCCGAGGCACAGCGGCCTACAAATCATATTGAAAATTTAATGAAGCAAACCAAATTGATTAAATTTCAAAACCACAAATTTATCAATGCCCAACCAAATTAACCGTCCCAGCAGTAAAATAACGGCGACGTAAGTGGCATACAAATGTAAATACAACTACAATACTCACCGACATAAATGCCGCAGGGAGACAACGCCGTACACCTGCTCCTTGGTGATGATGCGATCAATTAGAAGGCGGCCGTATTTTTCGAAGAACAGTTCGCGGCGTGCGCTGTAGATAATTGGCTACATAGGGTGACGAGATGAAGAAGTATAAAAAGAAAACAAATTTAAATGAAAGTTGATGTGAAGAGTTTGTTGTATTCTAATAAAGCACAGAGTACACGAAATGTGGCAATGGAAGGGGGAATATGAATGATGTGTCAGTAAATTTGGGAGTAAAACAGACAAAGTGGATCGTAATTTAATTACAAAGCTCCTTCCGCGTGTAAATAATTTATCAATCTTTGATAGTCTCTCAAAAAGAGCCAAAGAAATGTCTATACAGACTCAAAACTCTGGCTCTGGCACTGAGATATTCTGAGAGAATATCTGAAAAACTGAAATCTACAGAATCTCATTCGCAGCAACACCAATTGCACAAAGTCCAAAATAAATTTCCACCCTAACAATGCTGCTTCCATTAGTATTTCTCGGAAGTGCCCAACAGTGGCACCAGCAACCACAACTCGCAATTCAGCCATGGCCATCAATAGGAATCGTCCACAGCCACGACGGTTGCGGCTGCGGCATATTTCAACTTTCTAACAACCATTGGAAAGCACTAACGCATTACGCGCGTGCCTCCAGCCACTGCTCGCGAGCATGCCCTACTGCCGTGCAAAGTCCCACTGAATGGCAGCCGCAGCTTAGTCGCCCAGGCAGTGTGGAATTTACAACATTGGTTAATGTTGGTCTCACGTTGCAAGTGCAGTGTCTGTGTTGGTGTAATTTAACGCGCCTTCTAGGCTCATGGCTTGCTGATTCTGTATGTTTGTCGTACTTATGCACATTTAGCGCGATGGCTAAACCTGCCGTGTGCTCACCTTATATGGCATCTCGATCATTGGTATAGTGCGCAGCAGAATTTGCAAACACGACACATTTTGTAGAACGTAATTGCGCCCGTTCTCGGTAAGTTTCTCCAGTAGCGCGTGTACAACCGAGGCGCCGCCATCTGGAGGGGTTGGATGGGCGCCATATCTGAAAAAATTAAAAAAGCAAATAATCATTGTAGAACTTGAAAGACACATATTTAAAAAAATATGAATAGTATAAATTCGATAATTTTTCATGCATCAGTGATGGTTGAAAAGCCAAGTAGAAGGCATTACATTCATAGAAGAATTGGGTTGTCGAAAAAATCTTTTCATATTTCTAATCAAACTCCAACTTATTTTTTTTTTTATATTTATAATGAACTTTAATGAACCAAATATATAGCATTTTGTCAACCACTTTTTGCCATTTTTCCGCTTGGGACATTATTCCATCGTTGTGAAACTTTTCTGGTTTCTCGGCGAAAAACTCGGACAATTAATTTTCACAGGCTTCTCTTAAAGCCAACTTTACTCCATTAAGCGTGTTTTGCATTGACCTAAACAAATGGTAGTCCGATGGTGCAAGGTCAGGCCTATAAGGTGGAGAGTGTAAAACTCTCTCAGTTTTTGTCGAATCATCAAAGATGTGTGTTAGATTCCTGATGGAAGACGAAGCCATTTCTGATGATCAGTTTTGGCCGTTTTTTCGATTGCTTGCTTCAATCTCATCAGTTGTTGACAGTCAAATGAAAAATCAGTCGTTCGACCAGGCTGTTGCTCATAGTGGATGATTCCTTTCCAATCCCACCAAACTCAACATAACCTTTCAAGGCATCAATCCTGGCTTTGCGACCATTTTTTGAGCTTCACCACGCTTGGAC
The DNA here is from genome assembly GCA_037783105.1 of Bactrocera zonata. Classification (NCBI taxonomy): domain Eukaryota; kingdom Metazoa; phylum Arthropoda; class Insecta; order Diptera; family Tephritidae; genus Bactrocera; species Bactrocera zonata. The sequence continues at coordinate 1,446,262 of JBAWJQ010005039.1, read as the reverse complement.
CATGATTTTTTGCGCACATTATTGTCTTTTTGACCCACTTTTCGTCTCCTATTACCATTCGCTTCAGAAATGATTCGATTTCATTTCAGCAAAGAATCGCAGATGTTAATTTGGTCCATTAAATTTTTCACAGACAATTTATGTGGCACTCAAACATCGAGCTTCTTTTTCTTGCTAGCCTTTTATAAATGATTCAAAATGTTTGGATGATGAATGTTAAGTTCGAATACGAAAAGATTTTTTCTACTACCCAATATTTTTCGTGACGTTTCGGAACATGTCCCCAATATAAATTTACTTGATTGAACTTTGAGATTGAAATTGAATTAAAATCTCCCAAATGCATGATAGAAAACCAAATCGACTCGGTAACTCTTAATCTGCTGTCACGATATCACGAAATTCAAGACTATAGTGGTTCGATCCACTGTATTTCAACCGCAGAATTTCTTCCAAACCAAAACAGATTAAAACAATTTAGCTATCATTATTGCATTTTAACTGGCATCTACTTCGATAATGTAAAACCGGGCACGTACATATGTACATCCATATGTATGTATGAAGGTCTGGCAGATTTCCCTCCGTGGCATGCAAAACCGAAAACGCGTGCTCCTTTGCGAGCCAAGTTTAGAATAATGGTAAATAGACACAACGCACACATGATTACAATAACAATGCGCACATCCTTCCGTGCGAGCACAGCCACATATATTTGCATCCATGTATGTATGTTCGGCAGAAAGGTGCCTGTGGCTAACGGAAGGAATTTGTCGCAACGTATTTGCAGTTCAGGACTAAAGTCGAATGTTTTGTCGCAGCAAACGAGTTACAAATCAAGCAGTGTGTTTAGGCACCCGGACATGCAAATGCAGATACATTTGCAAGTAATGACGGATATGTAAGCCGTGGGATAGACAAGCTGGCACAATGCAGAGCTGAATGAGGTAGAATACAGGTAAAACTCGGCAGTCGGGTAAAAAAAGGTGCCACGTTATGCGAACAGCCAGGAGTCTCTGCAGCTATTTCTCGGTATGCATATCCGCTTTTATGTTCTGCAACATAAACGACGTACACGCACACACACACTCACAAATGATTGCAAATTCGCTTCTGTTCAAGGTGTTGTCTTACTAATGCCACAATCTAAGGTGTAAATAAGCGCAAAATATCATTGAGAGCACTTTCCGTCGGGTATTTTCCATTACAACCACTCACGGCATATAACGGTGAACTCGTAGCAGCACTAACGGTTGTATGTAATTTCTCCATAGGCAGAGAAGGAAATGGTTGCCATAAAAATGCGGAAAACCGAATGCAAATAAGTTTGAACTTGCAAATGGGACTTGGGAATATTTATAGACGGATTCATTGAATAATTTTATTATAACAGAGGCTATTTTCCTCTCTAAACTCCTTTCAAGATGAGTTTAGTACACATGCAGATAGAAGGTTAGCTTTTACATTTCGAAATGGAATCTCCGTATTTCTTTTAAGCCTAGAAGAATCGCATACTCAGCAGTTTTTTCATTTTGGCATCTCCCCATCACTTTGCAATAAAAAATAATCAATTTAACCTAACTCTACAAAGGCAAATAAGCAAGCGTATCATTTTTTAACTCTTCCAAATGACAAATTCGAAATATTCGCTCGTAACGGTGATCCACGTTTTTGCTGACGCATGCAAAGCACCGTTCGAAAATGAAAAATTTTAATATTACAAAGAATGCGAGATTTTATTGCTCTAGCCAATGTGTGACAATTTTTATTCCTTTCTCGCATTTGATTTCAATAAAATTCTGCGGCACACTCTGCAGTCTCCTTGCGCCGCCGCCGAGCCATTAATGTGCACAATTATGTGAGTGCTTTGTGGTGCATGACAGTGTTACGTAATGCACCGCATTCACATACACTTACATGTGGGCGTGTGTGTGTGAGTCCGACTGCCAGCCATAAGCCATGGTTACTCAATGCAATTCGCCTTTATGGATGTTTCTTCTCGTGTCCTCTTTGCATGCCGTTTCACTATTCGCCTCTGAAATTAACTTGTGGCACTTATCAGTTGTGTGCCAATAAAATTCTCTGCTCAAAGAAAATGCCAAAGCTAACTGCTTTCGACCCCCACTCATTCTCATAGCAGCGCTCTCAGCCTCCACTGCATCATGTTTGCGCCATTTGAGGTTCCAATAAAAAGCTGGCACACTTAAAATTTGCCTTGGCACCCACACTTTTGGCAAGTATGCATGAATTCGACAAGCGTTGCATACATTTTGGCGCGATGTTCGTCAAATCGTGCACATAACCAGCTAGGCAGCCAGACATCTTGGCTAGGCTGCTGGACAAGCAGACAATATGCGGAGTCAGTGTGAGCGCCCTTTCCCAGCTCTAGTACATGAAAATCAATGGGGCGTGGCAGCGCTTGGTTACTCAGCAAATTTATGGCATATGCCTTTGTGTAGCCGCGTGAATATATTCCGCAGTTCCGTTCGTAAATAACGGAAAACGACGCTTTGGAATCAATACTACAAATTGTTTTAATTTGCATGCTGCCAATAAAGATTTCATAGAACGAAATGTTGCCGGAATGAAAGAATGAACTATGAGAATGAAGAAATGTGGAAATATTTTGGCCAAAGAAGTGTTTTCCTTTCGTTTCACGGCTTCTCCGCAACTGATTTCTTATGACCTCGCATAGAAATTTCATTTTGCTGTTTTCTTGTGCTATCATTCCTTTCAATTGCTGCTGACTTATTGCTTCACAGATCACGTTGTTATTAATTTCACAGTTTTTTGTAAGGAAAGCGGTTTGCGGAATGATTTCGAAGGTATGGTTTGCTTTCATTTGAGCTCCTAAGGCGGAGATTCAGTAATAATTAAAGAGCAGTTGTTTACTGCATTTAAGCCTTCCTGATTAATTGTTCTAATTAGTAAACTATTTCATTAAAATTTAATCCGTATAACAGAACATTGATTATTTCCCGATTTAATTTTAAATTCAGCCAAATCTTTGTATATAAAAAAGAACGTGTCACGTTGTTTGTCCGCGATGGGCTCCTAAACTACTGAACCGATTTTACTAAAATTTAGCACATTGTGTTCAGTTCGAGCCAACTTAGAAGATAGGATAGTAAAAACAAGTCTTAAATAAAGAATATAGTGAAAGCCCTATTAAGCGGGCATCTCCTTTAACAATGCACATTGTTGATGTTTATTAAATACAATCTATAATATTATGCGGACAACTCTATTAACTGGACAGAAAGGCTGGTAATCAGCCATTGAGAAAACAGCCTCAAATTCGTTATTTTTTCCAATCAAATTTATTTGCATGCACATATTCAAAGTTAAATCTTAAAACAATCCTTTGGATTCCCTTATACCGACATAAACGCTTTTGCCTTTATTCGTAAATAAAATTTTCACTATATTGAATGTTTATTTTATGAATAATATTATAAAATGTATACCACATTAATTATAAAATTAATGCTTTTAAGAACACCGGTTCCTGATTGCATACATATGAGGGTATTCAGAATAATTATTAGCGAAGCAAAAATTTAAAGTTGTTTGGAAACCACATTTTTGGTCTAAAATTAAGTTATTTGTTCAGAATAATAGAAAAACTAATTCAATACTTTATAGGAGTGAGTTTGGGTCTATCTCTTGTTTCGAAACCAGAGTGTCCACATTCTAAAAGCTTTGATATTGATGGCTACAGAGGACTTTAAATTTTTTTTCCCTCCTATAATAACTATTAACTGGCAATAACTGCAATAAATAAAACACAAAATATACACAATATGCATGTATGTATGTTTGTGTATGCGTTCAAGCAATAATTGAAATTTTATCAGTCTTTCAACGTTCATTGGTTGGAATGCACTTCTGCGCCAAATTTGACCGAAATGTTGTTTGGAATTTCGCCACTAGTGCAACACTAGAAACTGGCGCTTTCGCTTGAATGCTTTCGCTTAATTCTTCTTTTCGCCTTTTTTGCCTAATCAGATTGTTTTCGCTTTGCCATGTTTCCTTTGCTGCAACATGTTGTGCAACACCGAAAATGCGCAGCGAAGTGAATTATTTTGATAACAAGATACACACACACACACACACACACCATTAGGTACTGTTATTTGATACGAATGTAGTCGTCGGCATTCCATATTAACTAAACTAAAGTTGGCAAAGAGGAATGCGCGGGAGCTTCACAGAAAGCGATGCATTTATCAGTTTGCAACAAAGCGCAAAAAAGTCTGCTTCTTTGCAATATAGAAGCAAGTAAAAAAGTAAAGAATAATAACAGAAATAAATAATAAAAATAATAAGTAGACAGTAGTTAAAGAAGTATCGTTTCCAAGCGAATTTGCCATGAGGCTTTTGTGCGCAGCTCGCTGCACTTCAAATTATTACCAATAATTCCAATAAACAGGAATATTTCATTGTACAAATTTGCCGTCACTTTGAACAGTTATTCAGCCCGAGGCGTTTCGTACACTTGCTTGCTTACCTCAATAATATCAGCAGCAGGTCAGGCGCACTCGCCTGTAAGGCAACACGAAGCGGTGATGAACGGCCGCACGACTCGATCGGAATATCAATGAATCTGAAAAATTGTCAAAATAGACAGATTAGATGATACTGTTAGAAAGGTGGGAAAATTAAATTCCAATTTGGAAAAACATCTAAGTGCTGTGAGACGCATATGAGCTAAAAATGAGATAAACGGTGTGGAATGGTTGATTGGGGATAACAAAGCTATGTATGAACAAAAAAAAATAAAAAATAAGAGGTTAAACTATACATTGAATAGATATTATATAATACAATGATTGAGTATATTTCGTTGTATTGAAAAGTCTTTGGTTCAGAAATCTTCGGATAGAAATATCATTAGCTTCGACTTCAAGTTCGATATCGGAGCAATTTTCTTGCGAAAAATAAAATTTAATCTCAGTTTTGAAATTTTTACACTCTCTTATAACGACATATGATAAAAATTGTTGGAACGAAAAACTTTGAAGGCAAAAACTTAAAATTTATGCCAGAAATAAGGGGTTAGTTTGGAGTAACTCCTGATTAAGGTGGAATAGTCAGTTTAATATTAAGCAAGTTTTTCATCTCACTGTTTAACCTTAAATTAAAAATTAAAAAATTAATGTTAAAGATCTTTTCAAAATACCAACAAATATGGAGAATAATATTGAACTCAATACTAAAATGGACGTATGTGTTGTATCTAACACACTCACCAAAAACGCAGCAACGGTTTCTAAACCTCTCAGAGGAATAATAAAGAAAAAACCCATTACTTTCATATAACTCTTGTTGACACATTTTATTTGGAATTAAAAAACCACACACTCCATGCAAATATCTGTGTTTATACCAAGTATGTAGGTAGTAAGCAAAAGCATAAAATAGCAACCCTCATTTGGGCAAAATACCGGCATTAGGGAAATTTTCGCACAGATTTTGTACCTGCGAAGCCGAGCGACTGATTCTAGTTTTGTTCCGAGTTTACAATAAAAATGGTTTAAATTCATTAAGCAGAAACAAGTTTTGATATTCCATAATATGCGAGAGATTGTCAAATTTTTACTAAACTAAAATTACGAAATCAGCAAAACATCTATTTAACATACTTTGGTAAAAACTACTCACTCAGCACCAAAAACGTTTACGCGCAAGTAGGAAAGGTAATATAATATGTGGCAAACATACAAACACTTTGCGTCAACACAAAAGGCTTTGAAAGCGAGAGGAAAATGTGTGGCCGTGTGTGCGCCAGGGCAATTCCCGCCTCAAAATATTTTTGGTTTCCATTGTAACAAAAGATATTGGTCCTTAGACTGGCAATCCCTTAATGTTTAGCAGACAATGAAATGTTTGCAGTAATAATTGAGGAAACCTTTTTAGTAGCTGACATTTTTTGTATATCGAATTTTTGTCACAAATGCATATTTTGAAAAACTTATGCAGAGAAACTGTGAATATTGAAAGTTAAACATAGTTAAAGAATTGTAAATACATACATATCGTCACATAAATTGCGAATTAACATAACATAATTTTTCAGAAGTTCTCATGAAAAGAAAATGACGGTTTAAAACAGAAAGTCTTCTTATTGAAAAAAATAATAAATTTTTTGCAACTTGATGTTTGATATGTATCTGATGGCAAAAACTGAAAAATTTGTAGACTTAATATAATGTAGTACATCATAATCAGTAAGAAACACAATTTCAATTTTCTTGATGATACGTTCCTTTGCATTTTAAGTGGCGATATGCACCTTCATTTCTATTATTTAGGCTTTGATTTGCTCTCTTTTAACGGCACAAATAACTTTTTAAATGTCACCGGCAATGAATCGCCGCTGGAGTAATTATCGTTAGTCTGACAGGTGATCAATTAATGCATTTAAAATTAAAAATTAAGATTAAAAAAAAATAACAGTTTCATTTCATAAAGCGCACTCTGTGAGACGTTTGCGGTGAGCGTAATTAAATTAATTTCCTTTGAATTAAACAAATCCGCTTAAAGCAGTAAAGCTTTACGACGTTTAAAACTAAATGCAGAAGACGAAAGGCCTCCAGCTGTAAATTTTGACAATTTTTGCAACCTCAAACGACAAAGACAAAGCAATTTCCGAGAGGTTTGTGTATAAAAACGTATGTATGTATAAACAGGCGATCCACGAAGCCACACCATTTATTTGGCTCAAAAAAGCAGCAGGTTCTCTAATGCTGAGACTAAGGTGCTACACCTACGCCCTACTTATCTCTTAATATGCCCTCACGGGTATGTGGGTATGGATAAACTGCAACTCGACTGCACTCACTTACCTCACCATACGCTCCTGCTCGAAGCGCGCAATCCAAACTGGCAGTTGCATGCTAAGTGATGTGGCATGATGAAGAAAGTAGACCATGGCTCGCGTGTTCTCATCCTGATTAGCCGCAAGAAGCATGCAAGTATGGCAAAACGAAAAATACTTTATTCCCAAAATGGTGGAAATTACTCGCTTTAGAAACTTTTTACATAATCATACGAACGAAATTGAAATGAACCAAATACTAATAGGGAAGTTGAAAATCAAAAGTTTTAGGTTTAAGAAAAATTTGAAAGAAAACTGCCAGCGAAGGTAAATGCAAAAACAAGACTTAAAGGATTAAAAGCAGGCAGGGTTTGTATGGGTTGCAAAAGAGAGCAACTAATCGGCTTAACCTGGTCGCGAAAGTCGCTGCGCCAGCCGGCTATGAAGTGCGGTGCATGGGGCCCGAATAAGGCGCCCAAAAATATCCGTTCAAATGTTTTCTCGCATGAATAGATCTCTTCTGAAAATGATAGAGAAAAATACGAAAATTTTAAATTAGAAATTAGAAAAAAGTGTACAGCATTGCTTGTATGATATTATTATTATAGAAGAGAGACGTTAACATATCAAAAACTAACCAAATCCTGGTTTTCACTTTCACTTAAGTTACCTTATCTTTACTGTCAACCAAAATGGTTGCCAGGTGTTGCATCAAAGCCACTTTAGTAAAATCACTTAATGCCTTAAAACGCAAAACTCTTAAACGCTAAGCACATTTGCACTACACATCCAGCCAGCCATGGCCATATGGCTCGTTTTAATATGCTTGCATCCCATACGCCTAGTCGGCATAAATTAAATTGTTGCCGGAGCGAAGTTTGCTGGCACTCGCCTAGTGCCGGCTGCGTTATGCAAACGTGTGCCAGTTTGGCAATTTAATTTGCACAATTGGCAATGCAATAACCGTAAACAACGCACACGCTACCACAGCGACCTGCTGTCCCCCCTCTACACGCAGGTATGAGTCCTGCACCGTTTCATGCCAAATGGCTGAAATACCAATGCATTCGCATAGAAAGCCTGTAAATTTTTACACTCCTCGCACACACACATAAACATACTTGCATCTGCATAAGCCAACTGCCATGAGGACCTCGCAAATATGCATTTCGGTGTAAAAGTACACACTTTGGTGCCTATTTTGGCGAGCGGACGTAGTGTGCATGTCTCTGAAAGCACGCGCATGGATCCATACCGTTAGCAATAGCGCATGCAGGGCAAGCAAACTTCCTGGCTGGTGCAGTGGGGCACTAAAGCGCTGAAACATCGCGCTGTCGGAAATGATTGCATTAAATAAGCCAATATTGCAGAACGCACTTGTTGCACGCACACACCCAACCAGGCATTGTGGTCATATACATGCACACTGGTGCACACATTGCGACGGCAAGCTAGCATTCTCTTTATTGTCACGCCGTAATGGCTCAATGTGTGTTGCTCTTTTGAATGCAGCAGCAGCTACCCTATGCCACATCCATCCCTCCAATGCTCTCTGCCCATCAACCACATGTGCTCTAACCTAGATTATGGCAATTAGAATTTGCTCCCTCGTCCTTGCTCTTTGTTCTCTTGTCCACTATGGCATCTAACGGATTTTACACGCGAAAAATCGCATTGATGAAACCACCGAGGTCTTTTCCCTTTCGTATCGGTCGTTAAATATTAAAATTTTTTTTAACACGCAAGTTCGAACAACCCAATATATTGAAGCGTTAATTTTTTAAAGATTAAATATATACATTAAAAGGACTGTCTTTTGTATCATAGAAGTGCGACAGATAATAACATTAAATGAACGTGGGAAGCCCCTTAAAATAGGTCACTTTGGTACATCACTTGCGTAGTTAGAAGAACTAATGAAATTCGAAAAAGGAATTATGCGTGAAATTTAGCTCAACGAATAATGAATTCGCGGAACATGAGAGCTTGGTTGATACGGCACAGCACCCTAAAAACCATATTCCTTCACATGTCACTCTTTCAGCGTACGCTTGCGCTTATTTTCAATCCCTACTAACCCAAAATGCCAACATTTCTCAGTCAATTACTCTCCCAACCTCTCGGGTTTTCGACAGGCGAACAAAGAAACGGACATTTCTGAGTATTGACACATATGTAAACCTATATATTTCGATTATTTACTACCACGATTATTAAAAATTATGAAACATGTTCCGTAAATTTACTTTAGAAAATACTTAGCTTTAGCTCTGTGACGATACTCTGAAAAGTAGGAAAGTTTGATTAATTAAAGCTCTTATTTCTTAAAAGAATAAGCACAGCGATACCTAAGGCTCCATGCCATTCATGTGTTTGTTTCGTTATTAACTTTAATTAATCCGTTTGTCACCTGCAAAGCTAAAACAGGAATACTTGTCGACCCGAAAGTCATTAAATATTAGCACGCGAATATGTCTACGACTCAGAAGAGTGAAAGACCAGCTGAGAAAGCAGCTCATCTGAAAGTGACTTCTGTCACACACTGGTCGGACGTGTGGCAAATGTGCCTCCTGCCGCTCAGCTCGAGCATTTATCTTTTTAATTTTGCTAAAAGCACTTCCAACACAGATTTTGTAATTTCTGCGCAAACATAAGCATTAATCCACCCAATGCCTTAAAACAAGCTCGTTTTCCGCTTTCCGCTAAATGAACGTTGTTGTTGCTGTGTTCATTTGAGGAGGCTGGTTACCGCAAAAGCTGTGTCACTGACAATCTTCTACAATATTTATTTTCATGTTTCTTTTTCTATGTTTGTGTTCAATGTTGACACTGAAAAACATTCCATGTAAGCATAAACTCACACATGTACATTGGAGCTTGCGTGGATTTGACATGCGATTTTAATTAGATCCAACATACAAAGGCGACAGACAAAACGGCAAAATAATTTCAAAAGTGTTTTAGACACTTCTGCCTCGACGAACGATTTCCTGGAGTGCTGGTGTAGAGTGCTACTTATATAGATATTGTAAACTGTGTCCTCTGGCACAACGCGGTGTTTGAGCATAATTGATACTGTGTAATTCTTACACTACTGTAAAGCGTTCACTTACCCAACAACAGGACCACAACAGTGGAATCACGTACGCCCCAATCCCAGCAAGTCCGCAGCGCAATGTACAAAATATTGTGGAATTTGCCCATGAGACAGACCTGTAAAAGAATTCAAATCTAATGTAAATCTTTATCCTATCCTATCTAAACACTTTCAAGAGCATTTCCCTCACGCTGCCACTACTTACATCTCCATTTCCGCTCTTCTTTTCGCGATGATAACGCACTGCGGCCAACACTGCGAATCGCGCCACCTCCTCCGTGTGCATATTTTGTCCTGTGAGTGGGACAAATAACTGTAATGATAATTAACAGGCATTTCGGGGTGCTAGGCTTGCTTACCATCGCTGCAACCGCCGATCACAGCGTTCAAGTGGTCCAGTACGTCACGACGCGAGGAGCGATCCTGCAGCCCATTGCGTGTGATTTTATCGAATGTATTCTCGAAGAAGCATTCGAATATGTATTCCATTTTTAATTCGAATCAGCTAACTACAAAATAATATTCTATACTTCAATAAAACGCAATGAGTGTTCACAGCAACCTATCTTGCGGACCCTCACTGTCGATGTGAGCCAGTCTTCTACGTTTTATCGTTGGCCTCTACGGCTTAACTCGGCAAATTATCTACCACACACACGCCCAACCAAGTGCCAATGAAGCCATAGAAGCAGACGCTAGTGCATAGTCTCTTTAGCGGACAAAACGCTAGGCGTAATTCAATTAGCGGCGATTGAACCCGGCAATAACTTCCTAAGAAATGCGCCGAATGCTTTTAAAATTCCAACAAATGTACTTGTGAACACTCTATTCGATTTGCAATTCAAGCAGCGACTTCGCGTTACCAAATCATTAAATTTTATATCAAACGCTTTCCTCTAAATACCCGCAGTTGTTGTTGTTGTTGTTGTTGCCTTTCATGCGCTTGTGATTGACGACCCTACCATCTAATGGCAAGTGCGTGCCCATTCAACAAAGGAGAATATGCGCCCAAAGCTTAGATGTAGTGTTCTCCTGTAGGAATGATTACTCCTTAGTATGTGCAAATTGCGCTCCTTTTCAACGTTCAACTTTGCGCCTTTGCGACTTTCGTATGTTCTGCTTTTACTTTCTTCCCGAAGTAACACATACAATCGTCACGTTCGCTTTCCGCCTTATGACACAGTTGCGCGCACCTGACCCTCCACAATGCACGAATAGTCAAGTTCAACTGACCGACTGCCGGAAAGTATAAGCATGCTTCCAGGCGGAGCGCCGAAAGCTGCCGTCTATAAAAGCTCAAGTTAAAGAGCGCAACAACGCCAAAGCAACTGTAGCAAAAAGTCTCTAAATTATTAATGTGTTCTCGTGATATTGAGATATTACTTTTGGGTATGTATATATAAAAATGGAGTAATTAAGAGTTTTTAGTGGCCGAGTGGAGTTCCTGAAGGACCTATTGGAAAGCACAACATAGTGAGAAGTATCAAAAACGGAAGAATATTTATGTAATAAAAAGTGCCAAACTGATTATGTCCACTGGTTTGATTTCCAGAAAGATTCTTAATTTAGTAAATTAGCAAATCGGCTCGTTGCTATTGGACTCAATTAAACACCTCAAGGTAGTGATCATTAAAATAGATAAAAAATTTTAAACATTATTTAATATTTCATTTGTGCTTCATTTCGAACACACAATTTCACTCCGCTCACAATTTTCACTTTTCAATCACAACAATACTCTAACTTTACAATTAAGGTCTTTATCCTTTTATCTTTCTTAAAAATATTTACAATTCTCTTTTAAAGTTAACGTTGGCTCTCATAATACACAATCAACAAGTTTCTTCAGCTTTCTCATAAGCATCGAAATCTCTTTTGTTAAGCTCTCATGGCTCCGCTCTTTCACTGTATTCACACATGTTTGACTTTCTCAGCTGGCAATGCTGGCAACAATGAAATAAGAAAAGCAAAATAGAATAAACAAATCAATCCAAGCAAAAGCGGCCCCAAATATCTGCCAAAACGAATTTCAATTTCGCATAGTACAATTGGAACTACTTATTTCATATTTATAGTTTCAAAGTTTTAAGAGATCGAAATTATGAGACTCTTTTGCTTATAGCTCCATAGCGAAATTACAATTTGCTAGGGTCGCACTTCCACTTCACTTCTTACATTTAGGCATTCAGAGAACAATTTTACAGTATTTCTACTATTTTTACAACAACTTTACACACGTAAGTATGTAGCTAAGTTAAAATTATTAGTTTTTTAATACAGTCTTTTACTTTTTACTTTATTTATTTTCGATACTTTTGCGCTATTTTATTCGCCCGCCTTCACAACCAAAGCCAAAGTAAGTTAGACACCACCGATTACTGCTGTCAAAATCATATGGCTGGCTACGCGAGTGCATACATACATATGTATGTATAGTAAATGTATATACCATTTATAAGGAGATACATGTAAGGTGAGCGCGAATCTCTTCGACAACTCATCAAATAATTGCTCGCTGTGAGCGCACACAACCAAACGAATTGAAGAGAAACTTTGCAGGTTTACCAAGCCTATTATAATTTGCTCCAAAGTGATATGTGGGTTAGAAATTTCTCTGATTTGGATAGCCGTAAAATCGGAATAAATGTTGTTGTAGCTGGACTTTTGACAAGTCCATGAATGCTCAACGAATGCGAGTGTAAGTGGCTAAAGAATTACTTACATATGTATGTGTGAAGACTTATTAATTACACTGGCCCACAAAATGAAAAAAATGGTGTCAACGGTTTTCGACTAGGTGTCAATAGGTAAAACTAAATTTTTAATTTTCTTTCATACGTGTCATTTTCCGATCTACGCTTAGTTTTGAATATTGGCTGTAATCAGTACTTTAATTATTATTCATCTAGGGAACGTTATGAAAATCGTTTAAATATGAACGATGTAGCCACCGTACCCAGACACGCTCCACAGCGAACGGGGGGCTGGCCACACATTAAAAGCTCGCAATGACATTCTAAAATATTTCGAAGGAACAGTTCACCGATATTTTTTTCTAAAATTGCTTTATTAAATATATCAGCCCAGTCACTGGAAAAATATCTTTTACTTTTTGGCAATGCTTTCAGCTTCAGTTCAACGTACATACATACATATGTAAATGTAAGTTGCACAAGTTTTTTAATCTCCGTTCATGTGAGGATTATCTATTTCAAGGGTTTTAAACACTAGTTCTTTCAAAGCAGGTAAAATAACATCTGAAATGGATAAAAAAATTTCAATGTAAAAATATTTATTTTAGGAGCTTGAACAAATGTGGTATACCTGCTCAGCTGAGACCGTCTCAACAGCTATGCAAGTCTTCGTAACGAAAATTTCGAAACACCGTGCTCGCGCTTTAGTATAAATTGAGCTGTTGAATTGCACTGTTGTGCACAATCGTCAAAGTATCGTAGACTAGTAAACATCTTTAGCGGATTATATAATCGTCGAATTTTGCTAAACTAAAAAGTGAGAAGTTCGCTATTATTAAAATTATGACTGAAGTTACGGATATTGAGTTATTAAAAAACCAAGAAAACGAAATTAAAGCAGCCACCACCATAATGCCTAGTAATCTTAACATCATCGGTTGTCCAAGACCAGGTGGAGCTCTGCAATGTCTGGCCGATCTCGCCGCAGCCATCGCAGCTGAGGACCGGAGCGACAACAGCGATAGTGATTATGATGACGAGAGCGACACAGAATCGGATTGACAGTGACTATTTTAGTATCGACATACCCTTCCGCGCCCGTAGGGCATCCTTGCCAGCTGTAATTGAAGCTCAAAAAGTAACTGAGGCCGCAACTGCTGCCATGAGGAAGTTGTGGACCCAACGCATGGCACGTCGATCCATGTATTTGTAGAGCACCCACTGCTTTTAAAACTTGGAGAGAAGATGAATATACAATGTACACATTTTAAATATTGATTGTTGTTTTAATGTATGGATTTTGACTAAATGCTTTAAAAAAATAAACCTGAATATTAAAATATTAACATTGCATCAATTATATGTATTGGTTGGTTGTTATATTATATTAAAGATAAATAATTTTGACAACCCACAATTTTTTTAGTTGCGAGTATTTTTAGAATTGATTGAATGTGAAACCAAAATACAATCTGTAACGACAACCAAGAGACTCTATGTTGTCTTCCAACAAAAAAATACATTTTACAAATAAATAAATTATTTAATTATAACTAAACCAAAAATTGTACATTGAATTCTCATTGAGTGTATCACAGAGGTGAAGGGCAATTTAGATTCAAACATTTAAAGGGTATGTGTGGCCAATGAACTTGACTAGGTGAGCTGATCGACCAATTTAATTTATCCCAGATAAAAGGGCAGCTATAATGTCTCAATTAGCACGGAATATAGACAAAAATGTATACATACTTATTTCTCTCATATACCGAAGATTTTGAATATAGACATCCTTGGTTTTGTTTTTATTACAATTGTTTCATGTTCTCTTTACACAATAATTTACCTTCCCACAGCACCAATATCATAAATACTTGTATAAGTATTTCTATTAGCCAGGTTTAAATATTTTAAAATAAATTTTTGAGATATTTGACATAATTAAGTAAAGAGGTTAAGCTGGTTCAAAACCTACAAAATCAAAATAGAATTACTATTCATTCATGAATTCGTCGAATAAAGTTTTTGCAATTGACGTCAAATTGATCCTTGTATTGTGAGAAATTATGGAATTGAATATTAATTCCCGAAGGAATCCTACGATACATATACATATGTATATCCTACGATATAAAAATATACATTTCATACTAGTATTCTTATAATAAACTATTCAATGCGGTGAACATTTTATTTACAAATAAATGAGAAAACGTTTTTGTCGGTATAAAAGTCCAAGGGCTCGTACTTAAGGTTTAATTTTGAGTATGTTCATACTAATAAATTTCATACAAAAAAATAACAAATCTAAGGCTGCTTATAAAGTTAACAGGGTTGTCCCTTAATAGAGCGTCCATACTGTATTTTATATTTATGGATTGTTTTTACTATCCTATCTTCTAAGTTGGTTAGAACTGGAAGCAGTGTGCTAAATTTTGTTTTTTGTCGGCTCAGTAGTTTAGGATTATATGTATGTACATGATCAGTGAGACGAGCAAAGTTGATTTATGCATACAGCTACCATACAAACTGAACTATTGGATTCAAGTCCTTGTATAGAAAACTTTTTTATTCGTCTAAGGCAACGTCATAATATCTAAATAACTTTTCAAGATCGGACCACTATATCATATAGCTGCCATATAAATTGAACGATTGAAATCAAGTTTTTGTACGGAAACTTCTTTATTTGTGAAAGATATTCTAGCGTCGGTACAGCCACCGTTGAAAATTTTTGTTGTTTTTTTTTTTTGAATTTTTTTAAACAGACAGATGAAAAATAAATTTAACTGGCAAAGATATAAGAAATGATAATAAAAGAAATTAAAAAGTCGAATGCCGCAAAAACGCAATTCAAAGACTATGATTTTGCAACTACATAGTTCAGAGTTGACTAAACAGTAACTAACAGGCAATCTTGGCAAGAACTTTTCAAATAATTCTTTTCTATTTAAAAATTTGTCATTCATTAAAAAACCCGTACAAGCGGTATTTCCATACAATAATATTAACCCATTATATTTCGTTCAATGTAACCAGGTGTAATTTGAAATGAGCGAAAAATTGTGTATATATTAAATTCTACTATAAACACTACCCACCTACTTTTCCGATAATTCTTAGTAAAGCCAAATGTTTTCACAATATTTACAGCTACTTTAATGACAATTTCAAATATTTCAATAACAACGTTAATAAATGCTTGTGTCCTTCTAACTGTGACGTAAACAACTCTCGTGTTTGCGCCACGCCTTCAACTGTTAAAAAGAAAGGTACAGCCTTTGAATATGTATCGTGAGATCACAACAATAACCAAACTAAATTATGTAAAACAAAAACATTGTCTAAAAAAGGGTGCAATATCCAAACAATGGCGAACCGAACTTTTGCAATTCACTTCAGCGGTCGTCAATCACAGAAGAAGATCTACTAAAAGTAAACTTCCTAGAACTTCAGGGATATTTATTACCTGCCTTCTGTGCTACCTGTTTTGTGCTAGATCTTTCCACTGTCGGAAAGCAGCTGAGAAGAGTACATACATATGTAGCACTGCCTATTTTTTCCATATAAATTAGGGCTATTTCAGAAAAGTGACACATTCGCAAAACAGCAGCGCTCAAAGGAGAATCAGCAAAGAAAACTTAAACGAATTTAAAGCTAAAATAATTATCTTGTTACAACTCAATAAACATGACTGAAGTCGCAGAAAACGCCATCAACAACGCTGGTGTTGCCATATTACCCCCTCAACCATACGAAATTACTCCGCCGAATCCCGGAGAACCTTCGGCATTGCAAAGACTAGCCACACTGGCCGCTGCTGCAGCCGCTCAAGATAGAGACGACGACAGTGAGTCAGACTCCGAGTCCGATTCTGATTACTACGAAGGCAACACAGACAGCAGAATTAGACGAGTCCGATTTTGTCACCTTCAGCTTACCGTTTCGGATGCGTCGATCATCGCTACCAGCCGCACTCGAAGGACAGAAACTAGCTGAAGTGGCCAAGTCAGCTGTAAGTAAGATTTGGTCACGACGTATGGCAAATCGATCGATATGCAATTGAGGGAAAGGGAACGTGTTCAAAATCTAGGAGAGAAGAAAAAACTATTTATAAATTTAAATAATTAAATAACTAGTCCATAAGTCAAATTCATAGAACTTGCATAAGTAATAAATAAACATCTGTTCGAAATCAGAGAAATTAGGTTAGGTTCTTATTTAATAAAAGTTGGTTTTGAATTCCTCGTTAAACTATACATATATATTTATAAAACGCTGTTAGGAATAATATTTCTAGAATTCAGAAATGAAATCGTAAAACTTATTACTCAAGGTCTCCC
Organism: Bactrocera zonata; assembly: GCA_037783105.1. Lineage (NCBI taxonomy): Eukaryota > Metazoa > Arthropoda > Insecta > Diptera > Tephritidae > Bactrocera > Bactrocera zonata. Next base: position 1,429,309 of record JBAWJQ010005039.1, on the reverse strand, counting down.
TGTCCTTGCCTTTAAACGAAACAATACCGTATTAGTTTTATTGGTTCATTTAATAGGTAAACAGTAAACAGACTCAAAAAAACAGGCAGTTTTTTAGGCAAAATCAATTTATTTTATTCAAAATAGTTTCCTTCTGCTTCAATACAGCAATGCCGAGTGTTTAGCTCGTTGGCCGGTATGGCCGCCAGTAGGCCGGTGCAAGCCTTTTGAATGGTCTGCATAACGCTTTCCTTTCTTGGGCAAATGCATTTCTCCGAAAAGAAAGAAGTCAGGTGAATACGGGTGGTTAATGGTTAAAATGAGACAATCGTCTTTCGAATGATGGATTCTGAGCACTTTTTGGTCGTCAGTCAATTTGTGCGGAGCAAACCCTGCACACACCTTTCGTAAGGTCGAAATGCGATAAATCGATGTTATGGAGATGTGCAATACCATTCCCATGAATTTCAATTATGAGTTTCGATGGAATTTCCGGTTATCACGGATTTTGACTGGCCCACATGTTGATCGTCATTTATCTCCTCACGACCACTTTAAAACCTTGAAACCACTCGTGCACTCTGCTAATAGGCAATCATCCATAATCCATAAACTTGTTGCATGAATTGAAACGTTTCGGTAAAAGTTTTTGAGCTTTGTTCGAAGCTCATTTTTCTCACTGGACAATCGATGTTGTCCATATAAAAATAACAGATTCTAACGCCATCTATATGCGCCACCAGAGGGCTAAATTCAAAAAGTCCTGTTTACTTTGGAACGTATCTTGTATCTTGACATACAGAAGTCGAAAGGTATAGTTCATTAAAGTACCATTTAGCCACAGACCACAGCTAATTTAACGCCGATACTCTCGGTATAAAGAGAATGGAAATTACAAAAAATGCTACGCATATGGGGAGTATTGTTGGTATATTCTGGTATCGACAATTTCTATAAGAGAGTTGTCACGCACAATCGAACCTTAAAATCTATTCCACTGCCACCTTCTTGTAATGAATTTTCTGTTAATTTGGTACTGTGCAGAGTTAAAAACAAAGATACGTTAAAAGATCTAGCTTATACATACTAACAGAACTGTAGTGTTCTTCTCAGAAGTTGGAGTCAGTCAATTAAAAATTTTAAATCATGAAATTGCTAGCCCTTTCGGTTTACCAGGAATGGTGGCTCAATTCGAGCAGACGTAAATGAAATAGACTATTTTATTTTATTCATTATTTTTTCATTATAATCCAGTACAGTTTACAACCAATCATTAATTAACAACAACAACAAATCATATTCGTTCGTCTACAATAACAAATTCTCGGCTCTCGCTAAGCGCTGAGCAAGTACAGCCTCCATTGCATTGTCCGCCGCGTCAATCATACTATTCCCTCCGATTTCAGCTGGAGTGGAAGCTCTTCGAATGCGAAACGGCACATTAACACAGCAATACGTGCAAGTAGAGCCTTCGGAATTATCACTGTCCTCCGAGTCGCTTCCAACTCCTTCGCCTCGGTTTCGTACAGCATTGGCAGCAGCAACGGCACCGATTCGGTGCAATCTCGATGGTCCTGCCTGTTGTGGAGCACATATTAATGGAGCTTGGTTTGATGGCGGTCTGAGCGGCAATGGTTGAGGTGGCGGCGGTGTCGTGGCGGACCCCTCTTTCGCATCTTCACTTCTGGGCTGATTCACGCACTCGAAATCATTTACGCAAGGCATTTTATAGAGATGTTCGTTTAACACAATAAAACACAAACGCTGAAGATCTTCCGGTCTGTTACAAGTTGATAGAATTTTGAGAATACGTCGACTTGAGAATGATCCGTCAATTTATAGCAGAAATATAGTAGAATAAGAGTCTGTATGTATACGTATGTGTGTCCCAGGCGAGCAGGTAGACGTGCACAAAACGAGAGGTTTCTACATTTTCTGGGGATATCACGCAACATTGTGCGGCTGTACGGCGTAAAAACCCAGATTTTCTTCACTTTTGACTCCGTTAAGACGTTATTGGTTTTCCCGAATGTCGCGCATATTTTTCTTTAGTAATGGACTTTGTTAAATATATACACAATTTTTCCCCTTTGAAAAGATTCCCAAAATTTCCTCGACAGGTTTTACCAGTGAATTTGGGAATTCTGAAGAAATATGCATTGGAAACGCTATTTTCCGGTGCCTTTGGAAAACTGGACCGGCGAGATTACAGGAAGAACAGGTTATGAAATCACTGAGAAATTTCCCAAATTTTCTTGTTTAAATTACCAGAATTATTAGAATTTATATAATTTTTGTTTGGAACATATCTAGATTGAAAGTTTTTTAACAATGATGTTAAAACGACGACTTAAATTACTTACTATAAAAACAGAAATATTCAAATACTTCAAGTTTTTAAGTAGATATATTGTACTTAGACAAACCCAAAATAGCAAGAAACTCTGACCAAAAAACAGCCCTATGCGATCTTGTCGAGTTTCAGAACACCTGCATTTGAATTAGACACTGAACTGATGTCTAAAATATTAAATTTATTATTATGGAATTACGACAAAAACACTTAAGAGGAAATGTTGAATTTATTGATTTCCCTTTCTGATTTATATTGTAGTTTATTGAAATAACTTGAATCACAAATTAGAGTTTATTTTAACCACCTCGTTATTGTACATGGCTTAGAGTCTTAGCATTTTTAAAACTGGATATCTTTATTTATTTCAAAGTAATTTCAAGGTGTCACATGAATTTATTTATAAATATTGAATATTATCGACAAACGGAAATCGAAACATCAAATAGTTCCCTAAAGCAACGACTACCTCTAGCAGGAGTCCCATTGTTCCCCAAGCTCCATTGTCTAATCCACATTTACGCCATTGATTTCATTGCAACACAAAAGCCTTTGCATGTTCCGACCAACATGCATCATTGCCACAATTTGCGAATCTCTAAGGTGAACGCTGTTAGACCGGAGTGGCAGAGCAGAAAATGCTGAAACCACTGAAGCGTGTTGCTGAATAAATCGTCTTATCAGCAAGGACATGTTTCATGCATTACTTAGCTAGTGAGTGAGAGTTTATATATATGTGTGGCCCACACGTAACTCTTCGAGGCACTCAAGTGCCGCAAGCTACGAGTGCCCAGAATATGGTTAGGTTGATAAGCACCGGCATACATTAGTGCGAATGTGTAAAGTGAGTATTAAGCCATGTTTGCATACATATTTCATTCAAAGAATGATGACATCGGTGTTACGTTACAGCCCAGGAATGCACATTTATATAGAAATTCGTATAATTAATGAGCTCTGCTGGAGCAAACAGAACTACTTTCAAATGAATATCTAAAGTGACATTCAAAACATATTTAAACTGCGCATTCAGCGCTTCTAGGCTGCGGCTGTTAACCCACTTACACTTCCTTTTAATACAAATTTTATAGCGCGCGGTTCAGATATGAGGAAAGAAATAGAGCACAAAAGCTCTTTTCATGTTTCTTGGCTTTTCAGTTGGGATTTAATTTGAAGTGCACAATGCGTCTGTTTGCCTAAGCATTTGCATTACTCAATCACAATCACTGCAGCTGTCAATGAATCCATCTAATATCTTATCTATCCCATTCTGCTTCCACATTTACAGATTGCTCTGCCAGGAGATTAACCACGATGATTCATTCAATCTCGAATACCGTGGCCCAGTCGTGATGAAAGGTAAACCGACACCGATGGATTGTTGGTTCCTAACACGCAACACCTCGGCGACAGCAACACGCGTTAGCGTTACCGACTCTCCATTGCCACCGAGCACTCCACCACCATCATCATCATCGACGGCAGCAAACTCGAAAACCAATAGCAACAACGCAGCAGGGACCGTCTGCAGCATAAGCGAATCATCTGCCGCAACTGTGGCAGCAGCTACACAGCCATTATGCACAGCAGATGATGGTGCTGCAACTAGTCAAGCATCTTTGGCAACGGCACACACAAACACTTTCTCACCCACATCGCCGGTCTCATCATCCTCCTCCTCGGCCGTTACCGTGGCAAGTGGCGGCGTCGCATCCGCCGGAACAGACGCCAACATTGATGTGCCAGCAGCTGCGCCACCTGCTGAATTGACATAGGAAATGTGCAACGACTCGTCATGCTGCTGCTGAAACATACTTTAAGTACGGAGTGGGGGAGAAGAGAGTGAAAATGCGGCTAGCACATGAAGTGAGTGCGCTACAGATTAGATTGGATTGGTTTGAATTACATCGGTTTAGATTGCAATGCTGTTGGCGCATGAAGGGAGTAGAGCACTGAATATCCACAGCACATAACAGGTAATTTATGTTAATGCCTCCACTTGTCACCAAACAGCTAAACATATTAGTGCTCAGATGAGTACAAAGTCAAGCCAGATGTGCAATATTTAAAATGTCTTATCAAAATCAACTCTCTCATTAGCTTCACCTGTATCTTTGTTTAGCTTGATAGGCATTGTAATAAGAAAAAACTAAAATTTGATTTTTGAGACATTTTTGCCATATGTTGGTTTAACACATTGAGTGCCAAGGGGTTTTGACGAAAACCTTCCCCGGGTGCCAAGCCATTTTTTGCTATAAACTGGTGTAAAAGTAGAAATATTCAATTTATTAGTTCTGCGCCAATCCCGGATGATTTTGTGGTTCATTTTGGATGTTATAACGGTTTTTTTTTTGTCGCACGTTTCCTTACGACAGGGCACTGCACGACGGAATTGCAATAGTAAAAATCGATGTCGTACGAAAATGTGCGACGCAATTTTTTTTTGCAACTTCTTATTTTTTTTTTCTTTTTACGCATTTTCCTTTACATTTATTTAAATTTTTTATTATATCTGTTTTTATTTTTCTTTATTTTCTTTTATTTTTGTAGATTTGAATTAGAAAAATGGCGAAGCGAAACCTTAGAGATCGTGAAATACTTGAAGCGTTGGTAGGAAGTGATGATGATAGTGATTTTTCTTGCGATGACTTGATTGATGAGAACTGGCTACCAGATGATTTGGACACTGACTCTGATAATAACAATGATACTAATAACAGTGATAACATTTATAACAGCGATACTGAAGACGACTGGGACATGGATGAGGACGAACCAACAGCATTGTCAAACGTAGTCGATTCTTCCGAAACAATTAATTGGACTGAATTCAGTTCTCGTCAGAAAACTTTTACATTCACTGGGCGATCAGGCTTGCAACAGTCTATTCCCTCAGATATTTCCTGTTTGGATGCATTTCTCCTATTTGTTGACAACGACGTTATTGAATTAATTGTATCAGAAACAAATAAGTATGCGGATGAATATGTAAATAAAAGTGCTGTTACCAGATTTTCTCGAAAAAAAAAATTGGATACCAACAACAGATTTCGAAATGAAGAAGTTTCTTGGCCTTATGTTGTGCATGGGTCGTGAAGGTCGGGTGTTTAAAAGACTATTGGTCCAAAGAAGAGCTCTACAACTTTTCAATTCCGGGGAAAGTAATGTCACGCAATCGCTTTCAGCTATTGCTTAGTTTCATGCACTTCTCAGACTATAACTCAATTATACCAGGTGATAGGCTTGGTAAAATAAAACCACTATTGGACATGCTACAGATGAGATACCAAAGAATTTACGTTCCAGGTGAAAACATAGTAATTGATGAGACCCTTATTCCATGGCGAGGCAGACTATTATTCCGACAATATATACCAAATAAAGCTCGCCCTTATGGTATAAAGCTTTTTAAGCTCTGCTCTACCGAAGGATTCACCTGGTCAGTGAAAATATACTACGGAAAGTCATCAAGTGGATTGAGAGAAGTCGGTTTGCCTAAAACTGTTTGCGAGGATCTGATCATTGATTTGAAAGGTCAGGGTCGAACTTTATATGTAGACAACTTTTACACAAGCTGTGAATTGGCTCGCTCAATGCTAGTTCAAAAAACACATGTGGTCGTTACACACCGTGCCAACAAGAAACATTTCCCAAAAGAAGTTATGGTTGCTCCTATAAAGAAAGGCGAAGTAGTGGCTAGAGGTGATCCCTATAGTATAGTTGTTCTATAGTGGAAAGATAAACGCGACGTCAGAATGCTATCCACGAAACATGCCCCGATAATGGTATCCATAACAGATGGAGCACGTAATCCTGCAGAGCCTTCAACTAGTCAAGGAGCGAGACGTAAAAGGCGAGCAACAGAAAAGCCACTGGCTGTGGTAGAATATAATAAGGGGAAATCAGGCATTGCTCTTCCGACCAAATGGCTTCATACCCAAATACCCTTCCCAAAGGGTTAAAAAGGTACCGAAAGCTGGGAATTGAACTTTTACTTGGACTTTCCGTGGTAAATGCCTATACTGTGTATAAAACAGCTACAAATAGAAACATTAATATACGAACATTCCGTGAACGCGTTGCTAAGGGCCTACTAGATCTCACATCCCCGCAGCATGTATCGCAATCAAAACATATTATCACAAAAAGAGTAGATGAAAATAATAAAACCATCCGACGTGCTTGTGTTTTATGCTACGCTGAAGCAAAAAGAAAATTTAGTCGAAAGGAAGCAAGAAAGAATATCAAAAGAACAACTACGTACTGTCCGCAATGCCCCAACACTCCCCAATTGTGCATTGATTGCTTTCCAAAATATACACATCTAAAAAATTAATGTAAAAAATCAATATAATTGAAGTTATCATATCCTCATTTTAATTTTTCAATATATTTTTTATACTTTTTTTCCGAAATATCGAATGAATTCCAATAAATTTTCAAAATTAAAAAGAATCTCCGAGTTTTTATCATAAAAACCGCGAAAATGAAGATATCTCTATGAAACTTGGACCAAAATTTAGGGCAAACATTAGGCTACTAGAAATACATTTAAAAAACCCTGTAGCGTCAACCAAAAACACATGACAATACCTAAGGCCAGACAATGCCTGTCGCACGAAAACGTGTAGCCATGGCACTCAATGTGTTAAAAAAATTAAAAAGAAAATAATAAAAATCGTGTCGGGGTGATCGACGAAGTATTTGCCGGTGTGCCAAATAAAATAAAAATGATTAGAATTCAGGTAACAATTCAGATGTATATATATTTGAGTGTGTAATATATGTACATGTATGTTAATAAATACAATTGTGTGGGTTCGTATAATTAAGGGGTTATTTATATATATAAATATAAGTAAATTAAGTAAAACCTGATATGGGTACTTATTCCCGCGTTAATATGCTGATGATTTTGCTGTTGTGGTCGCTTCTAATACTGCTGCTGTTCTTGTTGTTGTTGTTACTAATACTACTGCTGCTGTTTTTGGCGCCGTATGTACAATCGCTGTGGTGATTCGTTTTCTTGTGTGTTTTTGTTTCGTTGGGTACTTCGCTTCCTCTTCGTATTTAGACGAGGACAATGCAGGGATGTGCTCATTTGGTATGAACAAATCGTATAATAACTAGATAGTACTATTTCCGAGATACATATGTGCAAAATTTGAAAGAAATCATCTCCACACACTTATAAAATAGAGTAGAAACGATCTTACCTAAGGAACGCAGAACTGACGTGCTTTAAGGGGGTATTCTACTCTATAAATCAAATTTTGAGCAGTTTTTTGAATTTTATTTAAAAAAAGAACCAAAAATATTTTTACTATCCATTTTTTATGGTGTTTTTATTAATATCTTAAGAACACAGAAAAAAAAATTTTACAAAAAATATTAAAAATTAAAATAATTAGAGGGGGGAGAGACAGGTGTAAAAAATGGCGCATCCTGGTGACATTGATCCTGACTCTCCTGATGGTCTGAAAAAAAAATCAAAAGAAATTTTTAATCAGTAAGAATGCTGTTATAGTCCGGGAACACGAAAAAAAATTTTTTTTGAAAAATGGCGACTGCCTGAAAATAAAAATCATTTTTTTGCTTTTGCCTGAATTTTTTTTAAATATTAAAAACAAAAATTTTGACACGATGCTGGTAGGAACGATAAAGGATTATATAAAGAAGGTTCACACAAAATTTCAAGTAAATCGGAACTTGAGATAATGCTGGTACCGTGTGGAAAAAAGTAGTTTCGAGAAAAACGCGTTTAAAGTTTAGAAGACAATTCTAGTGAATACGGACGCCACCTCACAAAATAGGCTGTATCTCTGAAAATAAGTCGAATTTTGAAAAATCGTTCCAAGATCATATTTTTGAAAGTCTAAACTTTAAATATATGAAAAAATCGAATTTTTCAAAATTCTAGAGTAGAATATCTACCCCCTTAATGGGCGGAACTTTCGTAGGGTCTATTCTTAAAATTTTACTCGGATCGATTTGAAATTTTAGAAGAATTATATATCCGGAAAAATCAAAAGCACTTAATCCTTAAATTATTTTCACAAATTATAGTAATCAAATAAATTATGTTTTAATAAACGTCTGCGGTAGTACATCCTGTTCTCAATAATAATGTAATTACCGGAAAATGTTGTTAAAATGCAGTCTCCCCAACACAAATGTCGCTCAATCTCACCGAATGCAATGAAAATTAATTACATTGGACTCTCAACCTCAAATGTGTATAACAACAATATTTACAGAGTATGTATGTATATAAATCCGTTACCAAAACAAATAAAGAAAAGAGCAAAAGATAACTTAATGAAATCATAGCAAGTACAAAGAGCCTCATCAATCATAGGGATTATGCCCGCAGGAGGGATAATATAAAAAAAAATAACAGCGAACCACGAAAGGAACATAAAAACGCCTGTCATCAAACCGAAAAAAAGCTGAAACAGAACAAAGCATTGTTGCAGTAGTTGAACAAAAGCGAACTTAATGAAAAGGCTAAACCCAACTTAGAACATTAGCCGAGACGCTGTATTTTTTAATTAAAATCACACCGTGGCCGAATGCCTTAGGGATGAAAGACATATTTTTGCAGTTTCTTTTACATTGTCACACCATATTTAATGGGTTTCCTGATTATAGATTAAATATTATCCACCCACAATCCTTTTTATAAAAATATAAAGAAACAAAAAGTTATCGAGTTGAGTTCACACAAAATATGTTGCGAATTCCTCATACAAGTGGTTTAACGAGTATCTACAATTCTTTTTTTAATTTTATTTCATATTTAACATAGTGAATTACTTTCAAAAATGAGAATGTTTCATTCATTGATTATAAAACCTTAACTGGCACACCGAAATAAAAGCTTTAGGCGACGCGTTTTTACCCCTTATCGTAAACGTCGTCGCGGCATGCCAATATAAAGCGGCACCAGGCAACATTGGCCCGAAAGATATGAAGTGCAAGATTGTAATTTCTTCGTTTTCTGCAGCCAATCTCACTTCTTCAACTTGCTGTTAAAATCGAATTTTTCAACGCTCAGCAACATCGATCAGCATGAGGAAGTTTTGACAGAAATTTGCCACTGCTGCCAATTTGTTTGAACAACTCGTAAAGTTTGTTTGATTCGTTCCTCTAAAATGCCCGACGAATCGAAGACAACTATTGAGTAGTCGAAAAAGTATTTTCGTATTTCTAATCAAATTTTAATATATATTTTTTATATATTTATTTGGTCGACCAAAACCACTTTTTGCCATTTTTTCGAGACATTATTTCATCTACTTTTTTCAGTGTAAATTTCGAAATTTCCAGAACGGAAGTGAGCGAACCATTGTTGTGCTACACGAACTGATACATCGTTTCCGTAAATTTCACGAATTCCGTTGGTTGCGTGACGTCTTCACATTTTTATACAAAAATTTCAAAATATAACGAATTTCTTCATTATTTTTCACCCCTTTTTTCAACTTTACCGAATTAATTCAGTTGCATGGAGCTTAAAGTCTCACCTTTCCAACGCTTGGTAGCACTGCAGATATACGACTGCAACGACATCTATTGACAAAATACGAAAAGACTTTTTCGACTACCCATACTATAAAACAAATAAGAAAAGATTCACAGTAAAAACTGGTAACATAATATAATTGAAACAAAACTTGGTAACATTTAAAATAACGTGTGTACAACTCTAATGGAAACGATGAATGCAGTAGAATCCCAAATATAGCTGTCTTCGATTCCTCACGCGTTACTCTTCAATGAAACGAACAATCTATACCAGATGCCCAAACAAACGCGCAGCACTTATGGTGCAACCCTGCACCTTCTATCTTCTACGTTAAAAATTTTTACTGTAAATTATTATAATTGATTTTAAGTCTTATACTTACCATGTTCAGACCGACACTTAATCACACGGTTTCGGCTGTTAAGTGGTTTATCCCACCAGTCTTATAAATTTATCAAGATTTCGCCATGCAAAAATGACAGATTTGAAACTGATCCATGCTAAATCTCTCTGTGCGACTCTGATTTTGCGCCATCTACTTGTCAGCGTTGGAAATCTGTTACATTATTACAGCTGATTTAGACACCACAAAGCAAAAAAATGTAAGCAAACAAATTTTTTTTAAAGCAATGAATCTAATTTCACCTGAAAATCGACTTAACAAATGAAAAAATGCATCCATTATTTCTACTATATAGAAAATATTTCAAAAAAGACAGCTTTTATCTCAAAATACTATATGACAATATTTTATTTTAAAAAATACTAAGCGATATGAATTCTTGAATGACAATGACAGCTGTTTTTTGATCTTTCTAACGGCAGTGAGAACGGGCTGATTAGTGAAAGTAATTAAATGTAATCTAATCCCTTTAATTTCTCGGTCTGAACATGGTATTATGTTTCATAAATACAAAGAATAATTATCTTGTCATTTGAACCATTCACAATGATAAACTGGCATAAAATATGCAAAACAAAACTGGATAGCACTGAAGAAGTGATTATACCACTTTAAGAGATATATGTATGCACTCTCCTGCTTCAATTCAACTCCAAAACTTTGTTATTGCTTTCAGAGAAATGGCCAATCGAAGACAGCTTATGCAGGAAAACATAAAAATTCCAAAAAATTGTTTTTAGTAACTGTATAATGATGTGGGCACATTTTGGCAACCAAAGCCACCAAAATCAAAAGGTTCCATCACACGGAGTAGTATCAAATAATAACCCTATTTTGGGAAACTACTGAATCCTCTGGTATATGGAGAAATCTAAAACTCACAGTGACATAGTGAAAACAAAGAGAGAAAACCATTTATTACTTAATATTTATTATCCTCTGTAATTAAATTATTTTCAATTGGATATGTTCTAACTCCATCATGTTTTATCAAAGGAACATACCCTGAAATTGATTTTAAATTTTCCCTAGGCATTATGAATAAATGCTCTTTTTATTTTATAGAAACATTTATTAACTATCTTTTCAAAAAAATGCATACACCTACCATATATAATTCTATTTGTCTCTAATAATTCTAAGATTTCGAGAGGAGAATCACTGCGAATGTCTCCACAGCTTGCTGCACTCAATATATTTACAGATTTTACGTAAATAATCAAAACTCATATTTTAATTATATATATATATATTTTATTAATATTTATTTTATTAATTTGTTGAACAAAAACGCGTTACGCACACCAAATGGGTCCTGATCCACTAGAAAACTCAAAGCTTTCATCCGAATCAAACTGCTTCAATTGAGAATATTCCGATAACTGAGTCCCTCGTTTCGCTTTCGACGTGGGTCTAACTTTTGCATAAGGAACCATCGTTCTTCTGTTAACAATGTTTTCTGGTTTCCTATTATTCGCGTGTTCATCTACGTCTGAACAGTCAGACAAGCATGTCAATGTTTCATCAGAACTTGTCGACAAATCTGTGTGGTTTTGATCGTCGTACAGCCGAGTGCAATCATAATCTAGAAAATCATATTCCGTTTGCCAGTTATTACAAATAGAAGTTGATTGGTTCATTTCCGAGCCAAATTTGGATTTAAGTTCTTCGAAATATTGGCGGATTTGCTCCCGAGACCCTCTTTGTGCCTGTCGCAGGCTTCTTTTCCATTTGCGTGGCATTGCATAGCTATCTGAATCATAACAAATCGTCCAGATTTGCCTATGAGATAGACTGGATTCTACCTTATAAGGTGCTCTAACTTCCTCGAAGTGAACTTTGTCCCTCCACTGCTTCTTTTGCCTGTGCCTAAGGGCTACTTTGTCGGAACTATGTGAATCAGAACACGTGGAAGTGTTGCTGGCTTCTCTTGACTCAACGGCGACCCTTCGTCGCTGTATTACATCGAACTTCTTCTTGTACTTTTCTTGTCTATTAAATCCGTTGAAAAGCAAAACATCTTTAGGCATTTCTGTCGAGGTTTTCACCTGATGCCGTGGATTATTTTGGCTATTCTCACTTATTAAATCAGCGTTTTCGCAGTCGTTGAAGCTGGAAGATATATCTGCTTGATACTGCTCATCTGATTCCTCATCGAAATTTAAACTACCGCTCCAAACACTTAATTCTGACAATGGACTGTCGAGTGTTGTGTTTCTAAAGGCAGATTGTAGTTTATCACATTCACGTTCAAATGATAGCTTTTTTCGAAGCCGTAAATTTAGCGAAGCGTTTGAATAATCCGAGTCGTAATGGTTAGCCCATTTGCAATGTTCATTATTTTTACCAAATTCATTAGCCTCGAAGAAGCTTTCGTTAAAGTTTTTCGACAAGTCAGTTCCGGTACACTCAATCTGTGGTGTAGTAGCAATGTGATCGAAACTTTGATTCCATTCAAAACCTTCCCATGAATACCAATCCACAATTTTGCCAAGCTCCATGTCAAAATTAGAGTTATATAAAGGCTTCTCGTTGTCAATAGATTGAATGGATGCTCTCACTTCCTCTTCCAAAGCCATAACTCGCAACTCTGTTTCATAATTCGGCAAATAATCATCGAGTTCACCAAAGTCGTATTGTATCAAATGACTTCTAATAAACTCTCTATAGCTCACACTGTGTGGTACATATTCTGAGTATGCTTCTGGATTTTCAGCACTGTAGGCTGTAAGCCCGACGGACGGTTCTTGAGCGTTTAAATGGTGTAGTTCATCTGTTTCGATTTCACTTCTCGAATACATTTTATGTTTGGGTGTAGATATTCTTAAATTCACAAAATGATTTATCAACGACTCACAGTCTGATTCCGGCTGCAGATCCTTTTCTGGTTTATTATCAGGAGTTATTTGAGCACTTCTTGTCTCTTCGATTGCAACTTGTGTACTAAAAGCCAGAAGCTGCTCTATTAGTCTCTCTGCGTCGGTTTTCCTCTGCTTAAACATAATCTCTGTGTAATAGTTGAAACAAATATTACATGAACACGCATTCTCAACGCAGATCTCTTCCTCACTATCATCTTCGTAGGGATTTTCGGCCGCACCTCCTCTACCATTGTTGAGGTAGAACAGGTACTTGAGATAATCTCCTCTTTCAATGCACATCTTTGCTTCTGTATCGCTGCTAGTTGATTGCGTGTAGAAATGAAGGGTGAAACTTGGAAACACCGGAAAGTATTATATTGATTGCGGGCTCTAATATATGTCGCAGTAGCATTTATTTTCTAATGACGATAACTTGTCGACCGTGAAGGTTTTTATACTTTTTGCGAGAGCCCAGCGAAAAAACACAAGTATGCGAATGAAAGATGCATTTAAAACGTCCTTGAAAAGGGGATGAACACAAAAGAGATTAAAGCGTTTCATTATTCCAAGAAAAAACCCTTTACTTTTTTGTGTTATTGCATAACACAATTTTTGAACCCTTTACCTGCCCTTTATATACAGGTACCTCTTTACGAGTATAGCGCTGTCCACTGATACCTGTATTATGTAAGGTTCTAGCTTTGCGTGTAATTAATTGTTATAAGAAATGTCTAGATCTAGATAGATGCTTCGAGATGATATATAAAAGTAATACGAGTGAAATATAAAAGTTTAAAGAAGACAATATTTTAATTAATATATTTTTAAAGAGGGGATTAGCACAAAGTGCCATTTATGAGTTCCATAGCAATATCTATCTTTCACACACATACAAGAAACAGCTTTTGAACTGACAAAATATGAACGTTTTTGAAACTCCAATATTTTCGATACCGTGGGTGGTACCAGCCGCATATGCGAAGACTGGTATTATTATAGAAACACTAAGCCAAAACAATAAGAACATTTTATGAAATCCTTAAAGCTCCAGAAGCTTATGAAGGAATCTTTCTTTTATATTAACCATAAACAGAAAATTATCGTAAAACCTTATTTTTTTATACTCACATACAACATGTTGCTGCAAAGTTTTGTTTTAAGTTACATTCTCCCGCCATCAGTCAAGTTCAAGACACGTATTTCTTTTTCTAAAAGCAAATATACAATGCAATTCAGAGAGTAAAGAAGGAGAAGATGAGATATTCGTGAATACCGTTGTAGCTGGAAACTGTTTGCATACAAGACGAGCCAAAAACAGGATTGTGTAGCTTGAAGATACCCAAACATCAGCCAAAACTGCTGATGACATTTGATGGAGGTGGAGACCACTTGCCCCCACACATATCAACGACGCATTCAGCACAGCGAATGGGTGCGATGTTCGGCCAAATCTGCTGATGACAGTTAATGATAATAAAAATCGTTAACGCTTGGTTTGACAAAAAACTGAGATAAACCGAAAGAAAAGGAAATGGATACGGAAACTGGCGATTATCTGGACTACTAAGCTGCGCTGCCACACAATGCTGAAAATGACAAAGCCTTGTGGTTGCATTTGTTATTGTTATTGTAATTTATGATAACGATTTTTTCCATCCAACAAGTTGAAGATGTCATTGAGCTTGCTGAGGTGACGTATGACCTGCATGAAAATGTGATAAACTTTTAGAGTGTGAGTGGGGGTGTCGTCAACCCCACCCACCACATATTTATAAATGGTGGTCCGCATGGTCATTAGCTTCACCCAGCCATACATGTAATGTGTATTATGAGCACAGCATACAAATTAGTTGACTGGATTTGCCCAAACGGCAGAACTGTGAGTCCATCACACATTCAGTGGAGCAAAATTCTTCTGTATGCTGCTCTTGCCTTCGTAATCGCCTTAATGCACTGCATGAGCATTTCAAATAAAGAAAAACATAGAATTTGTATTTCAGTGTATATTTTAATATACGAGTAAGCTCGTCTTCTCGTTAACCACCTACAGAAGTATAGTTGGATTTTTAAGCACAGCTCTTTCAAGCCTTGAAGCTCCAATACCTTAAAATATTTCGATAACCATTTCAAAGGATTTCCATGGCACCAATTTAAGATGAGAACTGAATTTAAGTTTTCGAAGTAGATTTAATAATTCAGAAATTCTTCCAATTTGTCCATACGTATCTCGTGTTGGCAAAACTTATTTTAAATAAGGAAAAGTATTGCCTTGTTTCATCCATTTTAGGCAAGATAATTCACTGTTATTAGAAAGAGATTATGGAAAGGGTATAAAGTCAACCGGAAACTCGAATATATTTATACTCGTATTAGGTTTGAAGCAAGGAATGATGTCATCATAAATCTTGTCGAATTTTAATACTTTACCAGACAGACTGACCGACAACTTCCGGGATCCTCATATTTGGTGTATGGATCCTTGAAAAGGATGGTGGTTGATTATAGTCTGATTTCGAAAACTTTTGTGCGTAAGATAAATTTGTTCCAAGTTGTATTCTAATAACTCAATTGAGGTGTAAAGGGAATTGAATAGTTTGTTATGTGGAAAGTAGGCGATGTTATCATCTGCTTTTTTTCCATCGTATAGTAGGAATGCTTCAATAATATCACTTACAATTGGTTGAATTTAATTTAGTAGTTCCAGAGATATAGGATTTCAACAAAAGGTGAGTGGTGCCACCATCTGTGTTTAATTTTAACACCCGAAACTATAAGACTATCTTGGTTGCTTATGGCGCGTACAGACAGCCTGATTCGATTAGTTTTACTGTGATCAAGTTGAAAGGGGAATTTTCTCTATGTCATCAAAGTAATCCCTTCCCGCCGTGATGGCCATCAGAGCCTTCTTCGACTCGTCTTTTATATCCTTGGTCATGTGAATTTGCTGAATAGCCGGAAGTTACGTTAAATCAGGCGAATGCAGTGGTTGCACCATGAAAATTTACCGATTTGAAAAACACGCGAAATATAAATTAAAAATTCACTTTTCAATTTGATCATAGTATTACAAAAAACCGTTAGATGAATTAATATAATATCTGCTGTTACAACTTGCGAGAGTATAAGAACATGTGCTTCCACACACATATGTATATTCAATAAAAGGCGACAGATAGTTTGCATGCTAATAATTGCTTACTGTATTTGATTTCATCCTAAAGACCCACCAGCAAATATCTGGCCACCTTGGGAATTTTCCCATCCAGCTGCTGTTGTACAGGTAGGCTCACTTTGTGCCCGAAATTTGTGTGAAAACTTTTCTATTTCGAAAAGTTATTAGCAAGCATCTTGCTTTTTTGTTCGCACTCACGTAATACACATGACACTTGCCGGGTACATATTTTGCGAAGCCCCGTATTTGGCGTTCTACTTGAATTTGACTTTCTTTCACTTGTGCCTTCTGCATGTGGATGTAGAACTTGTCTCAGCTGCCTAGAAAATTAAGTTTCGGCTTTGCTAAAGTTTGATTGATGGTTTGATAATTTTAAGCTGTTCTTATTCACACTTATGACAACCTCTACACACTCACGCCCGTTTTGGTTTCATTTTGGGTGAACACAAGGATTTGCATCAACATTTCTAATTTATGTATTTCTTCACGGTTAGTTGAACGGCATTTATTTATTTTTGCTCCTGGTTACACATATATTAAATCACATACCTTATGTAAATAAAGTTAGTATATATGTTAGTATGTGGTTGTGTGCGGGTAAAATGAAAGAGGTCCTGTATTTTAACAATTTTTGTTTAAGTTTTTATTTTATTTCGTTCTTATGTTGTATGAAACTTGGAGATATAAAGGCGACTGTAATTTTTAATATCAACCAAAGCTATTTAAAGGGTTACATGGGCAGGATAAATCCTTACAGGATCATCTAAAGTGAAAAAATTCGTGTTTTAGCAAAACTTTAACTTAGATCTTGGATAAAGGAAAAAACTACAAATTGGATTTTTGGCAGATATTTTTACATTGACATTGTTTTTAAAAAGTTGTAATCGAAAAAATCCTTCGCCCAAGTCTTTAAGAACTGTATCTCAAAGACCAGTGTAAAATTTCATGAAGATACTTAGATTTGAGTAGTTCTGGAGAAATCTTGCCAACCATCTTCAAAAATGCAGTTTTGACGCGCTTAAGGACGACTAGCTTTGAGTGCACAAGTTCTCAAGGCCGTATCTCCGAAACCATTAATCGGATCCACTTGCATATGTAGGACAATATTCTAGAGTTGTTGTAATTTAATAACACAATAAAAAATTTTTTAAAAACCCGAAAATCCATGTAACCCCTTAAATATAAAAAACCTTTATCCTTCTAGTCTAATGTATTCTTCTTAGGTATTAAGTTCAACAATGCATTTGTGTACACATATGTAAATATTTTGAGTTCATACTCGTGTTCCGGCTGTTGCTATCAAGACAATTTTTACTTTTTGCTTCATGTTCGATAATACCGGCATTTCGAATACGAAAGATGAAAGTGTCGCAAATTTGTTTCTTCTAGAGTCTATACTGTAGACCGATATATTTTACTGACATAGAATCTCTGGTGAAATGCCTTTACATGATCATGACCCAAAAGAAATTATACTTTTTATGTATTCTTCAAAATTGTGTAACTAATCAAAAATATGTTTGGTAGAAGAGCTCATAACAGCGTCCGACCCTCGAAGTGTAAAAGCAATAAATTCCGTTTGGAAATTTTTTTTTATTTATTTTAAAGTAAAAAATGTGTGAAAATAATCATATATTCAGGACCAATTCACTTTTGCTCGATATGACCACCTTTTGCCTTAACTACGGCCTTGAGACGGTCAAAAAACGAATCGCAAGCTGCAAGAATATGACTTGCCGGTATTTTGGCCCACTCACGGACAATGGCTTTCTTCAGCATCACTAGACTTGTGTATTTTTTACTTCGGGCCTTGCTCTCCAAAATGGCCCAGAGAGAATAATTCATTGGATTTGCATCTGGTGAATTCGAGAGCCCTTGTGTGGTCGTAACGAAGTTCGAAACGTTGTTTTTCAGCCTTTCTTGGTTCATTCGCGCTTTTTGAGACGGTGCTGATTCTTGGTTCGCGACCGAAATGTTTGTTTGCCCACGGCTTCAAAGCAGCCTCCAGAACACTTTTACGTTAATGTGTTACATTTACTTTGACGGCAGGCTCGATGAAAACAATTGGAGAGCGCCCATCTGCGGTGACAGCGGCCCAAACCATTATTTGTGGCGGGTGCTGCCTCCTGGTGGCCAACCAATGACTTAGATTCTCGCATGAACGGTCGGTCAAGTAAACCCTATCGTTTTGAGAGTTAACGAATTTCTCAATTGGAAAAATGTTTTCGTCAGAAAACACAATGTTCGGAATTTGACTGCTTTCGGCCAAGCGAAGCAACTGCTTCGCTCTCACAAGTCTTACATATTGCTGCTTCGGTGTGAGATCATGGGTCTTTTGTAACTTGTAAGGCTTGACCTTGAGCTCATTTTTCAATATGCGTCGGATGCTGCGGTCGGATATTTTCAGTTCTTTAGCCATTTGATTGGCACTTCGTCGTGGATTTCGCTCAAGTCGCTTCTTCACTTTCCGAACCATCTCATGTGACGTGGCAGTCTTTTGATGACCACCTCCATCATTTTAACGAGTGATGGTGCGATAAACAAAACTTTATTCACATTAAGGTGTTTGGGCTCACGAACAATTGCTGGCTATAATTTTCCAGCTAAATATAAAGCAATCACACTATTACGTTTGAATTCCATCGCTGACTTTTTTTGCGTTCACTTTTGGCAAAAGGCTTTTGTACACTTGTGAACAATACTCCGAACTGTCATTCAGCTAATATATAAACATGTGCCGGACCCTGTATTATTAGTTGGAAGAGCTAGTAAATAACTATTTGTCTATAGCTTCAGTATAAATAATGGGTACACATCAAGAGAAATGAAGCCTGTAACCACATAAGAAACGAATTTCACACACCTGAACCACATTATCAATGTTGTTTTACAACATTAGTGTTTATGTACCATAGTATATACATATGTATACATAGAATATAATTCTCAATTCAATTTTTATTTGTTCTTTCCTTTTATTTAGAGACGTCGTGGATGCCACCTTACACTTTTCCACCTTACAACTCTCTCATCTTACTCTGGTACTTTAGTTTCGAATCGCCGCACATGGGAGCTACCAGAAGACATTACTCCTAAGGTGATTTTTAAAAAGAATAAATAAGTTAAACAGTTCCCTTATGTTTGTTCAATAGTTACAAAAACACATTTATATACGCGAACCTAGCATAATGTACTGTTATTGTAAACACTTGCAACCAACTGCCTTCTAAAGTGAGTTCAGGAGAAAATAAAAGCACATTTTTATGTATAGATGAGTCATTAGTATTATTTGTTACATAAATTAATAGTAAATTTTGTTAATCCCATGAGACATTCTTTTAAAATTGCCTCCTCTCATGAATTGTCCTCATGTTTCTTTGTCTAAACACAACGGGTATGATATCTGTTCCAAAAGGTTTCTTCATAACAAAGAGCTAACCAGCACAAAGGATATTTAAATCGCATAAATAGTAGATTTGAAGAGTCTTTAACTAACATGTAGTTCTAAGCAAATTCAGTAGATAAACTATAAGTCAAGAAACACTAATATATATATACATACATATATATGACATGTAGATAATTGTAAACCTTTTCCAAATGCAATCTATTAAAGCAAATATTCTAATTAAAACTGCTCTATGAAGAAGAAAATAAAAATAAAAATAAAAAAAATTAAAATTAAAATTAAAATGTTTATTATAATAGAGAACTCACACAAACACTAACTCACTTGAGAACGCTAAAGCACACCAACAACTCACGTATTCGTTATTGGGCACGTAAAGCGAGCGTGAGCCATGGAGTATACAAGGTGTTACAATACGTATTTGTTTAAGATAACTGAAATAAATATATTGTAACTGAAAACCTACACATATTGGGAATAGAAAGTTCCGGCTTGTGTGTACACGCGTGAGTTCGGAAGTAAATACTTAGTTCTAGGCAACTTAAGCAATTCTACTAGCTAATATTGATCGTTTGGCACACACACACACACACTTGGACGCAGGTGGAACAATTTGAAAATGAATGTGTAAAATGTTTTAGGCTATTTAAATGTACACAACTGCTAACTTATATACTATATATGTACGTACATATGTACAAGCGTATGACATAATTCTTTAATAAAGAAATATAAAGAAGTTTGTCAACTGATGAAAATAGCTTTATAGATATTTAAGCTGTCACTTAAACACTCACACAAATACTCGAACCTAGCTCACACACACACACAATATACAATGTATGTATGCAGTTACATGCAAATATTTAACAATAAACTCTATGTAAGCATGGCAAATATAATATTAACGAAGGCTGCAGATTTATGTCAGTTTCATTCTTAAATAAGTTCCGTGCGACAATTATTACAACAACTTTCAAAACATTTTCTTGGAAATTTCTGATGTTTTCTCCCATTATATTTTCCCCGCTGTTATAAGCTTTTAAGAAACCCTCGGGTGATAGAGGGGAAATAGATCTTTGGCACTTTGTTAAAAAAATCTTCAAAAATATGAATCAGTTCAGCTGTAGTAACGAGTATGTATGGACCACTTAACCACGTTCAATTAAAGAGAAATGGCTTTTCTCAAAATGCATTTTCGATCAAGCAGTTATTATACATTTTATTAACTCTATCCACATTCTTAATATATTCGGATAACCCCAAAAGTGTCGAACTCGCATCACATCCGCAAGCTGCAACTGCCGTTGAGTGTTAACACAACTCCTTGCTTAAAATAATTATTCTCTCACGCAGCGGCGAATTATATGTAACTCATTTTGCCCTCTCCTAATTGTTGAGGGAACTTTCTAAGCGTTCCATTTAAGTTTTTGATAAGTTTGTCGCAGTCTTAATTGCTTAGAGCTTTCCGCTTGTCTACACTCCGAGTCCTGCTTCCCACTGAACTGCTACTGAAAACTTTCGTGTTATTTCAACAATTGCAAATGCCAGGCACAACACAAAAACTGGAAAATATGAATTTTAAATATTACCAACTAAGTGTATTGAATTTACAGTAGTTGCATAAGCATTTCAAACAAGAGAAAAAATAAAGTTTCAACTCTAGGGAATGAATATTGTAAGAGCGGAAAACGCAGCGTTGCAGCTGAGAATGTATAAATAAGGAATTATTGTAAATGAAAAATGTAATAAAATTTATTCTTGAGAAAACAAAACTCCAATAAAAAATAATATAAAGAAATAAAGGGCAAAATTCACCAAAAACACAGGAAAATAGTGCTTTTGAAATTCCATTGTCCAGTGTGTAAAATAAAATGGCCTTAGTACGTCCCGATAACTTCGGGTTCAATTTAATGACAACTTACCACAATTTGAGCAGATGGACTAAAGCCAAGTGTTGAATAGTGAAACCAGGCACGTATTAATAACTTAATTATTTATTTACTCAGAAAAAATATATAAAAGGTAGGTTTAAACAAAGGGGAGTGGACGATTGACAAACAACTCTGAACACTTGGAATAGTTAAAAAATTGTGATGGCGATAATGTCAGGACCATAAGCAATGGTATTTGGTTTGTACATTTGAATGTTATGTATGTTTCTTAGTATGAAATTTGATATTATGGTTTTTATTTTGAGGTTATGAATAGTCTGTACACATAATATTAGTTGTTGTTAATTATTTTTAATTTTTTAATTATTACAACTAAATCAAAGTGCAAATAATATTTTTTATATATAACAGTATTAAACTTAGTGCTGGGTTGGCGGGGAGAACGAACACTACAGCGAGGCGGGAATTTTTATGGCGCTGTACCACACTACTTATTCGGCATATACAGGTTTTCAATGGGGCGTATGGATGAGTGAATGAGTGCGATTTGAACTTGGCTGTTAGTTAAGCAGAATGTATCCAAATTAAGGTTAGAATTTATTGGTAATAACTACAGTTATTTGCTCGTATGCTGTTTTTGAATGTGAACGACGATAGGATAGGATGGTCTGTTAGTAGGCGATCATTTTACGATATACATAATTACTATGTTGTAGATGTATGAACTTCTTGATTAAATTTTTCCCAAACTGCGATTTATTTGCGTATTTTCCAATTCTGTTTTGAAACTTTCACACCTCGGTCGAACGCTGCACCGATGGTGTGGGTGAGGCGGCATATGGAGGCGACGGTAAGCCGTTATCTTGCGTCAGTGGCATGGCCGTATTCGTTATCGGCGCTGCAGTCGGCGCTTGGCGTATGGGCAATGACGTTGCACCCGTCGGTAAATTCGATGGCGGGCGATTGAAGAACTGTGTGTTATTGGGTAAGACCGGCACTCCGCCAAAGCGATTCTGTGCTGCTGCATTCGGTTGGTAATTCATGGAACTGTTGCGACTATCGGTGCCACTAAATGTCGGACTGTATTGCTGATGCAAGGTGCTGCTATGCTGTGGCTCTTCGTCCGTCTCGGGTGATGGTGGCTGATTATAGGCGGCTCGGTTCGCTGTATCCGTCACATCGGGTGCCTGTCCCTGCACATGGGCTTGGGCCGGCTCATCTATGGCTGTGCCGTCCTCTTCGTGTTGATCGTGGTCGGTGCCCGAATTGGTGCGCAACGACCGTCTGCCCATCTGGCGCGGCTTGTCACCTGTTTTATTAACGTATTCAATATCGCTAGCTACTTTTGTATCTTTATTTTCACTACCTTCGGACGAGGTCACATCCTCGTCATCCAGATCCCATTTCTTAGCTGGAAAGTCAATACGGGGTTTGCCCGGTAGTGGTTCATTCGTACGATAAACTTTATCATATGACCTACTTTTCTTGAGTGTGCCTGTTGCATCCGTATCGCTATCGTCGTCCGGTCCACTCAGCTGACGCAAGTTGGAACGTGATGAAGCACGCGAACGTGGTATGGTCATCTGCCAAGCGGGATCTTCCTTGAGTTGTTTTTGACGGAACCGGTAAATTCCGCAAACAATGCATATCATCAGCGGACATATGACGCCCACAATAATGGCGATGGCAATAAAAGCGACGCGACGTGTATAGAATACCTCACCTGTTGAAAGCGAAGTTTTTTATATGTTTAAATTGGTTGCGATTACGAAGAAAGTTCTTATGAATTATTACAAAGTCGACCAATGGGTTGACAATATTTTTAAAAGGAATTTGGCAAGAATACTCACGCAAACAGTAGGTGTAACCATACTCAGGAACATTCCAAAGGCCGTTGGCCATGCACTCACGACGCTGATCGCCCATCAGCACGAAGCCCTCATTACACTCGAATGCAATCTTCGCGCCTGGCATGAAGTCAAAACTCAACTTGCGCCCAAAGCGAGGAGTCTCCAGAACTCCACACGACACTATGCGCCTGCAAAGTATTAAAACGTTATATCAAAATGACTTTCGTCTAACTCCCCTTCGAAAACTAATGAAATAAAGGCGGTTGAGCTTACTTCGAATTTAAATTTCTTATGTTCACTAAAGTGTCGTAGTAATTTTTGGTGAAATGCGCCATATCCGTATTCAAGGTCATGCCATAGTCATAGCGACACTGATAACTTTCGCCACATAACTCCTCCGCACGCTCCACGTCATACGATCGGTTCGAGGGCAAGAAATCTTGCGGCTCTTTCACAAAGTTCGGCACAAATGAAGCATTCGAATAATAGCTGGCAGTTCGTCCATTTTCACGTGAGAATAGAGCCGTTCCTACACCCGGAATATTGCGATCAGCCAACATCCACTTCAGACCGAAATCGTAGTAAATCTGCTGGAAATTGTTCAGATTCACGTTGACCACTGTACCGTCGGGTAACGCAAAGTCATCCACCGCATTGAATGACCAATTGCCGAACAATCCTGCTGTTTTATTCTAAAATGAGCGAATAATATTTTTATAGAAGACGTAACTTCTAAATATCAATACCAAACATGTACTCACAATGAAATCCCACGGCAAATAGACTCGCCCTGTCATGAAGCCTTCATTCTCAACAACTTCCACACCTACGCCTGAATCGAACATCACGACAACTTGGGACTGATTGAGGAGATAAGTGGGTGTGTAAACGGTGACACCATCAAAATGCTGAAACCGCATGCTCTCCCGATCGAAATAAATACGCCGCCCATCGGCCAACACATCCAGGGCATAGCGCCAACGAGCAAATTTCGGCCGCAGTCGGACTTCAATAGTTGTTGTCGTATTACCACGCATCGCCATAGCGGTCAACTGGGTAGCCATCACAGCACCATACTGGTTTTTGGGCACCTGCTCAAAACGACCCTGCACCTCGAAGCGACGATCAGCAGCCACACTACGCGACAAGACAAACTCACCTAAGCCATTAAAAGTATATTGCGTGCCATCAAAAGTAATGAAGTGTGGATCACCGAAGACTCCAGCTACACCAGGCGCCTGATAGCCAACGCAGTCTTGTGTGGGTCGACGTTCAAAGCGGAAAGTTTCGCAATTTACAGACTGCTCCTTCTGCCAATGACAACAGGAGTACCACGGACGCATGTCGTGGAACCAATTAGAAAGCGTCGGCACCTTTCCAGCCTCATTCCAAGGCATTTTACCAAGATTATGATTACGTCGTGGGCGGGAGCCCCACACTTGATCCTGTGTTAACATCAGGAAGCCATAGCGATCGTAGCAACACTGTTGTTCGGCGCCTTCCGCACTGTCAGAAAAGAAATTTCAAATGCTTTTTTCTTGTTTTTCGGTATATGTATATGTATGTGAATGTGAGCTTACACCGGATTACCACTGACGACGCAATGTATGGCGTTTTTGTGCCGCAAACATGTCGGATTCGAGTCTTTGTCACACTCCTTATCTGGTCGGTATCGTCCTTTGTCATAAACGGCCTGCTCCAGCGTGCACGGACAAAGCGGCAAGTCCCCAGTGAACGTTCTGCAATCAATATATGATTACTTATTATTTCTAAAATTTCGAAATCCTCTAATTTACGAAAGTCTATTGTGCAGTGTCATTTCTTTTGTCTTTCGACACTTCAACTCGCAATTAATTTTGCTGCCATAGTGGCGAATGCTTACAAATGATGTTTTCCAGTGCTTACCTCAAATAGCGGTCATTTCGTACCCAATTCTCACACAGCGCCTCAGGCCAACGCAGTCCGTGCTTGCGCTCCCATTGCTTATTGAAATACCAGCCCAGAGGGATGGGACGTGACCAAAGCGTTCTACAAAGAGAAGAAAATGCCAAATAGGAAAGGGAATGATGTGAAAAGGTCTCTTCAAAGAAAGGAAATGATTTTAATTCGGCGTTTAGTGTCAGTGCAAGTAATCTAAGAAATCTTAAAAAGGCTGAAGGCTTTAACGTCTTAATTCGAATAGCATGATATACAAGTAATGATATGTAGTAATGATTATATGTGTCGATTGCTAGTTGCTAAGTTTGGCTGATAAATTAATTTCCGAGATCCACACAATATATATTTTGAGCGGAGCCGAATTGTAGATCGACTTTTAATTGACTGATAGCTTGATAAAAATTTCGAGACTTGAAATATGCAACTAGGACGACTTCAAAATAATCTTACGTACAAAAATGTTGCACAATATGCGAATTCTGAACATGAATGTAATCAGCCAAACCCAGCCATTGATACTCATCAGGATAGAATCGCTTATACTCGGATAATACCAGAGTGGGGGAGTTTCCAAACGCAACATATTGCCGAAGAGTTTGAACACTGAAGATTTGAAACAATAAGTCCTGGACCTCAAAAGGTAGTGATTGAAGCTTCATTGAATTAAACTGGACAATTGAGCACTTGTGTTGTATGCGAATATGCACCGATGTGTTGAGTTGCAGGACTCCTCGCCACGACCTCCCCCAGCCTAGGTTGACTCGCCTAACCACCACTTGTTTTGTTATATACTTTTGTAATTGCATTACGAATGCAATATTGACCCTAAGTATTGTTGAATTAAAAGAGTGCTTTCATTAAAAGCTTGCTCACTGGAAGCACAGTGATCGAAGCCCACTCAGTGGCGCAGAAACACACACACAAACACCCTTGCATGCCACGCAGCCACTTACCCTTGAGCATCCGCACAAGCTGTACTCACTAATAACAACTGAATGCACCTTGTGCACAGGCAATTGATTTTACAATCGAATTGAATTATTGCGCATTGATGACATGCAAATGCAAATGCAAAAACAAAACAAACCTAATTGACTGGCGACAAATGACAAGTGGACGCATGGAAACTGTAAAGTGACAAATTGAATGAAAACACTGACACAACTTTGTTGTTGTGTGCGCTTGTAGTAAAGCGCTTAGGCTAAAGGCCACTTCACCTACACACACCCTAATGTATGTATATGCACATGCAGACTTTAGAAACAAAGCAAAAGCTCGATGCGTGGTAATAAAATAATGACTTTAATAGAATGCAAATACTTTCATATGAAATTAAAGAAAAACATTAAACGAGCTTTCATTTCTGTGGGACGTGAACTTTGATGCATCACTTGTTCTTAATACGCAGCATATGCTCCTATATGTATATGTGAATATATACATACACAGCACATTTCATTGTAACGCGTTGAAAATATGTAATAAAGAACCTCTCGTATTCCTCTGATACTTTTGCTATAATTTAGGTTATCTTCCCTAAAATAACAGATTCTGCTATTTTGTCAGGCATGCTTTGAGATAACAAACAACGTCACATGTGTCATTAAAGTTCAGCAGGTCATTTTTCAACTTACGGACTAATCTTCAGGCCGGAATACTGCTCTGGGTTCGTTAGATTTATTTGCAGGAAACCGAATTGCAGATCGTTGTTGTAATTATTGCGGTTCACATAGTTTTTCGGATAAATCACATAAGAACCGGTGTTGGTTAGACCAGTCTCGATTGAGTCAATATACTCCAGTTGCGGACTGAGAAAAAAAGTTCAATTAACTTGAAATTCTTGGTTTTGTTTTTAACCTGATCTTACTATATGGTAACTTCGCGATATCCCCAAAGTGATATCATTATATTGGCGTTGCCGTTTGAGGTTAAGTTATAGGGATCCCAGCTGATTTGTATCTGGTCGGGTGATTTCTTGTGGACGTCTTCGGTTTCGAAGAAAATCTTCTCCGTTGCTAAAGCGGGAGTTTCTAAAAGAAATTGCGTTAATTTTGTTATATTGGACACCAAGCAACCAAAATTTCAGACCTCTCACTTACCTACAAAATATCTGCCGCGCCATTTGAAGCGCTGGTTGCCAATTGAAATTTCGAAGCGTACCCAACCTTCGGCTTTCAAGAACGGCTGCACACAGATAACACGATTTGTATTCACATAAGTGCCCAGCACATCTTCAGTGTCGAAATGGCATGTAACGCGTTTCTTCGGATCAAAGCAAGGACCAGTGATGTTGACCACAGTGCCGCCCAACATATTACCGGCTTCGGGCGCAAAGGTCAACGGCAAATGCGAAGCATCTGTAATTTGCAGAAAACCCCAATATCATTATTAATATTTCATAAACACTCCATAGTGTCTATATATAAAGTATATGTAATTAAAGCGAGTACGCACCGATATCCTTATTACAAGAACCAATTAAGATTTGCTCATCTATACGGAAGAGATGGCGACCCGGGAAGCCATTGCCCCAACCACGCCCCGTCAAGTCGCGTATCACCATCTGCTGGCTATAGGGCGTGTACTCGTAGGACCGAGTACCGTTGCCTGCATTGAATCCCACCTGCAAAATGAATGAATGACGCTCTTAAAGTGTTTGCAGCGCTGAACACATAAACAAAAAAATGTAATTCTGAAAATAATGCATTTTGCAATTAAATTCCACGGCTAACCGCATTTTAACATCGATATAAATTATCTTGTCACATTTTTCTCTTCGCTTTGGTATTTATGCCCTTGCCAGTTTGCGGTGAAGTTAAAAAATATTAAGGAATTTACGCGCAACCACACACATGGAATTGCCTATTGGTATTTATTATTTTAATTAGACTTATTAATTCTCTTTTATGGATTAAATATGCACTTAACCGAACGACATATAGACATATAGACATATAGACATATGATATTGCACTTACAAAAGCCGGTACACCGCCCTCGCCAGTGGTTGTATCGCCGCCTGCCTCGGTGTTCGAAGACCATTTCAGCAAATCGTAGTTGTATATGGCATATGTGTAGACTTCGTCGGTGGCCAAAACCATTTGGAAAGTATTTGTCTGAGAATTTGTAAAATATTTTTGTTAACAGATTCTTATATAAATTTAGAAATATATTTTTCAGTAGAATTAATTGACAGTGTATGTGAATTATTGCTGTATTTATGTAACGCTATGCCAAATCGGACCTCAACCAACCAGTTGAGTATTATTTTAACCTTGTCATAAAAATCTATATCAGCTAATTGGGGCTTTTGGCACAAATGATGGACGATTGAACATTAGCCGAAGCCATAGTCGTCTTAACTAGGTCTACAATATTTTACTTTTACTTTTCATTGATTGAAATTTGGCGTATTTTTTGTGAGCACTGCAGAGCTTAAATGGAAATTTTCTTCAATTACACTACAAATCTGGATTTTGAGCAAATAAAAGTTATCGGATAAAGACGGTTATACTCTTACCATAGTCACCAAATTACTATTATGCGAAAAAATGCAAATAATGAAAACTCATACTTGAGTACTACTCGCATACTTAGAAATTCTTGGCTGGAGTTTTCAACAAGATTTACAATAACAAAGCAAATTCTAATAAATTTATGCATATTGAATAACTTATTAAACGAAACATTCGAATATTCCAAATGTCTGGAGAGAATCGTGGGTTTCAGGCTCAACAATCTAATTGAAGTGCTGCACATTTTTCCTTTTAAAAGCATTTCTTGAAAATCAGAGAAATTTATTTTATACAAATATTACATATGCATGACTTAAGTGAATTAATATTTATTAATTGAATTTATTTGTTCACACTTTGGAATTGGCGCTGCTATGTGCACGCATACAGCCTCAGGTCGAAAATAACTGTAAATAATTGGTCTTAGTTCAATTTGATGACTATTGCAAACATGTGTCTGCTTGTAATGATCTTTAAACTTGTAACAAGTTAATATGCAAATACCAAATCAAAAGAGGTTACAAAAGTGGTTTGAACACGCATAGCAAAAAGGATGCTATTTGCGGAAATCATTTGAGTGCGGAGTTTACAAGGCAAACTTAAACACACGTGGTAACCTAACCTTAAACTTATTTACTCATAAATATGTTACATTGCGCAGTATTGAGTAATTACGCCTGGATCTCCTTATTTTAATACTCTAACCACCCGAGGCCTGTTTGAATTTCATTTTACATTTTATTGAAAACGCAATAAATTCTTGTTTTCTAAATGTAAGTGCCTTTGTTCGTGTTTTTCTATTCATCACTGATTGACAGATGTGATAAATGCAAGTGACAGTGGTTGTGACTGCTCGAGAGAGTCTTTTGTGACATGTCAGCACACAAGCGCTCGCTGCGAGCACACAATTTCCTTTGTAAAGTACTCGCAAATGAACACAGCTGTGTGTCGAGCCATTCGCCGATCTATCAAAGTCCACTTGCCAATAAAAGCACGAAATGAAGGAAGGCAAAACATGTTTTGCGATTGTTGAATGTAAGTATGTGTGTGACGACTTTTAGGTCCAGAAAATATTCATTTTTGCAACTTACCGTGAAAAGCGCGTTGTCGATGCCACCGGCGAATGAAACGTTCTTCCATGTTGCGATAAGAACATGTTTCGGTATGAACGTCTCTGCGCCCACGACGCCCTCTCGTATGTCCCACATGGTGCGCTCACGCACTTCGACGCCGAAACGGTCCGTGCGAGTAATCAAATCACGTTCGAGGCTGCAAGAAACATACAAAACCATATATAAATCCAAGTTAATAAATAAAACAGTGCAAACAAAAAAAGCAAAAAAATCACATACATCAAGAAGTATATATTTGTAAACAATCGGCAGTTAAAAGGTTAAAGGTTAGGAAGCTCTCAGCGCGCAAGTGGGCTGTGCATTGGTTTTTGCACCCCACCTGCATCGCTTACATGTCAGGAATATTTTATTTGTTTACTAATGCCCATGTCATAAATCATATTGCGCTAGGTCAGAAAACAGTCGCTTGGGCCCACGTTTAACTCGTATTTAATAAATATTTGTTCGAGCGAAAAAGAAACAATTGAACAAGTTGGCCAGAAAAGCCGCCGCTTGTAAATATTTGTACACAAAGCAGATTACATCAACGGCTCATTTCGCAATATTCACACGCGTAGCTTATCGCATCTCGCAGATGTGTGTTTTTTTGTTTTTGGTTATTTTTGGATACGGAATATTGATTGCTTTCGAATTCCTCTCACTTTCTGTGTATATTTGTATTTGCATAATCAAGGAGAGGTGATAAAATGATAAAAAAAAATCACCGTTAGCAAAATGGTGACAGGTGGACGACCAAATTATCTGTTTCACGTGAACCAATACCTTTCCAGCTTCTTTTCCATATATTTAATTTTAACAATTTAAATAACAGCGCTGATATTGAATGGCAGCCTCATTAAACAGTCTTTATGATAAGAATTTCCCAGCAAGGTCAAAGCGACAAAATCGAACTCTTCTTTTTTTTCTTTGATAAATGTACCAAACTCGACATCAATAGACACCGTATACCATCGACAAACCGTGAAACTTGAAGTTTCAGTAGGACACTCTATTTCTCTCATTTTATTTATGGTATATTAAATATATTTAATGGCTTCTTTAGCGATATTAGAATTCCATTGCGCGAGCAATGAATAAAGAAACATAAAAGTATGTAAATACCTTCACTTATGGGAACCACTCACTTAACTGACTCGCTCGACAAGCGCAAGAGTCATCCCCTCGCACAGATAACCACACAAGCCGCATCTTGGCATGTCGTTTCATAATGGAAGTAGAATTCCATGAGGCTTTTGAAGATTTTCCGTTACACGCATTATTTGCATACCGTTGCACAGTTCCACAGTTGCTCAGCTATTTTACAACAAAAAGAGCGTGCATAGCAATGCAATTGAATTGCGAGTGCGGTAACAAATAGCATTAAATTGTTGTCATTCTAATGCCGCTTGGCAGCTATGCGACCGCCGCCAATTCAAAGTCCTTGCGACTAAAAAAAGCGTAATTCTTCTACGTGCTTTTATATTTTATGCTCTTTGTAATTTAAAAGGCACTAATGCGATTATCAGCTGCTCTTCTAAGTGCCCGGCGAGCAGATTATTACACAAAATTAAAACAAATGCCTTTGCATAAACGAGGGTTAATAAAAAATAAACAAGGCAGAACTGATTATCAAATGGCGCTCGGTTGGTGGGCTGCTCAAAGTCTCTCTCGCTCCCAATTAGCTCTAGAATCGTTCGTTTGATAGTACACTGTCGTGGGTAGTTTTGGTACGTTTCCGTGGCCCCACCTTATCACCGTATGCAAATCTCCTGATACTGATTCTATATGCGGTATATACTTGATATGTAAAATAGCTGAGCGCTTGCTGGAAAAAAAGAGGTCCGTTGATATATTCCGTCCTAATCGGAGCTGTAACAACAGTGACTGTAAGGATCCCCTTTCTTAATATTTTTAGTGGCTTGTTTATGCTTATTTCTCTTACCTAGAATATCTGCGCATCTGTCTTGTAGACAGAGAAGGAAGTAAATAAGTTTATTGATCTTTCTTCGTGTTTTTTATTCCATATTTTCGACAACACCAAATCGGTCGAATTTGAGTTGTATGGCAAGATGGTGTAACATACCCATCTACTTAAAAGGTTATTAAAAACTGAAACGTGCATTTTTCTGCATTAATTCTGCTGCTCTGAGGCAAGTGAGGCAAAAGAAGCTTTCGATAGTTTCAGCTACTATGAAAATTAGCTTTACGGCCTTGGTGTCAATAAAAATCTGGCAGCGAATGTTTATACAAAAACGCGCCGCTAATTTTATAAGCTTTCTGCGATTAATGGTGATCTCAGCTGCAGTCAGCCCAGTTAAATACGAAAGGATTATTAAAGCTCTGCAGTTAAGCGCATAAACGACACTGTGAGTAAGGCTACTGGTGGCGGGCGCACACGGCGTATGAGAAACATTTGTTAAGCAAATGCCGATAAATGTAAATTTGTGTATATTATATGTATGCAGGTATTTGTGCGAACGTACATGTGTAGACACAATCGCATTACATAGGATTACTTCGTAAATTATTATGATTCATTTAGCAGTTTCGGCAGCAGGTGCACTTGCTGCATTCCTCGAATTTTAATGGTCTCATACTTTTGTTTCAATCTGCATGAAACTGCATTTTTCAGTTTTTTTATTGTTTTTTTACTAGTTTATACCAGTGCACCAAATTCCTAAAACAAATATGCTTTTACGCATTTCTGGGAGAAACGTTATTGTAGCTATTCAAAGGAAATAGTAATTTCTATATAATGATAACAAACTAAAATTCAAATACCAAATATATGAGATCAGCGCACATAAGGACAAACCCATACAATGTTGGTTTTTCTTTGCGTGCCAGCCAGAGAGAATTACAATTGTAAGTGTCGCAAAAATATGTAATTTTCAATTCGGAGCATGTCCAAATGGAGAAAAACTACATAACAGCTGACAATACAATGGTTTGCCATGGTTTTACCGTTGGTTTTTGCACAACGCCGCGATTCACCAAACTTCAAAAAAATAGTTTGAAATATAACAGCAAAGAAAAACTCTTGCTGCTGGCAACAATAATGCAAAAGTAGCAAAAATTGAAATACATAATTCGGAAAAACAACGGTTTTTTATGGCTGCATTCGGCGTGCGAAAGTTATTTACACTGTTTTGTGCGACACCCCGCCACCACTTCGCATACCCGACCACGAGCGCTGTGGTAAAAACAATTAGAACAACAATTGGCGATGAAGAAGAAGTGTCTACCGTTATATGCGTATCTGCGGGTGAATAAGTGAACTGCGCTGCCGCAGTCAGCTGAGTTGAATGCCACTTTTTGCCAATTATGCGGAACAAATGACAGCAGGCGGAAGCTCGACAATGGCGACGAGGAAGGCGTCGGAACTATGCTAACTAACGAAATGACACCGGAGTCGGTTTGCATTTTCCCGCGATAATGGGATTTTGGCACGCTGCACTATTTTTTATTTATTTTTCTAAGCACCGTTATGCCTGGTGGCGTTAGCAGGTGCTTGCTTTTTAAAAGTTAGCATCTCTGATTTGAAAATTTGGGAAGTAAAGCTAACTGCAAACAACTTGAGCAGTTTTTTCATGTATTTTCCGAGTAACAAATCAGGAAAGTAATAATATACTACATAGAATGTATGTAAGTAATTCTTAAACCAGTGAGTCTTATCTCCCTTAATAACCAGAATTCTGTTTCAGGAATGTTGTAAGTACTTCTTTAACTATGATTGGAAAATCAAGCACGTTCGCGTCATGATTGTGCTCATCTACGAATATTATTGGGTTTTTGGTCTGCTGAAAAATATCGAAAGCATAACCTAAAATAAAATTAATACATATCTGCTACATATCGTTAACCGACAGTTTTTTTCACGAAATAAAAGAATCGCTGTCAAGTTGGGACATTTTGATAAGCTATTTAATTGTAAAAAGCTAAATTACTTTATGATGAGATTTTATTTGACAGTTATTTAAAATGCTGCCTCCTCCAGCAAGCTCATACCTACTAAGGACACAGGGATTGAACTACTACATTTGAAAGACTACTAAGACACTTTAACATTGAAGCATTTTCAATATTTGAATATTATTTCAATTTAAACTAATTTTATGAAGCCACAGTCCGCTGCGGCCAATGAGCAGGCAATTAACCCGAAACTCAAACACATTACAGGGATTAGAAACCAGGCGCACACATTCACAAACATTTGCAAAAGTTTTCTAATCATTTCAGGCCAAACTGCCGCTGACACCAAACACAACAATCAGAAGTGTTGATTTAAGCAATAACTGAGCCCTCTGTGGGACATGTTGAAAGCCGCAATCGCCTGAGCACGAATCGTAATATCAAGTGTAAAGTATTTTATTATACTTTGTATACATATACGGATGCTCATGTAGTGATAATAATGAAGTGATAACCCCAAATTCTTGTATATAAATATATAAATTGCGGCAGATTTCCTTCCCTAAGGCATGAGTGACTCAAAGGCCGCACACCTACACAGTTTATTTCAAAATGTACATTCAACAGGTCTTTATTCGTGTAGATTCAAATTCTTACTATTATTAGTAAAGATTTCGGTTTTATTTCGTTTTTGGATGGCGAAGAAAAATACATATTATCTCGAAGTATGCAGTTCTCCAAAGGTCGCAGATAACCGCATATACTTCCACCACTTTGGAGCGTGGTTTGCAGGTAGTGAAAGGTAGGAAATTGGCGCTAATCCTCTAAGAACTAAATTACAAATAAGTCACGGAAAATGACTTAGTTCGAGCGCGTTATTGCAACACTTCGTTAGAATGAATGCGTTAGAAGAGATGATTTTGTAATCCTCTAATACGTGGGTACAGCTTTAAAACTTTTCGGATTCTTCTATTTTTTATTCACTCGGCACTTCGGAAAAAAACAATTTTTTGTATTTCTGGATGAGTAAGTAAATCTCGGCTCGGAACATACTCATAAATGGACTTAAAACTTACTTTTGCTTTGCTATCATATAGGCTTGCGCAAACATACTTACATAAGCACGATTATTAATGCCTTTTACTCACCGGAAGTACACGCCAGGTGTGCGTTGATCAATATCCGTCGGGTATATGCGTCCCACACGGCATTTCGAAAACCATATACCAATAAAAGAGGGGTCACGTCGCTTCGGCCAATCCTTTACAGGAAAGACCAGAGGATACGTCAGATACTCTGGTGGATCGGAGAACTCCAAATAGCCATTGAGCGAGAGCTATGTAAGTACAATAAGTTAAATCACTGTTCTAGCAGACAAAGCATATCCTTCAACTTACTCGAGTGTAATTGTAGACGAAGCCAAAGAATGGTAGACGAAAGTTCAAATTTTTATGCAACTGTGTCATGGAGGCATGTATGTCGTACTGATAATCACCGCGCCCGCCATTCATGTCCTTGTCAAAGTACCAGTACATTAGATTCGAACGAATCTCCTGTAAGCGCTGCGAGGTAATGACATAACCGCCGGCAGCATGTGAGGGTACATTTGGTGGAGCCACAGGATTATTGGGATTAGCTGCAATTAAAATAATGTAAGCTTTCTAGTAAAACATCAATTTAATAAACGGAAGAACACATATTAAATATTTGCAATGTTTCGTGTGAATATCAACTTAAAATTAATTTTATAATTTTATATTTGAACGTTAATAATCCAACTAGAACCAACCAAAATTGTTTATTATCAAAGCCTTTCTTTCTTTAAGTATGTTATGTATAGACTATTAAATGCAAACGCACTTTTGTAGGTTGCACAGAGAGCATTAAATTCAAATCGTTCCAATACAATTCTTATTTTGATTTTTTTCTTGAAATTTAAGCTCAGTTTCGTAAAATGGGTGCAGTGGCAAGTCCAGAATGATAAGGAAAATTAAAGAAAAATTTAACTAGAGTAAGATATTCCAAAGCACAGTGATCCGTTTGAAATATTCTATATTATTGCTCGTTAAATTATCATTTACTAACCGTTGGATAAACAAAATCAGTTATCAACAAGTATAATAATATAATTTATTTAGTAGGGCCATTTAGTCATTATCGAAAAAGCGAAAATTACAAATTTATACAATAATTAGCACACTCAATCAAAAAGCTTAAAATTTCCTGTTAATACGTGTTATCGCAACGGTAATATTACACAACTACCAAGAACTTATTTTAGATATTTCATAGTCGACGATATAAACAGGGCGTAAAAGCCACAGCCCTGTCTAAAAATATGTAAAGTATTATACGCTTCCTCGGGTATCGGCCGATCGAGAAACTACATATTCGAACGAATGCAGTGAGGATAACAACTTATTCGTCTTGACCGGCGCAATTAAAATAGTTTTTTTTTTTTTTTTTTTGTAATGGAGATGGAAAGAAAAAAGGATATCTTCACAAGGCAGCCTCTTTTTGGTTCCCCAAATCGCATTCAAGTCTTTCAAGTTAGATACTTTATATTATACATACGTAAATTATAGATACCTTATATAATGCAAAGCTGAGACAAATCATTGTTTTTTTCTTCAAAATCTATTTCTTTGCTAAGAAGACTTAATTCCCACTCAGTGCCCACTCGAAATGCGTACATATGTGTATTTCTCTATCCCTTAACTAATTTTTATCAAAAAATACCAAATAATAATAATCATGGATCCATACCAATTGATGTAGTGCCCACATTTTTCTATTGAACCACGACTTTTTTGCCCATAAATGTCTCTATGACGAACCACTGATTATAAAATAAATACAAAGCTTTGGCATTATTTTCGACTAAGTTTGTTTATCTTATCGTGATGAGTACTAACGGCAAATAATACCAAGAAAACGGTGTCTTCATATGTGGGTAAATATGTATGTATGTTTATTTCACCGTTAGGCAACTTCGCGTCGATTGTTGGGCAAGAAATAGTGAGTAAATATTGCCAACACGAATGTGACGATAAGATAACGCTGGACTTGTTAAGCGCATACTTGGGCAACGCAAGGTGCACAAACATACTGAGGAATATACACACTTCCATAGGTAGGTGAAGTACAAAAATGAATAAGCGCGATAAAATATGACATGCTGTGCTAATAGTCGCAGCCACTAGTGTAAACCTTTTACAGCGGCGGTGAGTAAGCTCTGACTCATTGCAAGTGAATTTGAAGACATTTTTATGTTTTTTAATGAAATTCGAATATTCTATACCATACATACATACACACATGTAGGGTTATTTTTTTAATCTCAGTATCATACTTACACCAGTCATATCCGTTGTCGTCGCTGACATCGAAGCCCAACTCGCCGAGATAGAAATCCTCGCTAACCTTTAAGGCTCCGGCCGTTTCCAGGAAGCTTTTTGTTTGATTTCTGGGTGTCACACCATTCTTAGGGCGTGGAGAAATCGGGCTCGAGGGTTTTGTCTTTTGTGTTGTGGTCTTTGTTGTTGGCCTTGGGGAGGTCGTAGTCGTTGGTTTCGCTCGTTCCTGCACGATCTCCGGTATCATTTCAACGAGCTCGGCATCATTTGACACTTTGAATTTGGGGTCGATCGCCTGGGCATCGGTGTCGAGCTCCGAAGAATAATTGTCGCTTGCAATGACTGAGGTCGACAAGACACAGGCTAGCACGAATGCTAGCAGGATTTTGAAACGCATTTTTATATGTGTATGTGTGTGGGATTTTGTCACTTTAATAAATATATTCGTTTAATTTGTTCGTTAACAATTATTTTTCGTTTTATAGCACTTTCGTTGAGTGCAGCCGTTTTTGTGTGTTTTCACTAAAGAAGAGGAAGAAAATTAAATTAAACGATATTGCCAAAAAATCACATTTCGCCTTATGCACTTCACTATGAGATCATCACCGCCTGTATTGGCCACTAAGTTTAGCTGTTGCCGTTAACCAGCTATTTTTAAAGGCCTTATCAGACCAAATTGTAGCTTATCAGCACGTTTATGCAACAACAACACTTTCACAGCAGAACAATTTTTTTTTATTTCCAACACTGCTATATTTCTAGCACAGGATTTACGCACCTTTTCGAAAAACACGTACAACACGACTCCACGGAAATTTCAGACTGAAGTTGGGGCGTTGTCGTGCCTCGGTTAGGAGCCCGTATTCACCTGTCCGCCTGAACCTCCAACACATGCAAACACCTGCGTACATGAAACTTATGCTGAGATAACGCTGGCCATGGATATACAATGGTGTATGTGTATGTGTGTTTATAAGAATGTGTTAATGTCTTATCTTATCACTTAGTGCTGAGAAGCCTTAATGTGCGACACATATCACATTAGCGGCCACGAATACTGTTAAACGTTACAAAATTGGTGATAAATCGGAAAAATAGGCCAATGTGAACATTAAGCTCTTCTGCTATAACAAATTCAGAAAATTACTACGTTTCTGGTCATGCAAGGAATATGGAATATTCGAAACACCTCTGTGCTAGATAACTATCCAAACTTTTCGTGTGTAAATGCACATGTATGAACTTCGAGAGGAATTACGAGTCTACGTATTACAAACACCGCTATCTAATCAAATTTTGCCAACATTTTTGTTGCATTCTTCAATGATTCATTACCATTTTCAAGCGCAATACTTGCCGCTTATCGTTACGCGCCATTAACCTGCTACTTTTCTGGACTCAATCAAAATACACACAGTACATATCAGATTATCGGCCATACATTCGGCCGATGACTGAATCGGCATTCTAGGAACTTGTGCAAATGTAAATAAACTTGTATGTGTGTCTGTAAAACTAGTAGCAAAAAATGTTCATTCATATTTCGATAATTGTACAAACATAAAGGGAATATGATTGGTTTTTCTCTTTTAAAATAAAACAAAAACGGCTTAAGATATCAATGAAATTTTTAATTCTGTGAAAGCACATTCGTTGTCATTATGTGAGAAATTAGATTTATGGCCACCACCGGCACGCTTGCGGAAGTCTAGATGCTGAACCCATATTCAAGTATAAATCGGCCGATACTGCTGCAATTTCACGTTCGATATTCGGACGAAGTTCATCAATTGTCGCTGACTAGTTGGCATAGAGCATAGACGTAACGTAGCCTCATAGGTAATAGTCTAACGGTATCAAATCGCACGACCGAGGCTGCCAATTGACTGGACCATTTCGTAAGATAACACCTTCACCAGACTTGTTTTTCAATAACATGGATTGTGACATTTGCTGTGTG
Source organism: Bactrocera zonata (assembly GCA_037783105.1). Classification (NCBI taxonomy): domain Eukaryota; kingdom Metazoa; phylum Arthropoda; class Insecta; order Diptera; family Tephritidae; genus Bactrocera; species Bactrocera zonata. The sequence goes on along the minus strand of JBAWJQ010005039.1, from coordinate 1,390,066 downwards.
ACTTGTGGCGCCGTCCTGTTGTAACCACAAATTGTTCAGGTCCATATCTTCCAATTCAGCCCTGAAATATTCGATTATCATTGAGTGGCGGCGCTTTTCGTTCGCAGTAACGCCGCCGGCCCATAAACCGCACCAAACCGAATGGGGTGCAATGATGAGTCATGGAGTACGGGTGGATTGTTGCCTGACCAATAGCGGATATTTTGCTTATTGACGAAGCCATTCAGCCAGAAAAGAGTGTAATCGCTCAAGATGATTTTTCGATTGAAATCCGGATCATTTTCAAGTTGTTGCTCAGCGCATTTCACGAACATACGACGATTCTGGTGATCAAACGGATTCAGTTCTTGCGTCAATTTGATCTTATAAGGATGTAGGCCAAGATCTCTTCGCAAAATTCGCAACAATGACGTCACAGAGATGCCCAACGCTTTAGAACGACGTATGAGAGCCTTATTTGGGTCTTCCTCATTTGATGATTTACTGTGTCGATGGATTCATATTTTTCCACTACCCGCTCAATTGTTGATCTGACAGGATGATTATAACGATCATAAATTAGACGTAGCGCTCTTAAAGTTGAGGCCACTGACTCCAAATTTTAATAATTTCAACTCATTGTAGGATCGTATATCTTTCCATGGCAAAATTTACTGAAGAAATGTCAAAGCGGGATAAAAATGGCGTTGTTTGCTGTCCATATTCATGTACTTTTGTAGCGCCCCTATTGAAAAACCCGTTATAAGCAAACACAAGAACTGATCCCAACAGTACTCCTTAACACATACATATAAGTACAGAGAGGTGCATTAGAATACATCCGAAAATTAGTATTTCGCATCACTCAACCTGCGTGAGTGGACCAGTCTGAAATGAATTTCACCACCCAACAAATTGTACACATTAACACTGGGCGTTCGATTGGACTATTGTCCAAAGTAGCGCTCCAAAACCCGAAATAATTTTTTTAGATCGTATCACTATAGCATATAGCTGCCATACAAATTAAACTACATATCAAAATAAAGTTCTTATCTCAACAGTTTTTATTTGTAAATGTAAATTATATTTTATAGCTTCCGTGCAACCGAAGTTAACATTTTTACTACTTTTGTTTAGTTAGCGGACGCTGGGATTACAAAGTTTATTCGCTTCTAAAATATTCTGGAACACATTTCCTTAGAGTAGGATGTTGCCTTGCCTAAAAATTTTCTGAGTAATTTCCAACATCTAACTCTCAGATCTGAAAATTATTTATTTTATTAAGCAGTAGATTATGAAAATAAATGCTCAAGAGCACTTCTTGAGTTCTTTCGTGAAGCATAAATCTAAATATGATCTCAAAACTGTTTGGAGTTCTCTTTGGACAATCTCTTATACTCAGTGGCGGCGGATGGTGCTCACTTCTTAACGCTCATTTCAAACTGAGAACTTTGAAGCATTCAATGAGAAAAGAAAATAGTTCGCTGATAATGGAGACGCTTTACTAAGTGGTAGACACGCATCTCATATCAGTATTGAATCGTCTGAGCTGGAGATTGCTCGTGAAATATGTGCATTAGTATTTCCAGCATTTGTTAAAAAAAAATTTAAATTAAATAATAGTAAAGTGAAAATGTTGCGTCAAATTACAGCTGTGCGTCATACCCAAACGGTTCTCCTTCAGCAGGTGCATCGCAGAGGCTACCAAAGTGAGAACGGTGTCTATGGTTACAGGCCCCTACCAAAGCGCGTCTTTCGAGGTAATTACAAGCCAAACAATAAATAAAATGATCAAACAAGAGCATACATTAAATATTATAAATTGGGAACAATATATGTTTGTAGGTTCTATTCTTTTATTCTGCGCAAGTAATCAGCTCATGCGGTTATAATTTTCGAGTGATAAAATCTCTACATGATTGATAAACCTCCAGTTGCTAATCTCACTGTGTATTAATAGATGTGTTTCAGCAGATAAACATATATAATTCTATGTTTTGTGCACAAACAGTTGAAGTTCCTTTTTTGCTCATTCGCGAGACCTAAGAATCTGTAGAAGCCAATATATATATATTTTTTTTGTTTTTTGGTATCAAGACCCCACGCATTTTTGTTATTTTAGATTTATTTGCTTATCAAACTCGAGTATACATTTTCTTTCTGAGTTCTGTTTTATATTCTTTTTAGTTTGATAAGATTATCCGGCGCTCCCTTTACTCTTCTCTTAAATTAAGAACGCTGTACATGCTCTCAAAACCAAACTCAACATTTTTCAAAATTTGTAAGTGGTATCGACGACATTTAAATAAATATATATCAGACAATTGCCTTTACGCTCTTTTGAGGCCATTCAAGACAGATGTGACTAAAGAATACTATTAGGAAAAAGTAACAGAACTCAGTTCCTACTTCTTATCTGAAACATGGATCTGCAAATCCATAATCCATGGAAGAGAGACTTTTGTTGAATGTTGCAGTCTCATATTGATAGTTAAAAAAGAGATACTTCCTTTTAACTCGGGCTTCTGATAGACTTGAAGGTAGCAAAATGTAAAGGCAGTAATATGATTGGAGAAGAATCAGCTGGGATTGACTTGTGAAAACAATTAACAAAAATTTGAACATAACTTAGTTATTTTCTAACAACTTGAAACCAGAATAATTGTTTTAACCTTTCCATCCATAGTGCCTGACGAAGTGCTGCAGTCGAGGAATTCCCAAGGCAATGTTTATCGTTGGATCGAGGCCTATCGCAAACATGGCCACAAACTGGCAACTATCAACCCTATCAGCATCAGAGACCAGCAGAGGTTGTTATCATAAGTACTCGAACATACACACTCTCTCATATCCATTATATAGGTACACATGATACAAAAACCTATACATCCATATAATCCTCATTTGACATACATTATTCGTTAACTTGGAACATAAACACTCAAGTAAATATTGCGTCACATCCACAGCACCACCATCGATGAACTGAACCCTGAGTTCTATGGGCTTGCTCTAGATAATTCCGTACAACCGCAGGGTTTAATAAATTTGCCGCAATTGGGTATAGAGAACCCTGCAACCGTAATAGAATTGGCAACGTTGTTGAAGAACATTTACTGTGGCACATCGCTCAGTGCGGAATTCGACTACATTGAGGTAATATTTTGCGTCTGATACTCGCAACGTATCTACTAGTATTTCAAACTCTTCTCTTTATTTACACATACTTTGACAATCTTTGGTCATTTATGGTAATTGCAATAGAACCTGGAGGAGCGCGAATGGCTATCGCGGAATTTTGAACAACTCACTTTTGGATACCAGCAGCAGCAGCCGGACTTCAGCTTCTCAGAAGATAAGCGTCGTCAGATTGCCGAACTGCTGATCAAATCGCAAACATTGGACAATTTTATGGCGATTCGATTTGCAAGTGTTAAACGATATGGTGGAGAAGGTGCCGAAAGTCTACTGGCCTTCTATTGGCAATTGTTGCGTAGCGCTGCACAAGGTATGTTCAAATTAGACCAAATGTGCTTCGACTGACTCAGATATAATGTGACCTTTCTCTCCACACTTTACTCACTTTTGTTTTTACCATTAGCTGGCATTGGGGATATTGTGGTGGCAATGCCGCATCGTGGACGTATGGCTCTCCAAACGACGATGTTGAATATGCGACCAGCAAAAATTTTCCACAAGCTCAGTGGCGAGTCGGAGTTCCCAGACGATGCACCGGCTATGTCTGATACCTTAAGTCATTTCCGTAAGTCGTCTTTTGAGATACCGTTTTGACTTAATCACATCCAAAAATTATTTTAACGTTAAACCTATTGTTGTACTATTTTCATACCTAGATACTTCCGAGGACCTGGAGGTGGAAGGCAAGAAGATACATATGAGTTTAATAAGAAACCCATCGCATTTGGAAGTGAGTGGATATCGTCTAATTTTATCCTCCAAAACTTTAAAATTTTTCTCTCTCGCATTCCCCTACTAGGCAGCAAATCCCGTGGCTATGGGCAAAACCCGCTCCAAACAACAAAACATTCGAGATGGTGCATTCAGTGATGATCATACAAAACCCTTTGGTACTACAGTACTCAATGTTCTCATTCATGGTGATGCCGCATTTGCTGGGCAAGGTGTTAATCAGGAATGTCTAAATATGGCCTACGTGCCACACTTTGAGGTGGGTGGCAGCGTACATTTGATTGTGAACAATCAGATTGGCTTTACAACACCCGGCGACCGAGGTCGATCCACAGACTACGCGTCGGATTTGGCCAAAACCATTCAAGCTCCCGTTTTACATGTGAATGGAGACAATCCCGAAATTGTCGCTTTAGTCACACAATTGGCAATGCAATATCAAAGGGAATTCCGCAAAGATATATTCATTGATATGAATTGCTTTCGTCGTTGGGGACATAATGAAATGGACGATCCAACCTTTACGAATCCCCAAGTTTACCAGATCATACACAATCGCAAGTTGGTTTGTTAAAAGTATTCAAAATGTTAACACAATAATTCTACTAAGCATTATTATGTTTCATATCATAGATCTGTACCTGATTTGTATGTGGAAAAATTAATAGAGGATGGAGTGCTCAACTCCGAACAGGCAAAATCGATACGTTCTGATTACTGGAATTATTTAGATTCAGAATTGGCTATATCAGAAAGTTATAAGCCCGAGGCAAATTACTTTAAAAAACAATGGACCGGTTTAACAAGTGCAACAGATAATCTCACCATCTGGGACACGGGTCTTGACTATCAACTACTTAACTATATTGGCCATCAGAGTGTTTCTCACCCAGAAGATTTCGTACGTTTTTTATTCAAATAATTAAAGTCTACTAAATTATAATGTCGTCTTTTAGAACGTTCATCCACATCTGTTGAGAACCCATATTGAGGGCCGACGAAAGAAATTAGATAGCGGCGAAAAGATCGATTGGTCCACAGCGGAAGCCTTGGCGATCGGCAGTCTTATGTATCAAGGCCATCATGTACGCATTAGCGGGGAGGATGTGGGACGTGGAACCTTCTCTCATCGCCATGTCATGCTGGTCGATCAAAAGACCAATGAAATGTTCATACCATTAAATAGTCTGAAAGGTGGTAACGGCGGCAAACTAGAAATTGCACACAGCATACTTTCCGAGGAGGCGGTGTTGGGCTACGAGTACGGAATGGCCATAGACGATCCACAAAAGTTAATTATTTGGGAAGCGCAATTCGGCGATTTCGCGAACGGTGCACAAATAATGATCGACAATTACATAATAACAGGCGAGAGTAAGTTTACATTGACTGTATGCCTAACACGGCGGCGGCTCACTAACAGTTCTTGTTATGCACGTTGTAACTTTACAGCCAAGTGGATGGACTCAAATGGCTTGGTGATGTTGCTGCCACATGGCTACGATGGCGCCGCATCCGAGCATAGCTCCTGTCGCATTGAACGCTTTCTGCAGTTGTGTGACTCCAAAGAAACCGCACCCGATGGTGACAATGTAAATGTGAACGTTGTTAATCCCACCACTTCGGCTCAGTATTTCCATCTGTTACGCCGCCAATTGCTGCGCAATTTCCGCAAACCCCTCGTTGTGGTCGCCCCGAAAATAATGTTACGTCATCCGGCTGCCACATCAACATATGTTGACTTCCAGCCGGGCACACACTTCCACAATGTGCTGGGTGAGTTATTCTTGCTCGCGGGATTTTAAAATTAATTAGAAAACTTAATTAACAATATACTAGTTGATAATAAAAATTTCTTTGAGTGGAGTTCAGATAATTCATTAGACAACAATGAAGCATTAAATTTTCGCATTTGAATTGTATTCCTCAGGTGACTCAACTGTTGTAGCCGAACAAGTTCGTAAAGTCATAGTCTGTTCGGGCAAGCATTTCTTTGTGCTAGATGAGGAGCGCCAAAAGAGAGGCATCACCGATACGGCCCTCATACGGCTCGAGTCATTATGCCCCTTTCCAGCCTATGAACTACAAAAAGAGATAGCTAAATACGCACAGGCAAAGAGTACGTAAACTTCCAACAAACAACCGACAAGTAGCTCCACTCAACTACTTATTATATTCTATTTTCATGTGCACAGCCTTTGTTTGGAGCCAGGAAGAGCACCGCAACATGGGCGCTTGGAGTTTTGTACGCCCGCGTTTTGAGTATTTGATCGGCAAACAGGTACATACGCGATATATTCGTTTTCGCCTTAACGAATTTCCAATTACAATTTCTGGTTAACCTTTTTTCTAGCTAAAATACGTTGGCCGGTCTGAAGCAGCTACCACAGCAACTGGCATTGGCAAAGTGCATAAGCGAGAGATGGAAGAAATCGTTACGAACTCCTTTAACTAGCTGCTATGTATCACACTGCCAGGGTTTTCAGATGGCAATGTCTGATGACTGAAATCGATTATTGCATTTAAAGACACAATTCTTAACCTTTAATATAGACTTCTTTTACCTTGAAACTACTTAACTTATCTGGTTTAATTATATATTATCACTTTTGGCTTTTGGCTGAACTAACAGTGGTTTGTACTGTAATAACAAAAATCAGACAAAAGATAATTCTATCAGTCAGGGGGATGAGACGAATTATTTTTTTATTCCGTGCAAGTGATAATTCTAAGAAACTTTGAGATATTATGTCGAAACTTGGTATAAATGTTCCTTAGCACTGTGTGAACATAACTCACATTTTGTATATCTGCCCTTCCGGTTCGCTTTATTACATAAACATGGTAAATGAAAATTAGTGAACATGTTTTCGTGAGGAAACTTTTGTTTAGTGGCTGAGCAAGAGCTCAGCTCTTCTCAAGTTGTTTAATTTATTGCTTTTTTTGTAAGATACGTTAACGAAATTAATCACGAACAAAATAAAAAACAAACATAGTTATGTTTAAATATTTATTTTAAATACGAAAACATTTAGAAATAATGATTTTAAAATTATTTAAGCAATAGCATGAACTGAAGCGATAAAAACAGGGAAGCTTAGGCGGCTTAAAAACAAATTAGAAAACTTATTTCCATTAGAGCTGAGAATAAATTTCGATTCAATTATACTATACATGTATATGAGGGCATTACTTATGTTTAAGTGCTTACATTTTCATAATCGCAATTTTTCCTAGCCAAAAATTATTAAAAAAATGGTGAAACTAAAATATTTTCATAATAATAACAATTTTTTTAAGTTAATCCAGCACATTCAATTATCGGTTAAACTACAAAAACTCTACGAATCCAATTTCAGCTGAGGTCCGGGAATTGTACTTTGTTTTGGGTTTCATCGGGTAGCACATTTGTTCTCTATACTTTCCATCCTCTTTACGCTTCAACTCTTTTTACTGTGATATCTCTTTACTGCTCTTTAAAGCGGATTGTCTCCGTACACCTTCTCTAAGGTTTTGTAAAAATCTGCCGACACTTTGAATGCGCATCTCAACAGTCACATCCAGAAAACGATCATTAGTAAGGCTGTGATTAGCAGAATGAACGTTTCACGACAACCTGCATTATCCCATCCGCACTCCAAATCGAATTTCAGTGCCTGAAAATAGCCAAAAGAATTATAAATATTAATACAAAGTACTCGTTGTTATTATTTAGAGTTATCTTGATTCTACCAGAGCAAGATTACATCAACCTACTATATTTGAACGGAACGTTAATATTAACCAAAACAACTTTTACAACTTTTGTTGTCAATTAATACGTGTTCCGACGAACTCAAAATTTATCCCATAGTAAGTTTACTCTCCTAACGGTTCTTCCCATGGTCATATCTATCTACCCCAGAAATATGTTAATGAAACTAGGCTAGCTTTTCCAGAAAAAGTATAGTATTACGAGTATTGTGTTAAATGGTGACCTAAAATGTCTCAAGAACATTTTAATACTCTTGCAACATGTTGCCCCAGAGTGTAATAGTTTTGCTCGCCTAACGGTTATGCGTATCACCTAAAACTAATTGAGATAGATATCGCGCTCATATACACATAAATGATCAGAATGATGAGCCGAGTTTAAATCCGGGTGACTATATGTCTGTGCGTCCGTCCGTACAAGCTATCACTGTAAAAAATAAGATATCTTGTTGAACTTGGTACACGTGTCCCCTGACAAAAAGGTAAGGACAAGTTCGTAGATGCGCATAATCGAACCCACGAAACGCCATTAACAGATCCCACTCCCTAATAGTTTTGATGTATATATCTGCCAAACCAATCAAGATATATCATCCAAATTCTAGAAGACAAGGGATTTCGACAGCGTGATAGGTGGAATCGGATGATAACCACGCCCAAAGTGCGATAAATCAATAAACTTGGACAATATACGGTGCCACGATTAACCGATTAACAATTTGAACAACATTTTTACAATATTAAGTTATACGAACACCTGAAGGTATTTCCCCAGCTTTGATCCTTGCAAGTTACAAGATTATGAAAACTTTGGTTACAGCCGAACTTAGCCTTCCTTATTTGTTCATAAAGCAGATTTTCAAATATACAACGACTTCATGAAATTCTTACTATCTGTAAATACATTGAGGCCTAAGATAGTTAGAACAAAATTTAAAAAATCGGATTATAGGAATAACATTGTGACTAATATTATTCGATCGCAAGAAATATAAGATAAATCAGTCAACAACCTTCCAGCTATGGTCCCTAAATCAAATCACGGATAACACATTTCAATGAAACTTCTTACTGTTCGGGCATCCACTATATATGGTAGAAAAGCTAATCAACCTGAGCTTCCGCATCGACGCAAACTGCTTACAATCATTGACTTTTTAATGGCATAAAGGTATTAAACTCTTACTTCCATCAACTGCTGTCCGCCTTTGTTATCACATCGGGTCTCACGCAGATCATCATCGTGATCGTCGCAATTGTGTCGTCCATACACTTGGCAAGGCGAATTCATGAATGTTCTGAACACAGCATCGGTCCAGGTTTGTGATGAGCAAATGTACTGTCTTCGTTTGCGCTGCCAAAACTCTACCCAACTGAAAGGCAATGTAAAAACGAAAAAATGATTAAAAGCTATAAAATTTGCTTTGTATGTTGTATTAACAGATTGTGGCTACGAACCCCAAATCACAATCGCAGTTCAAATCGGAATCGGACATTTTAAGTTCGGTGAGAAAAACGCTGTTCGGCAGGAAAGGTACATTCCCCGTATTGGGATTTGGTACCTTTTTCAACATACGATTGTTGTAGCGTATATCCAGTGATATATTGCGGACCCGTCCCATATGTTTGAAGAAATTGGTCGGTATCTCCTTCAGTGTAGTGTTAAATAGTTGCATATATATGTACGGTGACCTCATGCCCTGGGAAGAAGAAAAATTATAATGCATTAAAAGAGAGATCCCACTCGGAAACAAGAGTTCAAATGCATCCATGTATGCATCCAAAATGTATTATAAAAAACAAAATTGAATGTTTTATACCTTAGCACCCTAAAGGTTCGTTTTTATATAAAAGTAGTCTTAAAGAATACTCAGAACTAACCTTCAAAATTCGCTCATTGAGGCTACTAAACTGCGGACCACTGAAAGTTATATTCGTCAACTTCGCTGGTAGATGACCCTCCATTTCACGCGCCAAATCAGTGGGTTGACCCATCTGCACCTGCTGAATGTCCTGATTCGGTCCCGAGCCCTTCTTTATGATTCGAGTGAACGGTTGCGGCGCTTCAATCCAAAGTTCACGTACATTATGATGGTGCCGCAACAAATGAGGTATATTGAAGTGTTCCAAATGCGAGTATGCGGTAAGTTTGAGCGAGCGCAGATGTGGCAATGAGTCTAAACAACCATATTCGAAGTAATGCAAACGAAAATTGGAGATGTCCAACATTTCCAAATCCTCATTAACACCGTCGAAACTATTATTATTAAGCGAGGTGATTGGATTGCCCGAGAGCATCAATTTCCTGTGAACGTTCATTCAAAAAGCAATAGTAAAAGTACAGTTTAACTGGATAAAGAACGTCTAAGACAAACCTTAAATGGGGCAGTGATTGTGTCATTAGCGGTACATTAGTCAAGTCATTATTGGACAAATCTAGCATGCGCAAATTACTCATGTTGAAGGCCAATTCTTGCGGAATTGACGGCAGTTCGTTATAACCCAAGCGCAATTCACGCAAGTACTTTAAACGTATCTCGGGAATAGTGCTCAAAGAAACATTCTCCATTCCTAGTTTAATGAGTGAGTTCTCCAGACCCATGAACGACTTGTCCATCACTTTGAGATCACGGTTGTGTGAGAGGTCAAGCACAGCAAGTCGAGGCATTGTGGCGAAAACCGCGTCGTCTATCCGCAACAAGTAATTGTAAGATATGTCCAGGAAGCGCAGAGACTATAAAATTATTAGAATACATTAAACAAATTCACCACGGTTATCAGGTACATCGCATCTCCCATAAGTAATACAAACCCTGAACTTATTGGATAAGTCCATGCTGTGTATAGTTGAAATAAAGTTATTGGATAAGTGCAGCTCACAAAGCGTTAAAGCGGCCAAGCTGGACAGGGATGATGAGGGTATTTTGAGCAGCATATTGTGCGAAACGTCCATTCTGTTAGGAAATGGAAAATACAGTTAAAGTTCTATAAAAGTTCTATGCAATAGATTCAATTTTTACTTTTCCATGCCGCCGTTATAGAAAAGATTGTCAGGCAAACCTCGTAAATGGTTATGTGACAGATCGATAACGCGCAAGGCGTAAATGGGTTTGAAGATGTCCTGGGGTATGTCCGTTAAGTAATTGTGATCCAGATATATTAACTAATTAAAAAAGGGAAAATGTTTAGTCTCTAAAAATGTATATTCCTCATTCCACGCACCTGCAGCTGCTTGGTATTCTTAAACGCGTCGAAATCCAGCTCGCGTATACTATTATAAGACAGGTCCAACCATTGCAGATGCGGCATATTACCGAACACATCTCGCGTTGCATTCTGTTGATTTGTTGAAAACATTTTAATCCGATTTTTCGTTTTTTAGACACTTACCATCAGTGAGTTATAGCCCATGTATAGGTGGGTCAATGAAATCTCCGCTGGCCGGAAGTAGCCTGGATGTATCAGAGATATGTTGTTATGGGACAGGTCCAACAACTTTATATTTGAATGGTGCATTGAACCTGGAGACAAAGCTTGAGATTATGTGTATTCAAATTCCGAACTCAGGTTCTTACCGTGATCAGCTCGCCCCGCCCACGAACTATTGTACATTAGCATTTTGATTTGATTGTGGCTCACATTTACATTTAGAGTGGACAAGGTGCCCACCTAGAAGTTAATACAATTCGTTTTTATGTGGGTATATCTTTTCAAAAGTGATGGGTCACTTACTTGGTCAAAATAGTCGAAGTTGAAATTCGGTAAATTATTGAAAGCCATATCGAGAATTTCCAATTTGGGTAAGTTCTGTTTTTTAAATATAATAACCATTAATAAACAGTCAGACAAACTTTTTACAATAAAGAAACGCCTAGCAATCTAGATGTGTGGACCAGGTTTCCACATCTCTATACACAACCAAAAATGGATGCAATGAAACTACTTAAGAAAGGTTTGACCGATTTCGAAGAGTTCGAGTTATTCATGGGAAATACTTATTATGTTTTGCTTTTTTAGACAGGGATTCGTAGTGATTACACACTCCGAGAGTATCTTATTAAAAACAAAATTAGCTAATTTTCAGCTTTCTCTAGTGGAGCAGACTGGACAATCTAGTATTCTTTCAAAAACTTCAAAAGTAAATGACTTGCAAATAATTTCACTAATATTACTACGAATATAGTACTGCTGTAAATACATATATGGACCAGTTTTTATTAATATTTTATACCTGGAACGACTCATCAGCTAAATTATTTAGTTTATTGCCGCGCAAACTGAGGTGTTCCAGCTCATCCAAATTCATAAAGGCTCTTCGTTCGACACGTTCAATCTTATTGTCGTCCAAATGTAATTTCCTCAAAGCCTCCAGGTCAAAGAATGTATGTTGCGACACTTGCGTTAGGTGATTAAAGCGTAGCGATATCTCCTCCAATTTGGAATGGATGTCACCCTGTCAAATGTAAGAACATATATATCACAAGGCATTTTGTCTCTAGATCATCAATTCTCAAATGTTTACTTGGAAAGTGCCCTTCATGACCTGCTCGATGCGATTGTCGTGCAGTTCCAGCAGCCGCAGATTTTTCAAGAAGTGGAAGCTGGTATCGCTCATGCTAGTGATCTTGTTGTTACTAAAGTCCAGTTCTTGCAGTGAGGTCAAATGCCGCAACGGATCGGCCGGCAGCGCCGTGCCCGTGAAGCCATGCGAGATTTTCAACGATATCAGTGAGTGACCAATCTAGGGCATCAAAACAAACGTTGTATGCGTTCACGTAACGTATTGAAGAATAGAATCATAATTATTCGAAATGCACAAAAGCAACGGCTTACCTCGTGAAATGCGTCGTTTTCTATTGTTTGTATACCATTCTCGCTGAAGTCCAAATGCTTAAGGCCTCGTACATGTTTGAAGGCATGTGATTGTATGGTCGCGAGTGTGGCGCGAGTGATTTGTAAATCCTCTAGCTCCACACCGAAATCCTTGAAGTCATCCGGACCTATTGTTGTGGCACTACCCATGCGCGACATTGACAACGAACGCATGTTCCGCATTCTGGTCATACTTTTTGCAAATAAATACAAATGTTTTTGCTGCTAAGCAATGTCAAATACGAGACTTACTTGCGTAGAGTCTGAAGATTTGTTGGGTCGTTCTTATCCCCGCTTAAATCCAATTTCAGCAGGGTGTACTGCATGGCGTTGAAAGTCTCCAGCGGCTGCTCGATCTTGATCTTGTTGTCCCGCAAGCTAATAACTCTGCATTACGGTATATATGTATGTATATATATATATGTAAATATGAAAGAGGCATTAACCATTTACTGCAAATCGCTGTAGTGGATTTGTGAAAGCTCCGGAGATTCAACATACATTATTTATAAAAAGAAATCAAACTTATTTGCAAATTGGAAAATTCACTAAGCTCTCGTACTATTAGCACGCGTCTATCAGTTAGTGTGTAACCATTTTAAAAATGGTCAAAAAGGTCACTTAGTAATCGGCAAAACCGGTGGCTGAGTACCTAACGGTGTATGGTAATTACCATGCCATTATATTTAAGTGCCCTGCAAAACAGTCAGCAGAAGCCATATTGTTTACTTTTAACAAGGTGCAAATATTTCCCCCAATTCGGTCGTCTGCAAGCATTTCTTGCTTAGTTTTATTTTTCACTGCGGTTGGTTGATCAGTACTTTCCATTGGTTTCGTGAACCATTTATAAGTTGAAGCATTTTTTTTTTGGTTTGCGTCAACATATTGCGGCAATCGGATTAGAATGGCAGTGAATGCAACACGGCGGCGTCATCTGTTTCGCCTTAGTAGACTACGCTCGCAATACTCAAGCGCACACACGAGCTGTTGTACCACTTTTAGCCTCCACATACCGACACGTCAGCTCATGGAACACATCAATGCTACTAATATGCCCACTTATATGCGTATGTACTTGTAAATATGTAAACTATGTATATGTGTACCTATGGTTTTGTATGACGTATTAACCTCAGGAAAGTATTTTAAGCTTTGCTTTCACAAATAAGTAGTTTGCTACCCCAACCCTTAAGGGTAACCGGACATTACCTCGTACTCACCTTAAAACATCGAAATTGTTAAATAGCTTGTGATGTAAGTGCGTTAAGTTGTTGCCCGACAGATCCAGGATCTGCAAACTGTTGACTAAGCTGTCGAAAGCCAGCGGCGATACGTTAGTCAGGCCGCAGTAACGCATATAGATCTCTCTTATTTTGGCCGGTTTGAAGGCGTCCTCCTAGGCGTACCAAATGCAGAAGTAGAATCAATATGGCACATTTTATGTTGATTCCAGCTAATCACTCACCCTAAGTGTGTGTATGGGATTACCATCGAAGAATGTCCTGTTCACAATATCGAAGTTCTTGAAAGAATTTGGTGGCAACATATCAATATTATTGTATTCTAAATGCAAATTGTCCAAATTAAGCTTTGTGGCGGATTTAATGTCGTATGTGTCGTTGCCACCCAGGGACCATATCACATTATGGGATATGTCTAGGGTACGCAAACTTTTCAAAGGTCCAAGCGCATCATATGGTATCTCGGAAAGAATATTGTCGGTCAGTAAAAGCTTGGTTAATCGCGGCATTCCATCCACAAAGACATTAGGATCAATTTCAAACAAATTGTTGCCACTCAAATCCAATGTTTCCAATATAAGTAAGCCCGAGAAGCTATGTGCCATCAGCATAGATATACAATTATCTCGTAAAATCAACCATTGCAGTGAGTCCTCAAGGCCACGAAAAGAGTCGTGCTGCACATGGGTGATATGGTTGTTTCCCAAATCAAGGTGGCGCAACTTCTGAAGATGTCGTATGGACTTTGAAGGTATCTCGACGAGATCATTTTGGGGTAGCAATAGCTCCCAAAGTGACCGTTCTAAACCGGTGAAGGCATCGTCGGGTATTTCCGTCAAATGATTGCCACTTATTTTCAAACGATACATGCCTGAGAAATTCGGAAAGCAATTTTAATTACAAAATAATGTACAAAGATTTAGATCTCATCGGTAAAGAGTTCCTAACCTGTCGATTGCAAGAAATATGACTCTATTTCCCGCAAACCGGTGTTTTCCATGTGTAGCGAAAAGACCTTGTTGATAATAAAATTTGAGATGTAAAACAATTAAACCGTTATCGCAAGTGTGCAAAAATCTTTCAATAAAAATATTCTTGTTTTCTGTACTTTTTCAATGCTTACCTTCGATTCGTTCACCATTTTAGGTAACGCCGGAAATGGCACGTCTTTACAGTGAACTATACCTAGATCCGGCGCCGATTTCGAACACGTGCAAAGTGCGTTTTGTGTGCAAGGTGGATTGCGTGAATCGTCCATTTCGTACATGTGCATCGAGGCGCGCGCCAAGGACATCCATATCATTATCATAAGCGTTATGATGAGGAAGGCATAGCCGAATTTGAAGAAGAACTCCAATCCCTAATAATAATAACCGAAAACGATATTAGGACTACAATATATATTCTATACTTATTGTGAGTTCATATCACATATCGGATTATTGTTAATGTTGTAGCGGCAGTAACCAAAGCTCTTATATAATCTTGGTTTATTAGTCTTGTAAGTAAATACAAATTTCACATCGAGTCCTTGTTTTCGAATAAAGCTTCCACTAAAAAAATATCGATTCGACTGGAAGAACAAAAGTTACATTGACGACAAAGTTTACGATTTTCTCACGCCCAACCTTCTTCTGGCACATACACATTCCAGTTAATACACAATATTACAGAGGCCATATAAACACTTACATGGGCATTCCATGTAATTTGTTTAAACTAAGCACTAAACTCAGTTATATCGTAAATTTTTGCAGCACGAACATTAAACACTGAAAAGAATATTTCTTTTAATTTTCTTATATCCTGATATGTCCTGTCTATATTGCTTTTCCTTAATATACGGGACACACTCAGTCCTATGGATGTATCTCATTCTTGTGGATGTGCATACATAAGCTGCACCGAAGCCGTAAGAGTGCCGCATTTGCCATTTATTTTTGCATGCAAAATTCATATCTTTTTAAGCAATTTTGGCAATTTAATTTTCACTTTATTAATGCACCTTATCATATTAAATCACGTACCATTATCGGTGTTTGTATGTTTTACACGTTGAGCAGCATTCGCATATGTACTTATGTATGTATTTGAAGTGTTTTATTACTCCCGGAGTAGATTAAAAAAACGTTCGCGAAGTCCGACCCACTTAAATTATTTCAATCCGTGATTTTAGAATAAAAGTATAAAAACACAAATTGTTCTGTATTTTTATTAAAAGCTGTTAGGACAAGTTGTTAATGCTGATTGTAACGTCGTGACTCTCCGATCAGATTTCTGATTTTGAAACAGGACACTTAAGGAATTTCTCTCACACAAATAAATATGTCTTGTTGAAATAAAAATGTTGTCTTGCAATTGGCAAATATGCACCGTTTGTTCAAAGTCTTCTGCTTTGTGCTGAAACACGTCCGGACCTCAGCACTTCAACTGTCGTTCTGATACTTGCTTACTCTGAGGCACACTTCAAATACTTATGTAAAAGAAAGCAGCTTAACCTGCACACTAATTGGATTGAACCATATTGTGGCATATTGTTCGGATATTCTCAGCCATTACGTATGTTTTCAAACAACTGTTGGTGTGAATTCCACATTCGGCGCAATTTATATTTGCTTGCTTTGCTTTGTCCGCGTCAGATTTGGAAGCATCTGGATGCCTACGGCACTTAAAATACACTTTCGTTTAATACTCTTAATTATTTATTATTGCATTCCAAATCTGTTTAGAATATGATGACCACAACAAAGAGTCCAAGAAAGACAACCCACTGGAAGGATCACGATAATTCCATCGAAATTTCAAGTTTCAAGGCTTTTAAAAAACCTAACGGTAATTTCTTAATATTTATTATCGATAGTATAGAGCAATTAACAACATAATCAATTATTATTTTACGATCCCATTTATTTTTAGTGAATATAATGTTGAATTCAAGCACTCAACTGTGTTTACTTCAATGTAATAAAATAATTAAAATAATAAAACACTTTACTTAATTTAATGTTTTAATTTTACGGTACAACCAGCTGTAATATTTATTCTCTTTAGATGTCTCCTTATCTGTAAAAAAAATTCTTTAAAATCTATTAATACCAAAAAGAAAAGAAACTAACCATCGGATTGAAAACATTCTGAAATACCAGGAGGGCAAATGTTATTCATACTGTAATAGAAAGTAGATTTTACTTCTCGAAATTTGTTTTCCGAGCGCATTGATATGAGGCGTACATGTGGATCTTTGCTGTAAGTATATTGGAAATTTTGATATTAATATATTTCGCAAATAGGAGCGAATGTAAATTGACTCACCCTTCCAAATGTTCACGCACATCATGTGCAGATAGCGATATTTCTATTTCATCCACTAAACTTTCGTCGATGCTATCTAGAAAACGTGGGGGCTTGCTTAAAAGTTGCTTACAGACCTCGCTATATACTAAAGAAAAAATTATACAAGGAAAATAACAAAACGACAAGATATATTGATAGCCATCTGCCGATATCGCTTACCGTTACTCAAATTCAGGTTGATATCTATCATAAGCAAATGTTCCAAAGCACAATGTACTTGTAATAGCTTGGCCAGACGCCCAGACACCTCGTTTTCATCAAAACTGCTATTCTTAAACCCTATTGTTTCTTCATGTTCGAATTTATTATCTCTCTTTGTTTTATTATGCAATAATGTTTTGCGCATCGCCACCGGGTCTGGACGCACAACATTGCGCAGTGACTTGCGCACATCTGGCATTGAAATTTTCCCATCGTTATGTTGCGAATCAAAAAGACTGTAAAGTATATATATATTTTAATAACACATATTATACATAAAGCTGCTAACGTAGATTGCTTCACCTTTGGCTTTTCAAATCGTTTGAACTACATATTTTACTTTCATCAAATATGAGTTCATAGTCTTTGTACAGTTTTTCCAAACCGATTTCTAATAGCAATTCCAAAGGTTCGGTGCCCGTGAGACATGGTATGGCCAAGCGTTTATTCGCAACCTCGGTAATGATTTCTGCCAGTCGATTCTTATTTGTTGGTGTATTCTAAGCAAAACGAAAGAAGAATTTGAAATGTAGTAGAAAGCAAAGTTCTAAAAATACTTATTTACGGTAAGTTGCATTTTTTCCATCTTTTTAAACTTTTAAGGGATTAGCATTTTTACCTTGTTAATAAACTAATAGCTTGACAGCTGCAAGTCAAATGTGTATTATTGAATAATATGTTATTATGGCACTTACCACAATATTGCAGTGAGCTGCACACTTAAATAGAATCGTAAATGCCATTTTTAGATCTTTATATGAAGAGCAACCTAAAAAATAACTAAATATATATTGTATACCACTAATACACTAATTGTTTTAGTTTACGTCTCAAAATTTCCCACAATTTATCTGTAATGTCTGTAAGTTGCCGGAACTTTATGCGTTGCACAACAGATTCTATATCGCACTTGATACCACTTTCAGCGCTGTGTATATCTCCTAAACCAGCAATTTCAGTAAATGCCCTGCTAATACTTTCTCGCAGTTCCCTTAAATCTATCCCGCTATCGAAAATTTTAAAACCAAATTATAAACATATCTAATACAAGGATATAGCTCACTCACCAGCCACAGCGGTAAACAAGAATTTCATTTCCTCCTTCAGCATCACATTTATCCAAACTCTTGTACGCTATTATATCATTTTTAATTACAGTCAATATCCGCAATTGATTCATGAAATCTTCTGTTAACTCATTACAAGCATCTAGTCGAAAAGCTTGTCGCAAAGTTACTTCACATGACGTTAAATCAATTAGAGAAGGTAAAGCTACAGTGGAGGACCAACAACACCTCACAGAAATATTGGACTTTATTTGATATATGTTCTCAATGTAGGTTTCCACTGGACCAGTAGAAATTCCAATATTAAGCGACATATGTTGCCGCATTAAAGATTCAACTTTTAGTTCATTCACTTGTATCACTCCAGAAAAAGAAATAATGCCTCGGCTAAAATAACCGGAAACAAATTCATATTGCAAAAGTAGAGTTTTATCCGCATCAGCTCCATTACAAAGAATCCATACTGAACCTGTTGCGTCAGGATCTACAAACTGAAATTTTTCCGTACATATTAAGGAACGAGCTTTTTCTATTGGAATCCCTTTTTGGCATTCCTCTTCAACTTTCCAAGAATTTCCTTGATTTATCTTTATATTTAATGAAATATCTTCTATGGCATCCACCACACAATCATCTTTCAATGGGCTGCCGGTTAGGTCCATATCTATTTTACCAGCGTCTTCTTTATTAATAAGTAATTTTTTGGGTGATGTGTAGATTTTGTCGCTTATACTACGATCCTAAAAAATAAATCAAATATCTTAGGATCCAACTAACGTGAATTACAAGTTAGATGATAAGCTAACCTCTTGATAAATGAATACAACTTTGCCGCCACATCTATCCTGTCCAACAATTTTACTTAAATATGTTGGAGGTTCCGAATATATTGATGTATATGATTCACCATATTCACGTAATAAAAATGCGTAAACATTAGCCAAGTGGGGCGACATGCTTCCAAAATTGTATGACGTGAAACAAATAAATTCAAATAAATTTTAAAATGCAATAAAAAGTTTTCAAAAGTTCAAAACGAACAAGTCTGTAACAGGGTTGACTTTGTTTATAAAAAAAACTGACGTTACAGAGTTGACTAGGCTGCAAAAAAATGATAAAGTGGCACTTATTTAAGAATCCTAAAACATTGTTTATATATTTACGAGAACTTAAACCGATGAAATATTATATTATCCAGCTTATTAATATATTATTATTACTTTAGAAATAACTATTTATCAATATTTTCTGCAATTATCCTTCGTTCACTTCAATTAAAATGCAACAATGCTAAGCTGTATTGATAAATCGATAACCGATTTCGAGTCATCAGAATTAATCAGCATTGTTTACGTTATTGACACGACATAAAATATTTTCTTTGCATCTTCGAAAACTAATATTGTTATTAGATATATTAAAAATAAATATAAATCAAATAAGACAATGATTTCTCCTATGGATACCAGTGAATCAAACAATATGCAATCAGATGTGATAAAAATACAAGACGAAGAGGAAGCCATTAATTCCAATTTAGAAAACCTACTTTCCAAGCAGTCAATTTTAGACTCCAAAATGAATGCAATTTGTTATTTCCTGGGTGCCCTTAACACAGTAAGCACTGACTCTAAAAAATTAAGCTCACAAATTTCTCATACCTCCGATTTAGCCGAATCTGTTAGTGCTAAAGTACGTTCTGTAGATATGGCACGGAGTAGAGCATCTGAATGCCAGAAGCGTGTTCACGATTTGATAGATTTGCAACTTTGTAGTCAAGGTGTTTTGAATGCCATAGAGGAAGAAGATTATGAAAAGGGATCTGCACTCATAGGACGCTTTTTATCAATTGATCAAAATGTTTTACGGCGTACAGCTGGTGACGTCGGATCAAACGGTTCGGTTACATCGGTAAGCGATGCGGTCCATACACTGGAAAAGGCTACAGAGAAAATGCGAAAGCTTGTTGTTATACGTTTTGACGAAGCAGTTAATAAAGATGACTTAGCATCCGTCGAACGTTTCTTGAAATTATTCCCGTTATTAGGTATGCATCAGGATGGTATTGAGAAATTTGGAAAGTACATTTGTATGAAATTAGCGCTAAAATGTGAAAAGGAACTGCGATCGTCTTTAGATATTGCAAAGGCAGAGAACCGCTTATCAGTGGCGTTTGCTGACACCTTAACGACATTGCTTGAAAATTTCGCCAGAGTAATTGAGGTGAACAAACCTATTATAGAGACATACTATGGATCTGGTTATCTTATTATCTTGGCCACATTACTACAAAATGAATGTGATTTAGAGGTGAAGAATGTAATTTTAGAATTTAATAAAAATCGGCGTATTCCGGATCTAATTCAACAAATCAACGAATACAATCGTTCAATGGCTGGCAGTACGCCTTCCCTTATTCAATTTCAAAAACAATCAATAAACACTGATAAACCACAACCAAAAGATTTGGATGCTTTAATACTAGAATTAACAATAATGCATTCCCGTATTGAATTGTACTTCAGATTTTTGAAGCGTAAAGTTAAGTCGGACATTGAGGCAAGTGACAAAGAGGCAAATGAAAAAGAACAGCAAATTCAACGTTTATCAACCATACTAAATAATTCAGATCTTAGCCGGAAAATGCAGGAGATACTAAGCACTTATCTGCTCTTCGAAAGGCATTTCATGGAGGAAAGTGTGTATAAAGCTATAATTTTAGATACACACGAGGTGGGTCAACAATGTTCCTCTATGGTAGATGATGTTTTCTACATATTACGAAAATGTATTCGTCGATCATTAACAACACAATCAGTAAATGGAGTATGTGCAGTAATTAATAACACCGCTTCCTGTTTATGCAACTTCATAAGTGCATTGAAAACTCCATTAAAAAATGGATATCCTTCTGGTTACACAGATTTGGCTTATAGCGCAATACAAAGTGCTGTGCAACATGGCAAATTGCAATCAAGCGACAGTGAAAAAGCACGAAGCAATTTTATAAATCGCTTGAATAATGCCGATATGTCAACCGAATTCCTTGAAACATTGTGGGAAACAGTGGAACAAGACATTAAAAATACATTCCCCTCTTTATCAGTTACAGAGCAGCGAATCGTAGATAGCTGCATAGCTGAATTAAGAAATGTAAGAGATACTTTGAAAGCCTGTGTGAATTTTGGCATGACACAATTGAGGTCCAGTGCTATTAAACCACGCTTAAATCCTTGGATTGATCAATTCTTCAATTATAGCCATATATTATCCGAAGAAGAACTAGCCGACTACGAAGCTGGAGAAACTTTTATCCAAACTCTTATTGTGCAACTCGATGCGTTTTTAAGTCAATTTAAAAATGTACTAACACCACGAAATTTTGACGCTTTTGTTAGCATTTTGACATCAGATACAACATCTAGACTGGAGAGAGCTATCAAGAAATCGTCATTTAATCGGTTGGGAGGTCTTATACTCGACCAGCAAATTCGTGCCCTCAGCTCATATTTAACTGGCGTCACATCATGGTCCGTGCGCGATAAAATGACACGTCTAACGCAGATAGCGACTATCTTAAATCTGGAAAAAGTTGAAGAGCTTTCAGACTATTGGGGACCGGATAATGAAAATGAGTCTCCTTCTTGGCGGCTAACGCCTCAAGAAGTGCGAACATTATTAGCATTACGTATCGACTTTCGAATAGATGACATTAAGCGCATTAAGTTATAAATCCTTTACTTAATATAAATATATATAAATACATACATATATGTATACACTTTACATTATTATATTTAAAATGCTTTAACAAAATACCCACATATATAATATAAATAAAAAGAAATCAAAATTATATTATTATGTACTTATTTACCAATGTATTTACATATTTAGATGCAATTTTTACTTTCTCCCAAGTTCAAATTTCACATCAAGACGAGCGGAATATTTTGTGCTATCCGTTTCAAAATTGTTTTTGCTGTGGACCAACTTAATTCCCCCATCAACAGACGTTTTACTGTCTGCACTGCGCCAAAGGTTGGCTAATGCCTCTAGCGATAAGTCCGTATTTTGTCGACGACTGTCGTGATCAGCGCTTAATGTTAGATCCAACTGACGACGATATCTTTGAAGATGCTCTAGATGTGGTTTTTCGTCATACAGCCTTTGACACATTGCTGCAGAATACATCAGCATTAATATAAGAATATATGGTCCTCTCATTGTTTTTAAAAGATATCCAACTAATCCAAATCACATTCTTATATTGAAAGACCATCGGACATTATTTATGAATAAGAGATGTGTTTACGTTATGTGGAACATCTTATCTCTTTATTGATAACAATGAAGGCAATTTGAAATACATAAATGTGTGTATATGTTATTATTTAAATGATCATGCAAACTTTTGTGAGGGTGTATTATTATATATATCATATTTTAAATAATTTGGAAACGATAATTTTTACGAAATCACTTTTTCCTATAGTCGTGATGAACATGTAAACGTCCTGAAAAACGTGTATTTCCGGAATTCATGGAATTGCTACTGTGTGTCACTTTGGCTGATCCATCGATCTGTGTTTTGCTATCAGCACTACGCCACAAATTGGCAATAGCTTCTAGAGCAATTTCTGTTTCGTCGTTATTGTCATCATGTTCAGCTGACAAATTTATATCAATTTGACGACGGGCTCTTTGTGAAGACATCATTTGAATAGTTCCAGCATCGGTTCTCGGTATTATCATACAAATTATGGAAATTACATTACCATATAGAAATAATAGAAATACGAATAACTTAATATCCATAGTATGAACCAACGAATATCCACTAATAAATATTTAATATATGAATTGTAGCTACAAAAAAACGCTTATCGGTTCGCTGATAATCAGTGACTAAAATAGCTACTACGTACAAGCCAGGCTCACGGTATAATACGTGTACTTACATTTTAGATGAAAAGTACTGTTCATATTCTACAATTAATATACATACATATATATTTTTACTCGAGAATTATATACATATGTATATATTATCAATCCGTTTCTGACCTTTATAAGTATGTACATATGTATATATGTACGTATATATTTTTCTAAACTAATTATTGCAGAAAAATATTACCATTCATGAGTTACTTTGCCTGGTCATACTAGCAAATGATCCCATTACACACTCTAGAGGCAAACATGAAAACAAATAATTGAAACGGAAAAAGGATATTTAAAAATAACAGTATATACATACTCGCTTTATTATATGAAAAATTAAATTCTTCGTTGTATGATTTTAACTTTCCAATATGCTTTGAATAAACTTCGTTGAATATTTAAATTGGTTTTATAAATTTCAAATAACAAAAACCAATATAAAACATTTTGCACCCCTTGGATAATAGTATTTATAATTTTTAAATATGAACAGCATTTCTTGCGGAATGGCCACATTGTTTCACAGTGCTCTTTTATGATAAATTTTAAACCAAATCGATAGCAGTAGACAAAGTTTTGAAAATTATCTGGCATCATTCATTACCTGTCTCATAAAATAGCACAGAAAAGTTGATCACGTTCTTGGCGCAAATAAATAATAAAGTTTCGAATGGATTTTGCTCGTAAATTATTGAATAAATACGGATGGAAAGAAGGGGATGGTTTAGGAAAACATAACAATGGCATTGTCAAACCCTTGAAAGCTAGCATGAAATTTGACAATGCTGGACTTGGTTCTGATCAAGCAGCCAGTGATTTCAATAACCATTGGTGGGAACGCGTTTTCAACGAGGCCGCAGAAAATGTTGATGTGAGAACAACAAAAAGTGGTGTAAGTGTGGACCTAAAAAACAAAGACGAAAGTGTAGAAATATCTACAAAGGAGTACTCGGTGAAAAAACTGAAAAAAGCCAAGGATCAAACTTGCCCAAGTGACAACCGATATGATAATTTTCTACAATCAGCCACACTTACAAAATCGGGCGATGAAATTGAAAATCCCAACAAAATAGCAGTTGCAGACATATCCGTTAAGAAATACAAACCTTTAACAGACGAAGAGTTATTTCGTGCATGTGGGAGACGTACTGCTCATAAAGGAGCACGGCATGGGTTGAAATTAAGTGGAAAACTATCTCGTATAGAACAGCAAGAGCAGGAACTTTTGGCTAAAATGGAAGAAAAGATCAAGGAATCCGCAAAAAAGGATTTGAAAAAGAAATCTGATATAAATGTGGCACATGAAAAGCCAAAGAAAATGAAGATTAAGGAACAGGAATTAACCGATATAAATTTAATTGAAGTAAAGAAAAATAAACGGAAAGATAGTGCTGAAAATAGCAACAAAAACGCAGATGTAAACAGAAAAACAAAGAAAACTAAATTAATGACTACCGATGTTGTTCCAGAAGAGGTGCTAAATGTAAATGAAACCATAGTTTCTAGTTCTAGCAATACAAGCCAAAATAAAAGGCGAAAAGAAAAATCCGAAGAACAATGTATAACACCACAAAAAAGCAAAAAATCGTCAAAGAATAAAAGAAAGCTAAAATCGGAAGACCATATTTGTGATGAGCATCATGATGAAAGCGATGTAAATATTTCAAATAAATCAGAATGTAACAAAAAGAGAAAAAAACATAGAACAGAAATGCCTTTAAATAATAGTGATAAATAAAAAAGTATATGTATATACATAATATTTTAACTTTTATATCTATTGTTTAATATAATAAGCCTAGACTATGAATATTAAAAATATATTATTTCTGTGATTTGGATTTCAATCGGCGAGATTTTCCTAGCCGTTTGTTTCCACTGCCCGAAGCTTTTGCGCCTTTCCTAAAGTTTTTCACTTTTTCGAAACCGCCAGCAGAGGATTTTGTGTTTCGTTTCTGACCCTTCTTTTTACCACCAAACCCAAACTTCTTATTACGTTGTTTCCGCTTGTCTGCTGATTTCTTCTTTTGTGATTCTAAAGTTTTGGCGTCCTCTAAGAAGTCAAGATTCTTCAATTTGCCTTTCCGGAATTTCTTCAACTTATCCAACATGTCTTTCTTTTCCATTTCTCGCTGTACTTTCGTTTGTTTTGCAAGTAATTTACCCATTTTACGTTGTTCTCGTATTTGCTTGATACGTTCCGACTTCGCTTGGCCCTCTTGCTTGGCCATAAGATTAGAACGTACCTTCTGCATATGTTCGTCAGATTTCGCCATTTCAGCAAAATAGTCATCGGGACGACGAGTAACAACTCCCGCAGAATGTAAACGTTTTATTCCCTCCAAAACAGCGGCCTGTGCTTGGCGATGAAATAACATTTCACGTTTAAAGTCATTTAGTACAGGATCTTCGTCCGGACGAACATAAGGAATTTTAGCATTGCCTTTAAACATATTGGCGCGCTTCTGCTCATGTTTCTCTAGCTGCACGACTAATTCAGGTGCCAATGGAGCTAAATCGTTTATCATATCCATTCTTTCTATCCATGACAAATCTAGTTTAATTTCATCCGTTTTGGCTAGCAATTTCGGCTGTAAAAATTACTCTGGTTAAAATTATTTATATAAAATTTGTCAGTTGTCCATTACTTACGATATTGTTGACTTTCTCCTTTCCTGAGCTGAATTCTATGTTTAAACCCGGCTTAAGATCGCCACGAGCAAATGCTTCTTGAAGCTATTGAAAATATTGTATTTCATAAAAATATAAAAAAAAAAATCACCTATCACTCACCTCTTCGTCTGAATTATCATCCGAATAATATTCGGAATCCGTTTCAGCTTCTAGTTGTGTTTTCCTCTTCATTTTTATTTATGAAGTTAAAGTAACTTTCAAAATTAAATATTAACAACAAACCCTACACGTGCACTAATATTCCGAATTGACAACCCTCTACCATAGATAACCCTCTACGATGTTGACAACTTCAAATAATGAGTTCATACGTTTTACCAAATGAGATGCCACATAGTTTTAAATTTCTAGTTTTTTTAAGTAAATAAGGTAACGTATTAGGTTGATTCGGTTACCGATATAAATGATCTAAGCTGTGTTTTTCCGTTCCCACGACAGTCGGGTCTACGTAACCGGAACGGACTCGGATTTTTATCCGGCCAAGGACTGTCAACTCGACAGAATTCTGCCGCTACAACAACACAACAATCTGAACTGTTTTTTATAAATACATACATATATAATCTCCACAAATGGTAGAATACCTTATAAATAAAAGTTTTTGAATGGATAATTTTAAGGCCCAATTAAGTCGGATAACAGCATTTTATTAAATTGTGTTGGTGAACTACAGACCTCTCAATTGAAAAATGTGCCTTGCACGTATGGAGTTGAACTATTAACCTTCTCATCTATAAATAATCGGTCGCTGAAGAGCCTCAGTAGTTTTGCTATTTTTTACCTAACTTTCTTCAATTTTAGGGAACGCAAACTTTATTACCTTTGACCGAATACCTCTATTCATGTGACAAAAATACCGAATATATTTCCTGCTTGCAATGAGCCCCTGCAAGACTAACCTCCTCTTTGCATGTCCAATGAATCCCATCCATTTAAACATAGGGAGAGGTATGGTGCGACCCCGTTGAAACACCACCTTTCCTGGGACTTCCGTTTGTTGACAAACAAACCAGAACCTTACTACCAAAGCGGGTATTATTCATTCACCGCTACTACATTAATTTGAGCTATTGTGATAAGAAGATTGATTTTTTGTATATCCGGACATTACACACTTTGTTTTCGGTTCAAGAAGGGAACTTGGAAAGTGATGTTGATTAAGATTTCGAAATTTGAGCCAAGGGCGTTACAATTTACAATGTGTCCCTGGTCGCATATATGTAAATCTTAAGAACAATGAAAAAGAACTATGTACTCCATCATCTGTTTCACCTTTTTGAATAATGGAACACAAGTACACTGAAATCCATTGGTCTTTGTTTTATCCAATACTCGACCATACCCATATAAACACTACAACTATTTATCGGTTTTGTTTATAACTGCCTACTAATTAAATGAAACGAAAATTTTCTCCAGTCATTAATTCCATCTTTTTTATTCAGCATCTACTTTATGTTACAATTCGTATGCAAATGAATTTTTTATCAGCATTATCATAATAAGGACTCAATTCTTTATTTGTAGATATAATTATTTAAGAAATGCGTTGCAACAACGTATACTGAACAGAATGCACAAACAACTTCTCAAATTCAGTTGAGTAGGAAATATATTTTAGCGTCAATAAGAACCACATACAGAAAACCCAACTTCCACATAGAAATGGTTTTTTATTCCATGATTGCATCGGTTGTTTCCTGCATTCCTAGTTTTTAACGAGAGCGCTGACAGGGCAAACACGACCCTATATCATGGCATTGAAACTAAATCTATAGTATGGTGAACCACTAATAACAACTTCTTGCTTCAGGATTCCATTCAATTTATACTTCTAATGGCTGTAGACTTAGATATTCGTATGTGATTTTAATTGAAATATTCCATATCGCTAAAATGATTCAGGATCAATAATGAATGACCTAGCTAGTGTTTCGATCTGTTGACCGACTGTTTTCGATTCGGCGCTTAACTTTTTTCATTTCGTTCGCAATATACTTGCTGCTATTTCTTCTCTTCAGTTAGGGTGGTTTTTCGCTTGGATTTAACGTATTCTGCACATTTCTAATTTTTTATCATAGTATTTTTATTTTCGTTTTAAACTTAAATAAACGTGTTTTTATTCTTGGATGTTTTTTAAAAACAATAAATGGTGTAGCTGATGTTACTGCTATTACTGTTATTTATAAACTTTCAATGACATACACTTTAGAAAGCGAAGAGCAGCAAGAAGGCCATCATAAGACAGAAAAGACCCATAGCTTCAGACAAGGCGAAACCCAAGATAGCATATGAGAACAACTGTTGTTTCAACGATGGATTTCTGGCATAACCAATGATGAGGGAACCGAACACTGTTCCGATACCAGCACCTGTTCATATTGGAAGTTTGGCAATAAAAAAACAAATTTATGTTAAAACAATTTTTTTTTTTCAATGCAAGCGAAAGAAAGTTGTAGATGCACTATTGGTATTAATATTTGTTGTAAATGCAGTCAGTAACAGATTAGTCTGAATTGAGTTCTGCATAGAATGCAGCAAGCACATCGCACTAAAATTGCTGGTCACAAAGGATTTCAATGAATGCTCAACCAACTCGTAAGCTCGATGAACATTCATACTTTCTTGTTCCTTTGCCTCTTAATCATACAAGTTTCCTGCTAGGAAATGCATCGGTTTAAGTTCACACGCACCACAGCATGTTTTAATTTGAACTTTGACCAACTCTCAGACCTTCCCGAGGCTATATTAGAGTAATTAACATTCTTCCAATTCAACTACAAACTCTTTAGTTAAAAGTTGTAGACGATATCGGTCGAAAATACTCGTATGTGTGCCCCAGATGCTAGATTGTAACTGACTGATAGAAAACAAATGTTATTTGCAATAGTAATTGCGAATGCTACAAATTTCTTTCGCTACTTATGTAAGATTAAAATGTTTACTCTTCCAATACTAACCAGAACCGGCAACACCGACTGTTGCAGCACCAGCACCAATGAATTTGGCAGCAGAATCGATGTCACGAGTGACTGGAGAGGTCTGGAATGACCTAATTTGTGGCAGTAAAGCAACGGGCGTTGTGTTCTGAGCTGCCAAGGATTGGCTCTGGCTAATCACAGCGCTGCTCAATGGTCGCAAGTATTGCTTTGAACCGTTAAGGAGCTATAAAGAAAGAAACAAGAAATCATATAAAAAAAAGAACTAATACAAATGTATTATATTACAAGCATCGTCCATTTTAATTTAACCAAAACTGACAAAAATAAATATTTACTCTAATTTCTTTATATGTATGTATAAACATGTGCTTGTTTCTTTACTATGTTGATGTATATTACTGTTTTCAAATAGATTTTTACATCTTGTATTAAATGTTTACAGTTATCTATTTATTATATAATTTATACATTCTCCAAGAATAATTATGCAAGATTAGCATGTTAGCAGCAAATAACAAAACAACTTAGTTAGAAATTAAGATTGCCTTTGAATAAAACTATATGCTCAGTTAACAATATATTTAACAAATTCAAATGTGTATTGTATGTAAAATGAGTTCATACATATCTAATTTGTTTAGTAGGCAATTCGTTTTCTTCATAGTAGTCATTTCTAACCTCAATAGGAACTAGACATTCTTAGTTATACAATAAAGCATGTTGTCTACAACACAAATAAAATTCTGCTGTCACAAGACCGAGATAAACTTAAGGCAACAGATAATCTCCGAATTATTAAATAGGATATTTTATGTTTATATATATTTTGCAATTTAAGCTATTTTGCATACTACTAAAAGCCTGCAACACCGCAACAACCTAACCTCAATTAGTCTTATGTAACATTTCACCGCAAAGTAAATTCACCACACCGTATCACACTGATTAAAAACGAAAAATCGATTTCTAATTTGCACCTTATGTAATATAGAATATAAGATATTTAATATACTTTATTTGTATACTTCCTTTCTTTTACTAAAAAAAACCAATCGTAATAAGATTAAAACTTACAGCGGTCCTGGCGACGGGGGCAATACGGGAGACTGTTGACACGAACATTTTGTATATATTAGTTTGATGATGCTACGTGGATCAACCAGAAATTTAAGCTAGCGCACAGTGCTCTGTAAAAGAAAAAAGTAAAATTAATTTATAGTTAGAAATTGAGACTCTTTCATGATTAAATGAGTTGACAATTTTTTATTTCTTTCGCACAACTTGGCCACTACAGCTGCTCAGTTACGTAACTTGAACCATCTGTCAAGTACGTAACTTTATGCAAATTCAAATAAAATTTTAATTCCAAAAATAGAAAAAGCTTCCTATTAAAAATGTTTTGTATATTTTACAATAAAATGCATTACTATTTTACAATTTATCTAAAGTCTTGATAGAGCCACAAAATTGCTTTCGTAACGTCGCGATGGTCTTCTTCCACTGACAAATTCACCGCTGCTATTCGTTGACGTTCGTAATCGTGTTGTTTCGTTTCATTTTCATTCCAACCCGTTTCCCTATGATAGACATTTTTCACACAACCACACTTTTAAGATGGCGGAGCCGCAACCGGAAAAATCACATTTCTTTTCTTTTCACAAAATTTATGCACATTTAATAATTATAACTGCTAATATTCGATATAAAACACTTAGTTCTACTAATAATTTAATGTTCTATATTCAAATTTACAATTAGAAAACACTTTTATTTCACTACATATCAATGATTACTCAATCAATGGGAGGAAGCAGAATATCAAAAATCTATCTCCAGATATTGGGAAGATGCTAAATTTTATGTGTACTCACTTCGAACAAACCCTTACAACAGTGGTTGACTTTCAAAATTGAATGGCGAATGAACGATTTTAGTTTCTTCCCTTCGCGTGGTGAAATTCCAAGTGATGTTGGATGTGGTACTATTACATAAACCGAATTACCACATTGCACAAAACTGTCAAACTAAAAACTCGTTTACACTGCCAAATATCCTAACGTTAATGAAAGATCATCTTAAAATCACATTGTCTAGAACAATACTTCGTTCTCAGTGGTTTAGAATTACTGAACCTAAATGTTAGGATTGACAAATTGTCACTGTGGATATAACATAAAAATTATTTCAACAATTTAATAAATGTTTAAACAAATAATATGTTGCGAAGGTTTCACATATGTAATTTATATAAATATATTTTACAACAAAATTCATTTAGTTACGAAGATACAACACTTTTTTCATCATTATGTATATTTTCAACAAAATAATCGTTGAGATGATCATTTATTATCTTAGAAAAAAATAATTTTTCTAAAAAATTATGCATCCGATTGGCAACAGTGAAATAAAATAAACTATGGTGAATTCAAACATTTTGAGACATTTCGGAGGTTTTACGAATTAACCGAGCGATTCTGTAATATGAGACAGTCTCAAGTCTCTAAATTTGAGATTTTAAGTTAGAGACGATTTTTGAGACTTGAGATGATTTTTGAGACTTGAGACGATTTTGCTATTCTGTGACAGTCTCAAAATCTATTTCATTTCATTATTCAGAGCTGTTTTTACACTTGAAGATAATAAATATGTCGATAACAAATATTAACTTTTCTATAACATAGTCAAAAAACATAATTATCAATAAAAATAAAAATATATGTTGACTTTGTTTCATAATATTTACGAAATTTATGTAAAATTTATTTATTTTTAACCTTTTCGTGTTTGAGTTGCTTACAAAATGTAAAAAAACGACAATCGATTAATATCTATGATGATCTCTATTCAGTATATTGAAAATGGCAGCAAGAGTTCTTTTTAGTTTTGTGACCAGCTAACTACCAGGTCTCAATATTTTGAGACTAACGCTAGAGACTGTTTAGTGAATAGTAACTAGTCGCAAATTGAAATTTTACCTCAAAATGACTCAAATAGAGACTAGAGACTGGTTACAGAATCCCGCTATAAGTGCATCCATCGTGAGGAAAGAGTAATTTCAGAAAAACAAAAGCATTGTTTTGTTTATATGGACTTTATTCTCATTAATCCTAATTAAGTCAAATACTTCTATTTAAATTGATTGCAAACACATAAATTTGAGTATATACTCAAGATATCAGAACGACCCAAAACTCCAATGAAATATAATAATTAGCTTGGATATTAACACATATATTCGTTTAATCACTTTAGGACTATCGGAAACTTCAATTCAATGAAATAATTAGCATTCGCAAGGTCGGTAAGATTCGTACGGATAGCCGTACATAAGAGTTTCGTGAAGTGTTGTCAATTCGGCCTTAAAGAATTGCAATGGAATATCCGGTAGCGCTTTTTAGTATTTAATGGAACATTTAACCTGTATGGAATTGACATGGAGTAGGAGTTTTACGTAACCATTCTACGTATTCTCCTTGAGAAACATCTAGAAATTATAATAATTGTCCTGTAAGAATTGAAATCATTCAAACTAAGATCTGTGTATTATTAAAATAAGTTTAAAAAACTAAAATAAATGGTTTATTTCAAGCAATAAAAATTGCTTTCGATACAGATATTTATTTCCAGAACAAGGCAATATGGAAATGACGAAGTGGCATTTAGTGTTGCCTGAGAGGTAGCCAAAAGTTTTAATAATAAAGAAAAAATAAAAATTTGTATTTTCATCATTTCACAAAAAAAAAAATATATATATATACATATATATATATAAGTTTCAATATTTAAAAAATGTAAAACGTTAATTGAACTAAATTTGGGTTAACACCATCAGCCGGAAAGCTAGTTTACTATATATTCTGTCTTGTGCATAAAATGCACTATAGATAATACTATCTATAAGAAATTTTATTTCAAACAATTCATTAAAAAATCGAATAAAGTCTTTGGTCTGAATTATGTTTCAATTTTAAAATGTTATATCGATTGTAAAATTTTGTAAAATGTTATTTTGTCTGCTGATTTTGACATTTTGGATCCAATTTCGTTTGACAAATTGTTGTTTTTGGGCTACCGACAAAACCTTATATAATTGAATCATGTGTGAATCAAAAAGGCCCATGTCTTGATAGTTTATTTTTTTTTACATTACGTTTTAATAAAATTTTGTACAAAAAGTATTCATTTAACACAAGCCGAAGAATAGATTGCACAATTGTGCGTACTTTTCCAACACTGTTCGGTACCACAGTTTATCTTCACAAGTATCCAATGCTGAATTTATCGCTAACCATACACAAACTAACGGCAAAAAGAGGCATTCGGTACGGGTTGCCTACTTATATTCTACTACTAAAACGGCCAACGTACCACAGAATCGTTAAATAACAAAACAACTTACCGAAAGCACAAGTGCGATGTGAAAACTGGTGGTTATTATGTCAGCTTATGAGAGAACTTTGTAGGTCAGTGGTCGGCATGAGAGGATCTGTCACTGTGTTGGTGAGCACGAAAAAAGCAGTGAGAAATTGAATTAAAATTAAAGAATTTTCATTAATAATTAATAGTGTAATGAAAATTAACAAAATGTCTTTGAGGATATATTCCTATTATCTTTAAAGACTTGGAACATAAAGGCATTGCATGGCATCAAAGCATTTAGAATCATAAAATATTTCTCGCAGGGCATATTTCGTTTTGCGCTATGATCTTGCTTGATGTTAATTCGTTGCTCGCTCGACAACGACTGAACGATAGAGCGTAAGCGTACGTGTGAAGTTAGTTTGCACAATTGTGCTAAGAAATGCCGACCACTGTTGTAGGTACATATTTGTTTTTCCTATCTCGGCTACCGTCGTCGTTGACGTTCTCTGTTGAGCAGTATCAAATCGAAACAGCAACGCAAGCAGCAAATTGTTTCGCTTGAACCGCGAGCACAGAGGGTACGCCGTGCATAACGTCGTCGCCTCGCTACGATTCATATACCAGACCAAATATGTTTTTAATTAAAAACAGAAAACAGCGATAAGTAGCAGCTGCAGCAAAATGCTGTAACCAAACTGGACAAAAGCGGGTAGTTTATTGTGCAAAAGTTGGTCGAGAATAGTAGAAAAACAAACAATCCAAGAAAATTTTGTGAAAACTCACTGAGCCTTTACGAAAATTTAGTATTTTTAATGGCTTGTTTTAATTCGACTTAACGACGGCCCCAAATTGCATAACACCAATCGTATATATGTGCGTTTCAGTGCGTGTTTGTGTGTTGGTGAATACGCTGCAGCAGTGGTGGAAATATAAAAGGCAACAAAGCTTGTAAATTGTGTTGAATGGCGTAAACTGAAGCAAGAATGGAGCAGACGTATTAAATGTGAAGGGAGAAGTAAGCTACCTAAACTAAATAGGAGAAGGTCGATATTGAAATCCGTCCAAAAAATTATGAACGCAGTGCTGTATATTTACGGAGGACATGAGCGTTAAAGAATACTTTTAGTATGAGTATTAAGTACGCTCTAATATTAAAATAGAAGTTTAATATTACATATACACTTGAAGTATTCTATTTCTGTCGCTTTATGCAGATAAATTGCGTTCGTTTAATAACACACATCAGTTAATTTTTTGGCGTATATGCTTTTAGTAACAAAGGCATGCGACTAAATCACTACATTATGAATAACTATATGCGAATCGACAATAATTGTCCTAATTAATGTCCTTTAGTGTATACACTATATAATTATCCGACTCATACAATTTTATAATCTATCGTATATTGAAACGGTTTGGCAGTTCCCACCGGCATAAACGACAGGTTGTAAATATAGCTGTCTTCGTTCTTATTCACCATCGAGGGAAAATATTGTTGACAACGGAAAATAAAGGAGTTAGATCACAATCGTTTTGAAATATTCAGCTATACTATATAAATAATTGGTACATAATACCAAAATAAAGGGTCCAGACGAAATGACTGTGAGATAAACAACCATCAGCAACCTGAAATCCAAAACAAATCCGATACACAGTAGTATACTTGAATAAACAAATTCAATTTATTCACCACCCTATCATACCCAACAACAATCGATGCCGTCGTCGTTGCAGCTACCGCACTTTGTTGGTTGGTCAAGAAATAGTCCACGCAGACAGCGTTGATGGAAAAAAGTGAACGAAAGAATTGGAGTGGGATGTATAAGTCATATCCCGACAGAAACATACTTAGTTAAATATTTAAGAATTGAAATTTTATGCAAAGCATAAATCAGGTCTTTTTGTTATAAAAATTAATCGAAAAATATTTACCAACGTAACCCATCAGTATTGCATCAATCAATTTGGTGATCATGAGAGTGAACAGCATAGAAAGTGCGGTGTGACGAGTGAATATTAAGCTATCAAGTGTGTGCAAGAGAGTGAAGGAGTGCAAGTAAATACAGTGTGGTGAAAAATATCTGAACTATTTTACACAACGAAAAGGGTGAACGAGTGAGCAGGTGCGTTGCATTAATTCACATTTTTGGAATATCTGCGTTCTCGCTCGTGTGTGTGTGCAATATTTGCATTATTTGCTTTCTACGGAGGAAATTGCTCTGAAGTTGAATAAGCCGTGCCGTTGAATGAGCGTTTCGCTGTGTTTATCTGATTGATTGCATGCACCAGCTGTTAAACAGAGCCAACAAACAACCAATCCGCCAGCGGAAGAGCAGGGCAGAGCAGAGCTGCTTAGCGAGCGACATTTATATTCATCGGTCAAATCGGTCGGGATATGGCCGTGTTCTTAATAAACATCTGCAAATTTAATGGCTGCGGCATAACATTTCCTAGCTTAGGAGATTTAATACAACATATTGAGGACACGCATATCGGTGAGTAGGGACTTTTAGTGCCTTTGATATACTTTAAATATAAAGTCTTCAAATATGTATGTAAATATGCATAGCACAATGTGATGGTGTGGTCGCGTGATTGTTAATTGAAGAACGACGAAAAAATTTAACTGAACGGTTTTAAGTGTATAGGCGGTTAGTATTTGTTTACCTTATTGATATTACCATGTATATTAATGATGTGTTGGTATGGTGAATTTGAAATTGATGAGTTATGGCGACGTCAAAGTCGACGTTTACCTTAACGTCACGGTCAGCTGCTTGCCATTAAGTTAACGTTGCCGGTGCAAAATCGATATAGCAGTTGTTAGAATGGTGATTAGATAGTGATTCGGTTCGTTTCCTCCCTTGCTGTGGTGCGTGGGAAGTGGTGGTGAGTTATGCCACTTTCATTCATTCAGAATCAGGAAAATAACAAACACATCTATACTTAAGTTTATATATTCATATATAAGCTTATATACTCGCTATTTAGGAATACCTCGGCCATAAGCGACCGGATCCGAAATATTAAATAAATAAATTAGGAAACAAGTGAAGCACTAATAATGAAAGGGTTGTTATTTTGTGTTCATTTGTGTGTTTGCATTTATCTTGTGCATAAGGTGTTTTTAAAGGGGATTGCTGCATTTTCAATATAAGTATGTACCATATCTTGATCGTTATTCAGGTAGCGATATTTCTTGAATATGTAGCATGCAACATTTATGGATTGACATTTGAATGTCAATAATCCGGATTGAGAATCGTGGATAATGGAATATTGAACGTTTAGATATTCATATATTGATAGCTCGATCCACTACATTTTGTATGTAAACATGTGATACATGATATTTAAATATAATTTAAATTAAAAAATCGTGGGACTTTGTTTTATCAAAATTGTATTATTTATTTGTATTAAAAAAAAAATTTGGCCTTGCAAAGTTTGGGTGAATTCTTCACAATCTTCTTTGAATTTTTTTATTTATAGTCATAAAATCTTTTCTTAAGTTTTTTTCGAAACTTTATTTTTAACAAATAATAAAGCCAAATCATTTTTAATACATATACTTTTTTCAAAAACATGACTTATTTCAAATAAATACTGACGCGATAAGCATTCAATCATTCATCAATATGGATATAAATAATTTAAATATTTTACATACATGCTATACTATCCCACTACCATGAAAAAAAGGAATTTATCAAATATTTACTGACACTGAGTCCTAGAACGTCTTTGATTAAATGCCAGTATAAGATAATAAAACTCTGGGATTCAAATTAGTTACAGTTGAAATGCCACGATTCGAACTTTTATAACGCGAAATTCTACATAACTAGAACTCTTGAATTGGCTATAGCGCTCACAAGTCAATTTCATAAAAATTTTCTTTCATACATCTTTTTCTTCTTTATTGGCGTAGAACTTTTAAATTGACACGTGATCGGGGAAATCCCTTTATCTCTTTAAATGTTTCTATTGCAGATTATATTGAGGTGGGCTGGATTAATAACAAACAATAGTGTAGAACATAATATTCCAGACTTCTAGCGCCATGGAAAAAGATAAATCTTTTCCACAACAGTCGGGTCTACGTGATTGAAACGGACCCTGATTTTTAACGGCCACAACAAATCACTAATCAGAATAAAGTCTATGTATGGCATATGGCATTCGACTAAGTATATTCTTCATTCTATTTAAACCTTTATTCTTCTGAATGGCAGATCCCAGACTACTATTAGAAACGTTTTATGTATCAATAATATGGCCAAATTATGACTTGACCAGAAACCCTTCTACGGCAAACGGAAATAAAAAAATTCAACATAAATTAAGAGAGTGGTAAAGGTGCATTGCTTGTTACTGCCCTCTCCATGGTCAAATGTAAATGTATACTTCGATGGAAAACACATTCTCGGCAGAATTGGTGAAATCTCCAATAATTATACTATATAGTAGAAAACTTTTCTATTCATTAACGTATTATATAATTTGAACTCGGCCACTATATAAAACACGGGGAAATGATATCAATCCGAGAACAATTCCTGAAGTTAAATGTAGTGTTAGCGGTGGTGTCATTGATTGGGAGTGACTTTTGTGAAGAACTTTTGTACATTATGTTCAATTGTACATATTTATGTATTTGGCATTTAAATATGAAAGCATGAGTTTATATGTGTAATTATTTTAACATATGTAGATGGGTTAGTGTATAAATTTACATGTTATAAAATTTCTTATGTACATATGTACATGCATACGTTTTAGTGTATACATATAATTGATAACGAAATCTGTAATTATGTCTAAAAATTATGATATTTTGACGACTAATGCATTTGCATTTTCTACATCTTCCTTAGTAGACGCAGTATTGCTGTCGAATACTGCTGTCAAAATATGTATATACATATATTAAAATCTAAATAAATTTAATTGTATTATATTTGATCGATAATTGATGCAAAAGTGCAGATATAAAATCAAAGCATATACATTTGTATTTGTCCGATTACCTTGAAGTGCTCTGGCTTGTTAAACCATCTAGATTTCATCATTCCAAATGGGCACAGTCGTACGTCCACCCCAGTCAACATGGCAGGCAGGGTTACAGAATTTTACTGCCGCTGTAGTACATTACATGCCGTTTACAAGACAGTCGGGTCTACGCAACCGGAACGGACCCGGATTTTTATCCGGCCAAGGACTGTCAACTCGGCAGCATTCCTCCAAATTACTTAAGTGATGTTTTCTGCCAACAACAACAGCATTATAATTCAAATGACCATCGAACTTAAATTTTGTCTTTCTTTTTTTCGTCTGTTGTGGAGGCTTCCACACTAGATATTGACTGTCTAAGCCTTCTTGAAACTTCCGCGGTTGTTGATATAGCCATTACTAAGCGCTACTTGGAAGCAAGTAAGTCTTGCGGGAGTGGGGTGTTCCATAGGTTGGTTTAAGTAAGTGTGCAAAGATATGGTTAGTGCCATATGTTTGGCTTTGAAAGTATGCAGGCCTAATTATGAATTTGTTCAGAACAATTCATGACTGACTAGGCGGCTGTAAGGAATATTGTCATGCAGACTCATTATTTTAAAGCTGTTTACTCTTGTTTCTAGCTATACATTATATTATATTGTTAATACTTCAATACTACTCTGACCGATCAAAATGAGGTTCTTGCATAGAAAACCTTTTAACTTGACAAGATATCATGTTCAAAATGTCATGTAATTAGGCACAAATTATTGCTGGGCTAACGTTCCAAACTTCGAATAAATTTTTCAGATCGGAATACAACTAAAGCGTATAACTACCATACAACCTGAACGAAGAAACTTCTTGTAT
The DNA here is from genome assembly GCA_037783105.1 of Bactrocera zonata. Taxonomy (NCBI): domain Eukaryota; kingdom Metazoa; phylum Arthropoda; class Insecta; order Diptera; family Tephritidae; genus Bactrocera; species Bactrocera zonata. Next base: position 1,350,850 of record JBAWJQ010005039.1, on the reverse strand, counting down.
GGAAACTATTTTATTTGTGAAGGGTATTTCATCTTCCGTGCAGCCGAAGTTAACGTTTTTTCATGTTTGGGTTAGCATTATCCCAACCTCATACTTGCGAGTGAAATCATTTATGAATATATTTTGGACAATATGTAATTTAAGTGCTCATTGCAACTTGTTTAAATCAGGTTTCTCAAATTTCACTGTGCCTAATTCATTCAATGCACCATTTCTATTGAAATGAATGTCGTACATTTATAGGCAGCAACAATTTGAAATCTTACTAGTTCATTAAATATTGCAAAATATTTTTTTTTATATTATAATGTTGATGCACATACACATTTTGAATTAACGTAAACATTTTCATAAATATATATTGAAACACGTCGTTTCGGAATTTGACCAATTCGTTCAGATTTATAGTCATTAATTACTCTGCACCAAACAGGTCGCGCACAATGCCCTAACTGAAAATGGCACCCTAAGTATTCATAATACTTGGTAATAATTCGTCATATAGCAACTCTATCAGATTAGAAGTCTGCAAAAATTGTGCTATGCTACCGAAATATTTCCCAGTGGATCCAAAAAGAGATTGTCAGGGGCCATCAAAAAAAATATATATATATATATTATATAATACTTAACTGAAACGAATGGTCAAGAGACCAAAAATGGCTTGCCTGACACATCAATAGGAGTTTTAATTCAGAATATCGTTGATTCAATACACATGTTTAATATGATTCTTGCTTCAGAAAGAGTAATAATTAATATTATTATTTATATTTTTTATTTTTATTTCCAGACTATGATCCTAAAGTGGTCGAACAGAAAGAGCAGGCGCAGCCTGCATGCTTACCGCTGAGCTATGTACTGCGCTTCATATCGGAAGATGCACGTAAGGAGAGTCCGTTCCTATCCGCCAATACGTCGGGCGTTGAACTCAAACGGAAGCTGGCGATCAAACATCACAGTTACAGTATGTCGTCGTCAAATCGCAGCAATACGCCCACTGGTGAGAAAGCGAATCAGTATAGACAAGAAGCTGTATTCGCACTGTACCGCAAGACATTTGTTTATCCTACGCCATTTTGTTTTACTAATATGAACGTTTTGTTTTCAAAATTTAAATTTTTGCTAACATTTATAGGCAGTGAAATGGACGATGACGAAATGGTTGTTTCGGAGTCAGAGGATAGCAATGATTCTTGGACAACCGAAGAATTCAGCTCCGAGTTCATAATGCGTTACGGGAGCAGGTGATTGCTCAACAAAACTTTTTTGTAAGAAAAATGAACATTGAAATTTAAATATGTATATTTGTGAAGGCATTCCGGTACCGGCAGCAATGGCACACCAGGCAATGAGAAACCGTTTGCGTGTCCCGTGCCTGGTTGTAAAAAGCGTTACAAGAACGTCAACGGCATCAAGTATCACTCGAAGAATGGCCACAAAAAGGACGGGAAGTGAGTGTCTAAAGCATGTAATACCATTCCTAACTAATTTTTTCCGTAGCAATAAAGTAAAAGTAGTTTATGTACTTACACTGCAAGCACTAGTTAGGTATCGGCTGAAATATTATAGAATAACTATAACCTTTATCTTAGCTCTTTTTCTAGAAAGGGAGAAACGGTATAGTCCTCTAACAAATGAACCATAATTTTCACTATTTTTCTTTCGATTTACAATGTAGATCAGGTAAGGTTGTAATGTAAATACTCTTCACTTCGAAAATCAAAGCTTTAAAGTCAAAATGACCGAAAATTGTTATGATTTGCGTAGGAGAAGCGGCGCCGCTTTCATTGCTCAAAAGAATGTGTAATCTATGAGATATCTAATCTTATTAGAAGGCCTTCCCACTCTTTGAGACTTGTGACACCACATATATCCTCCTTTCTGTGATCCATTTAATTCCATTTAATTGAAAGTTAATTTTGAGACCGAAAGCGGCTCAAGAAAAAACCACTTTGTTAAAGATGCAAAATGATAGCAAAGAAATCATAAATTACGTGTAGGTATCAGCAGGCGTAAATCTTCCGGACGCTTTGCTTGATAACTCACCTATATCCCATAAGTGAGAGGTCATTATAACACAGTTAAGATATTCATGTAGGCGTCTTCTATTAATAAAACATATGTATAGTTAGTTGCTGGATTATAATTAATTGAATATTTATTGTTTCAGAGTCCGCAAAGGCTACAAGTGTCACTGCGGTAAAAGCTACAAAACTGCTCAAGGCTTGAAGAACCATGCGCTGGTGTCACACAATTCATCGCCAGAGAGCGTCTTGAGCGCCCAACATGTAGCTAATATGACAACCACCAGCAACGGCACAAGCGTCAATGCGTCAGGCATCATTTTGCAACGCAGCAGCTCGCCCTCACAATCGTTGGGTTCACTCAGTCCATCCAGTATCAGCAATATGTCGAGTAGCGCCAGTAGCTGTCATGGCAGTGCCAGCGGCAACACTTACAACGGCAACAGTAATTCTGCTGGTAATAATAATGGTGGCAGCAACTCCACTAGTTCTGTTGTCACAACTAATGTGCTGCAGCAATTGACGAACGGTACACTTGGCACTGGAAGTCCGAATGTTGTTGCCACCACAAATGGTGTTGGTCTCAACTTACATCATCACCAACATCACCAGTCTCAGCAGCAGCAACATCAGTTCAGCAGTCAGCAGCAACCACAATTGCAAAGTATTGGATCGTCGGCAACCGCATCATCAGGTAACAATAACAATTTAGTGCGCAGCAGTAGCAGTGGCAACACTACTGGCATTAATGGCAGCGGCCCACTGGCAACGCCAACAGCAAATAAAACTGCGACTGCAGCTACCAACTTGTTGGCCGCTAACGCAACGGCCAGTAAGATTCTCAAATTGGCCACAAATGCAGCGGCTCAGGCTGCAGCAGCTGCAGCCGCAGCTAATGCTGTTGGTTCAGCTGATATCATTGCACAGCAGCAGCACAAACTGCAGGCAATCGTTGATAAAGTACAATCGAAGCAGCAACAATCTACAACATCCAAAATTGCGCTGCCGAATCTTGTTAATTTAGGCATTCTCACACCAGCTACGTCGCCTACAAAAACACCCATACAGACGCTGACATTTACACAACAACAACAACAACAACAACAGCTACAACAGACACAGACCACCCATAATCTTCCTTTGACACCCATCAGCCCAAGTGGGCCGACACTTATCCAACAACAACAACAACATCAACAAAAAAGCATTTCCTTGTCGACGGGCACGCTGTTGCATCATCATCAGCAACAACAGCAACACAAGAAAACGCCTCATATAATTGGTAGCATTCACCTGTCTGGTGTGTCCACATCAACATCAACGTCCACATCTTCATCAAATGCCAACATAAATATCAATAACAGCAATGGCACTATGACAAATGTTGCTAATGCCAATGGTGTCGGTGTTGCTGCTGCTACAGTGGGTAATGGTGTTGTTGCTGGCGCTGGTGTTGCAGGCATGGCGAACGCGATTGTTGCTGCTGCTTCTGCTTCTGCTTCTGCTGACGCAGTGGTAGGCGTTATCAACGATGAAACGTAGCCTATACTAAAGACACTACTAATGCGACGTGAATTTAAATAAAATAGTTGGGGAACATTCATTTTTTAGTAAATTAGAAAAAACTTACATTTGCACAAAGCTAATGAAAAGGCTAACCATATTTGGTATATTGGCTTATTATAGGCACACAGCTTACCTAAGTAAATGGCTGTTGTCTGTCATTGCAGAGAAATATTTTCTCTCACATACAAGCACGCCAGAATACTCCAAAAATATTTGTCAGTTCCTTAAAAGAGTTAAAGCTGCTACGTTTCAGCGCAAAATTTGTTATTTCTGCGCAACCAGACGTATTCTTAAAAGCATTGTGAGTACGTGGAAGCACCTAGAGCGTTAATTGCGTATGCATTGCATATTATTGTTTACAGAAGTGCAACATCCGTCGACTCCTTATAGTTTGTTGTGCGTATTTGCTTAGGCAAAAATTTGTTCGGTTCCGTCTTTTTTTAATCCGATTATCTTAAATTGAAAGAAAGATTAGATTAGTGGAGCGAAATTTTCTTATTATCTGCAAACGATTACAATATTGGAGTTGGTAGATAGCACAATTTATTGAACCAAGTGAAATTCTGTGTTTTGAATATGAATGTGATTGCAGTCTCCTGGTGCACCACTAGAATAACATTATCATATATACTTCCCCTCTTTTTTTATTGAAACCACTGTGAATAGGGAAGGTTCCTAACGAAATAATTCCCAAAATTCGAAATTAAACAGCATTTATTTAACGAAAAATATCGCAACTGCATACGACATAAATCTCATACATACATAAACTATAAAAATGAAATACACGGTTGCAATTAAGTGTTGGTGTATTTAATATTCTGCAATGCTTGTACTCTGCACTCGAACAAATATATCTATGGTATAACGAAAGAATGCTTTGAAATTATTAAAAATGATATATTTACTATTTCTATTTATAAAATGTATGTGTATATAGTATATACATATATACATGTATAACAATATATAGCGTTAGTTAGTGGCAACCTTCAAGTATCCTTGTAAATTTAGACTGCTGCGATTTATTTTAGAATTTAAATTATTTTGTAAATTTAGTTGGTTCGTGCAATACTACTCTTTATAAATAATTTACGTAGTTAATTATTATTATTTTGTACTCATTTTTTGTGTATATTTTATACTGATTTTCTAAACACTATATTGTATTGCTTTGATAACTGCTGATCTCCTATTCAAATTAAAAATTAAATATAAAAAATTCTATACCAATTACACATATAAAGTAAAGTTCATGCTTTATTTGATTTTGGAATAGTAAACTACAGATGTTAGTTAATTTCGCCAAATGTATTGTTTAACGCCAGGTTTTACAAAGAGGTGTGAAGACCACTTCTGATTTCAATTTGAAATAAATTCGAAGTTAGTGTATCCAACAGAGAGGCCGACTTCGAAAACAAACAACAAACACTACTATTTTGACAATTCGAGAAGATATTGTAGTAAAGAATTATACATTGGTGTTTCATCAGGATCTTAAAAATCCCTATATGACACACATATTTGTGCGCTTCTAAAATTTACAATTGCTGCATGTAGGCTTGAGATCAAACATAAAATACATTGAACGAATAAAAATTACTTATTATTTTCATTCCATAATATTCCAAAAACTTTCCATTTTAGAGAATATTTTGTTTACAAAAAAACTGACTCTGCATTATTCGTACATGAATTAAACAAAATTCTTGGGATAGTCAAATATTCAATGTTTTCTTTTTTATAGTTTTATTTAATTAGGGATCTCCTTTGAGGTTATGATCATTTAGTGTAAACGTCAACAGTATTATACAAACACTTTGTATTTAATATTAATTTAATGTTTTAATTATATTCGTATTAGTGTTAATATTTAATTTTAAATTAAAGCAATTTCTTTTGCACTGAACAATTTACAATCCGTAAAGTCGTCGATACTTGCTTATGTTGTTGCTATTACAGGTCGACGGACCAACGAATTTGTGGGGTTTTGAATTGCAAATATCAAAATGTTATTGTTTAATAATTGCAAATTAAAATCGTAAAAATGTCGAGTTTATGACTAAACAAAATCTTCCACTTTCTCTACTCTCATTCCTAGAGTTATGTGTATATATACATATGTACATATGTATGGTATATGCTCCTTTCTGGTCTTTGTCTGTCAAATGTTTTTTTTTTTTATTTATTTTTCTTTTTATCTTTGGTTTACTTTTATTTCTATTCTTTTTCTCTCTCCTTCTCTTTTGTTGTTTATAGAACAAATGAATGCAAGCAATTCCACATGCATGCCATTCAATGGGCAACTGCTCACTGCAGCTTCGTCGATCGCCAATGTCAACAACACAGCAGTCAATAGTCGCGTTTCTGCTGCAGTCATCGGGGCACCTCCGGTGGCCACTGCTGCAGTCAGCGCTAATGTCGCACCAATGAATGCTGCAGGGACAGCCAATGGCAATACGGTTGCCACCATCTTCGGCACTTCGCCCATAATTTCACCCACTTTCATCGAGCATAAATACTCAGCAAACACGTTCAAACAGAGATTTTTGGCGAACCTTCGTGCCAACCATGGCAGTACGAGTAAAACACACTTTAACAACAATAACGGCAACAGCAGCAACAACAACAATAAAACCGGCAATAAACATTCGATCGCTAATAATGCAACCAGTAAAAGCTGCGACAATACCAATGACGATAATACTAATACAAATGCAATTAGAAATGATAATACAGCTGCCGGCGGTGGTTTGTTGGTCAATCACTGTTCGAATGTCCCTGTCGCGGGCATAGCTACTGTAGTGGGTATTGATGACTTCTGCTCCATACAGCAGCAATTGAGTGAAAACTATAATAAAAGTGCAATGTATCCGAGGACAATAAATTGAACGCTTCCGTTTCTCAGATTGGAATGCTTCGTAAAATAGATACAGATGTGTATATGTACATATATATTGTACATAATTATGAAAATGTTTGTACACGCATACGTGTAAATGAAGCGTTAATATTTGGCTGTGATGTAAATGATTAAGACTGCGGCAAGGCAAAATGGCGACATGCAATATTCAGAAATATTATCGAATTGAAAAATTGGCAACAACGAAGGAGAGAGATGGAAACGTTTGGCAAAAGGCAGCACACTAGGAGGGAGTTGTGGGAGATCTTTGCTGAGGGCTTGGAGGTAAAACGTAAATTTCCCAACATATCTTTTGGTTCCGTCTGATCTGTTTTTGTATTTACATTGTTTTGTTTAAAGCTCAGTTACTAAGTTTCCTATTTTGTTTTCCTTTCTTTGCCTTTCACGTCTTGAATTCAAAAAATGTGCATTTGAAACTGGTCGTAATTGCAATAAAATAAATTGTTAATTGCGTACTTTTACTGTTGTTAAATGTTCTGGTACGGAAGTTCTCTAAGTGCAGGAGGAGAAACTTCAAGTTGTTCATAAAACACAGAGTTGGGTAAAGCTTAAACAATATTCTCCAACACTTTATAAAATTTAATTAAGAAAAAGATTATTGTGTATGAAAAGATTTCCTTACTACATCTTAGAGTAATTCGAAATTATTTCTGTTATATTTGGTTGTACATTATAAATGAATCCTCCATTTTCTTTCTTTTGACTGCACACTGCGTCACTCAAACCAATCGAAGAAATATATAAGCAAATATTAATAAATATTATATTTATCGAAACTAATTAAACTCGCTGTACCAAAAATTATCTCTTAAGGAGTTCAACATGTATCCTTAACTTATGCGTCGTCATAAAAAACAAAAGAACAAAATTAAAAATAAGTATATACATACATACATCATACATACAAACATTGGCAATGTAGCGAAGAAGTGCAGAATTAGAAAAACGTTTTAAAGGAGAATAAATGTTGAGAAAAGTTTATAGCGCATAGTTTCTTTGTGCACCCGCTGTATTAGTATGGAAATGCGCAGCCACTTCTTCACGTTTACCAGGCTTTCTTTCTCCTCAATTTTTTACTCACTATGTTTTTAATATTTATAGCAAAATATAATGCAATTTACATATGAAATTTTATTTATGCTCTTTAACTAGTCACTATTCTTGTAGGTAAATTAGTTACTAACTTTTAATTCGAAAATTGTAATTATAATATTTTTTGTACATAGCGGTTAGCATAGTTAGTAAATAGTCAAATAATAGACAAGTTAATTCACATATTTGTTTCAAAATGATGTGTGCATAAATAACGGAAATTATTTCTTTTGAAGAAGAAAATTTATACATAAGTATAATCCCTAGCTAAATTATTAATATAATCGACAGTTGGCAGAGCAACTGGCTGCTCCTTATTTGAGTGAGGGCCAATTTTGGACATCCAATTTAGCTTAACATATTATTCAGCCCTTTCTGTTAGAGTTAAACTTGATAAAAATATAATTTAAATCAAAAGTAATTCTATAATAATTATGAATATGTAAATTAGATTGTGAAATAAAAACTAAAAAAGTAGCGATTGTATATATAAACGGTATAGAAAAAAATTATACAATATGAATATCGCTTTTCTATAAAAATATGAGTGTGTTCAAGGTTAAAAAGGCGTAAGTAAATAAATAATGAATAATCCGAAAACCCAAATAATTCTAATATGTGTATCTTTCTAAATAAAGAGATGACATGATTTAACATTAACTATAATAAGTTAAAAAAAGTTATTTTGAAATAAAGTGCACTGATTTCCGGGCTCTGTAATATTTTGGTTGAAATTTTAGCTACCAATTCGAATTATAAATTAATTATAATATTCTTTATTTGTACCGGTTACATTACTTTTGAAGAGTGATCGGACTAGTTACAGCAAACGACATGAATGTTCTGTTGATAGTTAACCCAATCTCTTAACGATTTTGAAAATACGAAAGTAAATTTGAGATGTCAGCTTTATTAAATTATTTATTAACAATATATAAGAAGAGAAGGAAGGAATGAATACATTGCAAAATTCAAATTTAAATAGCGCATGAGATCTATTTAAAAACATTAAAATAAATTCATCTTATATAAGACTGCTGTGTTTTGTTCGTAACACATATATAAATATATATATAATTATAATACAATATCTATACAAAGCATAAAAATATCTATAACTAATCACACGATATATAGTAACAGTATATTTATGTGAAACATTGTCCTTAATAACATTGAATATTTAGTATACAAATATGCATATGTATTTAAAAAATGAAAAAGCAAGTGTGTTAGTTAAATATAAATAAATATATTTCTTTTTTGCTTTATGTGATCTATTACCTAAATACCTTCATAAGCAACTACACAGAATTACATACATATTAACGTATATATCTACGTATGATAAATATACATATATGGAAAATAAATGTCCCTTTGAAAAAGTCAAAGTAACATGTAACTGTCAATTTTATTTCATCAATATAAATCAGTTTTTGATTTTATTTTTTCGAAGCCAACACAGCGATATGTGAGCTGATTTTCTCCAAAAGCACACGATTACCAATCGCACTCACTTTATTTTGAATGGTATACAAAGTGTTAATATCACGATTTTCAAATGCACTGTCCGCGGCTTCGTCCCATAGTCTGCAAATAAGATATGGATGTTTTAATTATATTGTAGCAATAACAAGTATTTTGGTTGCTTACTCCGAACGTAAATACCAATGTGCCTTTCGGTCATCACGACACTTAATAATGTATTTGCGTGCCTCATGCAAATTATTTTGCATTATGCATACCTCCACAAATGGTTCATACCCAATGGGACTTTTTTTACTTTTAGCAAATTTCTCCAAATCGTCCCATTTGTATTTTTCGGACATGGTTAATATGCGCAGCCACCAGAATCGTTTGTCTGGCACTTTGAAATCGCTTTTAATCTTTTCTGCCTCTTTCAATTCACCAATTTGCAGCAGTTGCAGAAGGGTGTCATGTATAGAGAGGCCGCTAAAATTGATTTGATGTATTTTGCCGTACCTGAAATGAGTTGTTTTATCTTTATACAATATAACTAATGTAAAGGTTCTTCTTACTTTGGATTCAATACATTCTTTTGCAACTTTAAAATTTTGCCAGTATCCGCGCATAATTCAGCCTCGATATTTTTACGCCCCTGTGTATAACTATTGGCGATAATTGGCAAATTTGACTCTAAGCTGTCGCTTTGGAGCGCATTACGAAAATGGTACTCGGCAATAGATTTTTGATCATCTTCCTGATTGTAGATGTCATACAGTGCAGTTCGGCTCCATTCGTTCATCATTTTTTTGTAGATATTTAAGGCCATTGGGTACTCACGAATTATAATCTAAACAACAAATAGTTAAATATTACCGGATGGAAGATCTGTTGATCGTATATTACATTGAAATTGGCAAGCATCATTTTCTTTTTGATTTCCAGTAGCACAGTGGCAACAAGTTCACTGTCGCCTGACTGAGTGGCACTTCTTATGGCACGGTCATATTTCCCCAATTTTAACAATAGTGGTACTTGCAACGATGCTCGGGGTTCTAGTTCAAGCAACTAAAGTATAAACCGAAATTTGTGTATGGTCAACAAAAAAAATTTCATAAAATTTACCTTTATAGCCAATTCATCTCGCCCGACATCGTGCGCCTTCTCAGCGATATTGCAAAATGAGATCCCGTGTATCGAAGGATTTTTGAACTTTTCCGTGATTTTTCGGGCTACCTCGTTATCGTCTGTAATAATATTGTTATTTTCCAGACATAAATACAAATATTCTAATCAACGTACTTTTGTCATTTATAACTTTATGGTATGCCCAGTGCTCTAAAATCCACGACTCTGGCAATTTTAAATGTTTTGCAATTTGAATTGCTATGGCGTAGTGCTTGCGAAATACAAGGCGGCCCATTACTACTTCAGGTTGCAAATGAGAAAATCTACATCCAAAATACGTTTAATATATGTATACAAGTTTATATAAAACTTATGCGAAACCTACTGTTTGTAAGTCAATGGCATTGCAATCTTTTCATGTCGAAGAGCATTAAGCACCCGCAGGATCCTAAGTATGTGCAAATATTCATCGGGATTATGGCAGGGAATGAACCCTTTACCAAAATATGCCGTCTATTGGATATAAATAGGAAATACTTTTCAAAAATAAGCAAACCGGTCAGATGTTAAAACAGTACCTACCCGAAGCAAGCTTTTTTGTGTTTCTGTACAGAATTCATATCCGGCCGCCTCTATGCATTCATCAACAGCCACATCCATTTTGTTGCGAAACAGACTGAGATATTCATCGGCCTGATGGGATTTCTCTTGGTATTTCTTTTGTGCCTCAAAAAGGAAGCTTGAAGGTTCTTGGCTATTTACAGCAAATATGTTTTGCACACATTTCGGAAGCTTCTGTATCATTTCATGAGCATTATTTGTTATAATACGCACTCCATCCATTTCGGCAATTAGAAATATAGCTGGGTCGTAAGTGAACAGGTTTTTATCGCCATTACGGTTCACAACAAGTAAAAACGAAGGATACGAAATAACCACGGCATCGGCATCGTTTTTTTCCGAGTTCATAACCCATTCGATTTGACGAGGAATATCTTTGCGACCTGTATCGAATTCACAAAATTTTCTCTTCATATCTACCGTACCCAGCCACAAAAGTCCATTATTTGTATAGAGAGCCAAATTTTGATGGTTGTACGAAACCGACATGAGCAAAATACGTTCGAAAGGTCGATCAAAAAGATTTCGCGTAATAGTGCCGACGGATTCTCCGGGAAACAGTTTAACGACTTCCTGATCACGACCTAAGAGACAGTAAGTATTACGCTCCTCTGTGATTATTTCCCAACACAAGCAGTCTGATGCCGATTCTATATGCGCAAACATTTGATTATTGTAGGTAGTACTTATACAGTAACAATTCGTATTAAATTGGCTTACTTGGAATTTCTGGCAATTGTCGTGTGCGAACATCTTTTGCATTATTTAGTTTCAGGAAAATGCGGCCAGTAGTTGTAAGCACCGCTACACCGGTTCCAGAAGTGGATTGAAATATTTTCGCATCTACAATCTGAAATTTAAATATTTTATAAAGCCTTGCTATATTATTTAATCACATTTACCTTTGTTAAGCTAGCCTCCTGCCCCATACTATATGACTCCTTTTCTTTTCCAAACATATCAAAGATGAAAACCAGCGCATCATCTTGAACACATATCAGCTCCTCCACATCAGACCAGCCCATCTTAATTATCTTGCCATGATTCCACTACGTATCAGAAAAGACTAGAACAATACAATATGCAGATGTATACTAACGAAATTTCAACAAACCACAATTTTTCCTAATTCCACACCCGCTGTATTGAAGATGCGAATCATGGGCTTGACACTTCCTTTAATAGGAACTATTTGTTTCGGATCTCGAATCATTGCTAATGGTCCACCAAATGGTGCACCTACGACTTCCATGTACTCCAAATCCACATCAAGAGGCCAATCGGGAGTAAAAAGGTCCAGTTTCCTGAATGATTATAGGTACTTGAGTGCTGTTTGAACGGTATTGTGATGAATTGCTTAATTTCTTACCTATACGTATCCGGTCGCAGAGAAAACCAATCACCGGTATTGTACATAATTGGCATATTGTAAGAAGTGTTAAATATTAGAATGCTTAATAAATTACGAGAAACACCCTCTTATTTGAAAAATATAAATAATTATCTCAATCACTTTGTTGATAAATGCAAAAACAAATTAACGCAGTGTTGCACTCGATGATTAGCACACCCAACAGTAAATTTAGTGTTGCCCTGTCAAACGCACTGAAAAATTAATTACGAAGCTGTCGTAACCAATTTTCTCATTCTTGGTGAGGAGAACAGTTTTTGATTACATTGCTTTCAATTTTATGTACTCGGACAAGTGTTGAAGACTTTTGTGAGCGACTACTTTAGATGTACATAATCCTTGACAGAGCTGAGAAACCAAAACAAGTTTATATCTGTAACAAATTCATTAATTTTATTGATAAGTATTCCATAAGGACAAATGCACATTCAACTGACCGATAAAGTGATTATCAACATAAGAAATATTATTTCGTACCATATACATATGTTTCCTGTGGGTATAGTTCAAAATGAGCGACTTTCAAAGTATATACAATAATATAGTCCATTTAATATTTTTTTCACAAATCTTGCTATTTTGAACACTGTAAACAGCTGTTTCCTCTTCTGGTGATTACAAGCGAAACATTTGTGGCCATAACCGTATTGCTTGTGAATTTGTTGCTACTTCAATGCCTGCAACTTAAACTTGAGTCATTCGATAAAAGACATTGGACACAATTCCAAATTCTTTAAATTAACAACGGTTGCCAGGAATTCGGTAAACGTGGATTTAGAGTAAGCGAAAAGTGTAGCATATTAATTATATTATTGTATTCCAAACATTTCATAGAACAGTGTACACGTGTTAAAGTGAGAAAATTTGTCCATCAAACACACAAATCATGGATAAAACTGAATCGCCAGGTGTTGCCGAAGGAGTTGATGCTCTCACATTAAATAACGTTAGCGACGAGAAATTAGACAAGGTGCCGAACGGTGTGGAGGCTACCGAAAATGAAGGCGATGTAGTTGATCCGTGGAATGTTGCTAGTACCAATGACGAGGGCATCGATTATGACAAACTAATAAGTATAATAACATTTATATTTATAATTTTTAATCTTTTCAACTCTTTACTTATTTATTAGAACGATTTGGTTCATCGAAAATTGATGAAGAACTGATAGCACGTTTTGAAAAGATAACGGGCAAACAAGTTCACCATTTTATACGACGTGGTATTTTCTTTTCTCATCGTGATTTCCATTCAATATTGACTTTAAAAGAGCAGGGTAAACCATTTTATCTATATACAGGACGCGGGCCAAGTTCTGGCTCCTTGCATATAGGACATTTGATACCTTTTTACATGGCCAAGTAAGTGTTTTCCTTTGCATACATTTAATTGAAATAAAAATTTACCGCCAATAATTGAAGTAAAATTTCAATATATTATACATATGTATGTACAACCAATTTACGTATATCTTCACAGATGGTTGCAAGAAATATTCGATGTACCGTTGGTCATACAATTGACAGACGACGAGAAATCACTCTGGAAAGACCTCAAGGTCGAAGAATCAATAAAATTGGCATATGAAAATGCCAAAGATATAATAGCTATTGGTTTCGATCCGGAAAAAACATTCATATTTAATGATTTCGATTTCATTGGGTAAATGCTTTCCATATACATATTTACAAATATTTCCGATTCTAATAAGTTTACTTTTTAGTAAATGCCCAGCGATGTACCAGAATATGGTTCGCATACAAAAGTGTGTGACATTCAATCAAGTGAAAGGCATTTTTGGATTTGGTGATTCTGATATAATTGGCAAAATCAGTTTCCCTGCTGTACAAGCTGCTCCAGCACTTTCCAGCACGTTTCCCTTTATATTTAAAGGCAAAAAGCCAGTACATTGCCTCATTCCTTGTGCAATTGACCAAGATCCATATTTCCGTATGACGCGTGATGTGGCGCCACGCCTGGGATTTCCAAAATGTGCGCTGTTGCATTCAAGTTTTTTCCCCGCATTGCAAGGTGCGAAATCGAAAATGTCGGCCAGCGATAATAATTCGGCGGTATTTCTCACGGATACCCCAAAACAAATAAAAAATAAAATCAATAAATATGCATTTTCCGGTGGACGTGCCACTGTTGAGGAACACCGTAAATTAGGCGGAAATCCTGATGTAGACGTGGCATTTCAACTACTGAAATTTTTCCTAGAAGACGACACTAAGCTGGAGGAAGTTCGTAATGCGTACATAAAAGGAGAGTTACTAACAGGCGAATTGAAGAAACTGGCTATTGAAGTGGTTAGTCCCATTGTAGAAGAACACCAAAAAGCGCGCAAAGCCTTAACGGATGAGGCCGTGGCTAAGTTCTTCGAAATACGTTCATTAAAATTTGCGCAATAATATTTGAGTGAGAAATAAAGCGCATTTCGTAAATAGTATGAATATTTATTATGTGAAATTATTGTCGTGAAGTATTATTGCTATGCTTTGGAGAGTTTTCTTAATTTGGAGCAGTAACAAATAAAAGAAGATATCTTACGTCTATGTAATGTTAATGAGTTGTTTTATTGCTTTCAGTTTTTTAGTAAACAAATCTAATACTGACCTAATTAAAACTTATCCGTCAATATTTACGATATCAATGGTGTGAATACTTGAATGAGGGCTAGAACATCAAAACATTTGTTAACAATTTATTTTATTACGCGGCGACGCTGTTAAATAATGCAGTAGTAATTTGAAATTTGAGAAGAACGTTGTATACTGCGTGTTGTTGGCGATTCATAGGTACATACATATACATATGTCCATGTATACATAGGAGTAACATACAAACTAATATTTAATAATTCCATGGTCATACAAATAAAAAAGTTGTAGTAACACAAAGTGAAAAAATTAAATTTGTGTTATAAAATAGTTTTGGTTGTACGATCAGCATAAAAATTGTTCGCATAATTACGGGGAATACACCTAGGGCTTTTTGAAACCAGGTCACTTCTGATTACTTAGACTGGTTTGGGAGAGTATACTATATGCTCAGCATAACTTTAATTTGTAGTCAAAGGCTCTTATTCCATATTAAACTTATTTTTTAATAAGTTTAATAATGGTAAAAACGAAGTCTAATCTTTGACCTTTTCTTTACACTTTAGACGTGTACTAGTCCTGAAATATTTAAAATGATTAAAGCCATAACCTTAAATTTTCATTGCTTTTGATTGGACTAACATCAACATTTTTTCTATTTTCAAAAAATACTTCATATTCGGGACTTTTTTCTAACTTTTCCGTAGAACTAGACATTGACAGCCTCACAAAAATCAACACAATCAAATGCACAACAAACCTTACAAACTTTTCGTGATACAAGGGACTGGAGTATTCCAATAATGACTAGGGAACACAAGCTGGAAAACCTGCTAACTTTCAAAAAAAAAATGCGTAATTCTTGTGTGAAAAAAAGCTCAATCCCCCAAGTGCATACATAATACACGTACATATATATAGTACACTTCGCTTCATTCGATCATACTTCACAAAATGAATACATACTTATATATTCCTACCTATAAATGTAAGCGGAATTCATTTAACAAAACACTTGTGTTTACTTCGAAAAAAATTATAAATAAAAAATGAAATAGAGCAATGCAATATGTTTATGTGTTAATGAATAACAGTAAGACTATCTTAAAAAATTATAACTCAGTCTTGAAATATTCAAAAACTTGAGGTATACATATATAAGTGTGTCCATACATACATACACAACAAATGAATTTCTAATTATCCTTATCCTAAAAAAATGGAAAAAATTAAATACTTCGTATCTGGTTTGTTTCAAAAGAAGCCATATAAGATGTACCTATTCATAACATAATTCTTGAGAGATCCAATCGGGAAACAATATGAGACTTCCAGCCTGTGTGTTTCACAGTTTCAAAATACCCATTGATATTGATTCGCCTATATGCCATATACATATGTCGGCAGTGTATAATTAGGCTATGGCTAAGATATCTCGTTAAACATTGAGGGTCATCCGCTGAGAACATAACTTTGCTACACTTATTTTGAAGTTCTGAAATGGAGGAACTAAGGACTCGCTATCAAGGTATCAGTCAGTCTAATAAGAAATAAAGTACACATACAGCCATACGTAACGTACCTACGAATGGAGGTCTTATGTCAACGTCATCGTTTATAATGCGAATCTAATTGAAGCGTAGCGTCTGTGAGACGGTTGTCAAATAGGCGGACGGATGAGTAAACTGACTGTTGACAAATGATCACAATTCCATCTAAGCAAATAGTGGAGTGGCAAATGATGAATATGCACTTGTACACCTGAGTGCGGTGTACAATACAGACACACTTGTTGCATGTGTGACGAAGTGCAATAATTGGACCTCTTTTGAACCAAGTCACATATGTACATACAGACATACATATACACAAATACATCTGTTTTTTGGTTTTGTTTTAGGTATGTATGTATGTACACATGCACCAATGTGTATTAAGAGTGTTTACGTATATACATACATATGTACATAAGTATATGCCACTTTCAGTCTCCCCACATTCCTGCCGAGAGAATAGCTCTTAATCAAAAGTAGAAAGTAAATAGCAAACAAAGTCGTAGTGGAATGGTTAATGTCGCTTGGTACTTTGGTTCCAGCGCCCGACGAATATGAAAATGGTAATAATGATGAATGTAAGATCCTTTTGTTCGAACACTGTGTACTCTAGAACTATGGACCTGTGTATTCACGTACATACATGTGTGTATGTTTAACTACTTATAACGGAATTTTGGAATATACATACATATATAGTATGTACATATGTATGTCTAAAATGCCTTAGAAAAATGAAAGCAACTTTTTTCATAAGTTTCGTGGCATTCGTAAGATTTGACTATATCATTGAACCATTTCAATTTTGTACCTTAAAATTTTCTCTCTAAGAATGATCATTCGGTCAGAATTCAGATATCTTATAGAAGCCGGGAGCACGCGCTTGACGACTAGGCATGTGGTTATACTCTGCCATCCAAAAGCTGTTAGTTTGAATTGGCTTTCAAAAATTTACACTGTGAAAGCTTAAACTTACAAGTTAGTATCAGTATGTTCTAAACTTGGTATAACTCGAACGGTTTTATTTCCATCCTCGAAATCCTATATATACATATATTCTCTTCAGGGATCAATATCCAGTTGAAGGGATATCAACCTCAACCCCGCCCATAATTTCAGGATATGTGGCCAAACACTATAAATGGCAATTTTCTAGATCCATTTTAGCATCATGCTTCTTTAATGTGAAATATAAATATATAATTTTTTAATACACTTCATTTAAAGCGCTGCCGATGGGTGCAGGCATCCCTGAGACCACTTACGTTAAGCCATCATATCTACTTATGAAACTAATTCCTATTAAACCAAATTGAATATTGAATGGAGTATGAAATATTAAAAATGGAGCCAGAGCAGAGCGCGCCAATACATGAAACCCAAGCACCTATGTATGTACGTATGTATGTAAGTATGTTTGTACCGTATATGCCTGCGTTTATTGGTTTATATGTAAGTTATTAAAGGTGGTGTCAGCCACATTGGCTGCCACATACGCACATACACACATACATATCTGTATGTTGTTGTGTGTTTCGTGCGCTGCCACACATTCCTCGCGAAGAGAACCTAAGCTCGACTTTTAACGCTTAAAAACGAAAGTGATCTTGAAGGTGCGATAACGAATCGATCTCAAATCTTGCGACATTTTACTGAAAACATTTGTCGCTGATGGACGATCATAAGCGCGAGCGCGACGTGTTAAAACAATAATTGAATTTTCATTTGAATTGCGAAACGGAATATGCCTGAATAAAAACGGTTACAACATACATACATACATGTATCTATGTATAAATAATATTAAAAGAAAATAAAAAGATTAGTGTGTAATCCATGTGCCCTTTAAGCTATACATATGCATACATGTATATATGTGTTCGTGCAAGAGCAAGTTAGTCTTTATACTAAATTAAGTTCGTGCAATGTCTGATAAATTGCTAAGCGGCCGGGCGAGCGACGAGCCGACGGCACTTTTGCCCAATACGATTGAAGTCACCAACAGCACAGCGGAAGTTTGTGAGGACGCTGATTCTTATCAATCGGAAACGGAAAGGCCAATAATATTGGAGCTTGGCGCTACACCCAAGCCAGTGGCCGTGAGCGCAAGCGTTTTGGCATCGGTTTACAATTCAGAGTATCCTCTGGATATGCATCTGAGTGGGAATGCGTATTTGGTCGCTTCGCACTATGCGCCTTATGCTGGACATACACCCGCAGATCCTCACTTGTTGCCAATTGTTACAACACACCTCTCGCCGCCGCCGATTTATAATAATCCGTATACTCATTATGAGAACTCGTTGACACCACCACCTCCCCCACCGAATACAATAGCGCCGCCACACACAAGCGCTTCTTCAGCGGTTGTTTCCAGCGGGATATCCACCGTTACGCCTAGTGTTTATCCGACGCAAATTCCGCAGACTGTGAGTGCTTGGCCATTAGCTGCCAATCCGAAAGGGAAATCTGTTGCGGAAGTGGTCCCACCACCGACTAGCATCAATTACCTCGATGCACGCGAGCACATCATATCAAAGGAAACAAATCCCTCTTGGAAAGAGAAAGCGCTGCAATTGGAGAAAGGTGAGTAAAATGTGATGAAATTCAAATAATGTGTGGCAATAGTAGCACTCTATATAAATTAGATATCGGACTTTTATTAATAACTGAACTCTCGACAACAGGCATTTGAGTTGGTATCCACTTTTGTGGAATACTCAGAATGCGTACGTTGAGAATTGTAAAAAGTGATCCATTTCGAGGTACCCTAACTTTTTAAAGAAAAAACAGAGAAACTTCAAATTTAATGGAGAATATTTTATATCATATAAAAGAACATATTTTGGTATTTATTTTTCGAAGAGTCTTCTTCTTTACTGGCGTAGACACCGCTTAAGCGATTATAGCCGAGTCAACAACAGCGCGCCAGTCGTTTCTTCTTTTCGCTACGTGGCGCCACTTGGTCCTTCCAACGGAGTGGAGGTCTTCCTCTTCCTCTGCTTCCCGTGGCGGGTACCGCGTCGAATACTTTCAGAGCTGGAGTGTTTTCATCCATCCGGACAACATGACCTAGCCAGCGTAGCCGCTGTCTTTTAATTCGCTGAAATATGTCAATATGTCGTCGTATATCTCGTACAGCTCATCGTTCCATCGAATGCGATATTCACCGTGGCCAATGCGCAAAGGACCATAAATCTTTCGCAGAACCTTTCTCTCGAAAACTCGTAACGTCGACTCATCGGTTGTTGTCATCGTCCAAGCCTCTGCACCATATAGCACGACGGGAATTATGAGCGACTTATAGAGTTTGGCTTTTGTTCGTCGAGAGAGGACTTTACTTTTCAATTGCCTACTCAGTCCGAAGTAGCACCTGTTGGCAAGAGTAATCCTGCGTCGGATTTCCAGGCTGACATTGTTGGTGGTGTTAATGCTGGTTCCTAAATAGACGAAATTATCTACAACTTCAAAGTTATGACTATCAACAGTGACGTGAGAGCCAAATCGGGAGTGCGACGACTGTTTGTTTGATGACAGGAGATATTTCGTCTTGCCTTCGTTCACTGCCAGACCCATTTGAGTTGCTTCCTTGTTCAGTCTGGAGAAAGCAGAACTAACGGCGCGGGTGTTGAGGTCGATAATATCAATATCATCGGCATACGCTAGCAGCTGTACACTCTTATAAAAGATTCTACCTGCACGATTAAGTTCTGCAGCTCGAATAATTTTCTCCAGCAGCAGATTGAAGAAGACGCACGATAGGGAGTCGCCTTGTCTGAAACCTCGTTTGGTATCGAACGGCTCGGAGAGGTCTTTCCCGATCCTGACGGAGCTTTTGGTGCTGCTCAACGTCAGTTTACTCAGCCGTATTAGTTTTGCGGGGATACCAAATTCAGACGTCGCGGCATACAGGCAGCTCCTTTTCGTGCTGTCGAAAGCAGCTTTGAAATCGACGAATTGGTGGTGCGTGTCGATTCTCCCTTCACGGGTCCTTTCCAAGATTTGGCGCATAGTGAATATCTGATCGGTTGTTGATTTGCCAGGTCTAAAGCCACACTGATAAGGTCCAATCAGTTTGTTGACGGAGGGCTTTAATCTTTCACACAATACGCTTGATAGAACCTTGTACGCGATGTTGAAGAGGCTTATCCCACGGTAGTTGACGCAGATTGTGGGGTCTCCTTTTTTATGGATTGGGCATAGCACACTTAAATTCCAATCGTTGGGCATGCTTTCGTCCGACCATATTTTACAAAGAAGCTGATGCATGCTCCTTATCAGTTCTTCGCCGCCGTGTTTGAATAGCTCGGCCGGCAATCCGTCGGCCCCTGCCGCTTTGTTGTTCTTCAGGCGGGCAATTGCTATTCGAACCTCTTCATGGTCGGGCAATGGAACGTCTGCTCCATCGTCATCGATGGGAGAATGAGGTTCGCCTGCTCCTGGCGTTGTACGTTCACTGCCTTTCAGCAGGCTGGAGAAGGGTTCCCTCCATAATTTAAATATGCTTTGGGCATCGGTGACTAGATCACCTTTGGGGGTTCTACAAGAGTATGCTCCGGTCTTGAAACCTTCTGTAAGTGGCCGCATCTTTTCATAGAATTTTCGAGCATTATCCCTGTCGGCCAGCTTATCAAGCTCTTCGTACTCACGCATTTCGGCCTCTTTCTTTTTCTGACTACAAATGCGTCTCGCTTCCCTCTTCAACTCTCGGTATCTATCCCATCCCGCACGTGTTGTGGTCGATCGTAACGTTGCGAGGTAGGCAGCCTGGTTTCTCTCTGCTGCGTCACGGCAATCCTCGTCGTACCAGCTGTTCTTTTGCACTTTCCGAAAACCAATGGTTTCGGTTGCAGCTGTACGTTAGGAGTTTGAAATGCCGTCCCACAGTTCCCTTATACCGAGTTGTTGACGAGAGCTCTCAGAGAGCAGGAGTGCAAGCCGAGTAGAAAATCGTTCGGCTGTCTGTTGTGATTGCAGCTTCTCGACGTCGAACCGCCCTTGTGTTTGTTGGTGTGCGTTTTTTGCTGCACAGAGGCGGGTGCGAATCTTGGCTGCAACAATATAACCATATTTCGGGCCCCGGCGAAGTCGGAATGTTTCCTCGTGGAGGCTGGATTTACCGACCGTAGTGCCAAAGATACTCTTTTTTGCCCACCCTGGCGTTAAAGTCGCCAAGCACGATTTTGACATCGTGGCGGGGACATCTCTCATAAGTGCGCTCCAAGCACTCATAAAAGGCATCTTTGGTCACATCGTCCTTCTCTTCCGTCGGGGCGTGGGCGCAAATCAGCGATATGTTGAAGAACCTCGCTTTGATGTGGATTGTGGCTAGACGTTCATTCATAGGAGTGAATGATAGTACTCGGCGACGGAGTCTCTCTCCCACCACGAATCCCTTATATGGCCACTGTAGTAAATGCCACAAGGACCTATTTGTCTCTGTCCTTGTCCCGTCCATCGCATTTCTTGGACGGCGATGATGTCAGCCTTTATTTTCACGAGGACATCAACCAGCTGGGCAGCGGCACCTTCCCAATTAAGGGACCGGACATTCCAGGTGCATTCCCTCAAATCATAGTCCTTAATTCGTTGGCCATGGTCGTCATCAAAAGGGGGGTCACTTATTCGAGGCTTGTTGTTTCCTTTCATTGGGGGTGTTTTTTTACGTGGCGGGTCCCAAACCCAGCGCACAACCCTAAGTAGGGAATATTTCGCCTTCTCACTTTAGCTCGCCTTCAAACGGATGTTCTTAGGCTACCCAGAGGATACTTGGTCAAAGACCGGAAGTCGTGAGCTGCTTGAGTCATATGTAAAAGAATCGTTTCTGGCCACTCCCAAGTGAATGGCGATCATAGAACTTTCCTCACTTGCGTGAACTTCTACACATGACTCCATCCTCCTTTCGAAGGTTATCTCTTTCAAATGTTGCTCGCGGGTAGGTCTCAGATGGTCCGTTCGCTGAGTGGAGTTTTTGATGACTCGTTCCAGCATTTCGGCTGGTAACTGGCGAATAACATCCGTGATGTTTTGCTCCAAGGCCTGAAACGAAGCGGGATTGCCAGCATAGATGTTAGACTTTATTTACATGAAACCGTAGGAAAAATTCTAACGGTGTGATATCCCATGATCTTGGTGGCTAAACGACCGGCTCAAAACGTGAAAGTATCTGCTCACCGAAGTGTACTTTCAATAAATCCTTTGATTAATGCGATGTATAGGAAGTGGCGCAGTCTGGTTGGAGCTAAATGTCGTCGAGATCACGGGCTTCAACTTCATGCATAAAATAGTTCTCATCGGCATAATTTTTAAAGAAACGTGGATCGATGATTCCACCGGCTCACAAACCACCCCAAATTGTTGATTTTTCTGTATGAAATGGCAGCTCTTGAATCCCTTCAGGTTGCTCTTCGTCCCAATGACGAAAATTTTTCTTGTCTACATACCACTCACCACAGTCTTCGTGTACACTCTTATGCTATGACTGCTATATTTTCTTCACTGAGTGCTGGATGTGGTCTATTCGGTCGGACGAACGATTTGTAGACGTTGTTCAGGCGTAAGTCTTTCTATAATATAATGGCAAACAATACTGAACAAAACTATCATGAAAGCTTGACATGACTCACGCGTGATTTGTAACAAAAAGCATCTCTACTTTGATCACCTGTTATATACTGGCAAACGATCTTATAAAAACTTTGTGGATATTTTAGCCAGATCATTGATGACTTAGCTGACACGTTGAATGTAATAAATATAATAAAAGTCTTGATTTCTCCGCAGATTACAAAAAGACTGCCTGTGATAGAGAACGCACAAGAATGCGCGATATGAACAGGGCGTTCGATTTACTTCGTTCCAAACTGCCTATTTCGAAGCCTAACGGCAAGAAGTATTCAAAGATTGAAAGTTTACGGTACGTTCAAAGAAATTATACCACAAGTTGTGAGCAATTTGCTTAATATAAATGAATTTACATTTCAGCATTGCCATTAACTACATTAATCATTTGCAACAGTGCCTCAAGGACTTACCCATTGAAGCCGGCGCGTCAACTGAAAATACCGCTAGTCATGAAATCAATGCCGTGGACTACGTGGTGGATATTGGGGCACGCCAACGTATATCACATTTTCATTATGAAGGCCCAAGACAGTCGCTCAAAGACATTAAAAAGGATTTGGATGAATCTCAAAGCGGTGGATGGAGCGATAGCCAGTATATGAGTGCAGAGCAAGAGCAGTGGGATCGAAATTGAGTTTGCAAACACATGATTTTATGCTTATTTATTGTAAGATGGAAAAGGAATGAAAAATATAATTTTATTTACGTTTGTCAACAATAAGAAAGGAAGAAATTATAAAATTATGATCAAAAAATATATTTTGTGTGAATTGAAACGTTTCCGCTTCCTAAAAAGGCCATTTTAAATTCCAACGATAGCAGTTTACGAATTAACAGATTTCCGTTTACTCAATAACCACACAAGGCAAAATTTTCTGTTTGTTATACATCGAGACTTCATATTTCTTACGGAGGGTACATATATGAGAATAATTATGTGGTTATTAATAAATTTTAAATTGTAAACAACTCATTTTTCATTTGCATTATAATATACCTCTGCCTTAGATACTAACCACTTTTCCAACAAAACACTTTAACTTGGCAGCACTATCGACAGCTTTATACCAGAGAACGTATATCACGTAATTTACGTTCTTGCTTCATATTTCCCAAGGTGATTTATCACTATGGTATTCTCCACTCTTTTGAGCAAATAAGCAAAAGTGGGATGGATAATCAGTGTGAATTTGTTTGCTCGGCGTAGTTCTTGAAATAAATTTGTGTGGACTGTTATAGTTTAATGAAAGTTATTATTTGAGTTCTATAAGATGTGAATGGTATGAAGTGTACATAAAAATATAATCATAAATATCAATATTTGAAAGAATGAATTATGTTGGGAATAAAAATATGTATAAGATGAAAAACAAAATGTGTGTTAAAAAGTTGTTGTCAAACTTGGAGTTAAGTGTTTTTTTCAGCTGTGGTTGATTCTCTCATTCCACTTCTCTTCTGTAGAGAGCGCAAATTCAAGTGGGGCCAATTTATCTGCAAGACTGCCGGTTGCAGCCTCGCAAATTCACCACGATTTCCAGAAATGGTTGCTATATTATTTTTTATATCGCAATTTTCCAATAAGATATTGCAGTAGCTTCTGAAGTAATCGACTATGTTTGTTACAGCATAATAAATATGAAAATTATATATATAAATACGTAATCTATAAAAATAATAAAATAATTGATAATAAAATGCATAACTGTTGAGAAATTCATGTACGTGTTCTGATGTTTCTAACTACTGTGGCAACCCTTCAGTATTTGTGTATCTGTAGTGGGATTTTATTGCGAGGCATAACAGAAAATAAAAGCAAGTTTGACATCGACTTTGGAGCGCTATAGAAGTATCTACGGTGAGCAGCGCAACTTAAACCAGCGCCCAAGCGCAACATCAAGTTGCGCTACAACTAATAAATCTTATAGGAAAATATGCAGTAAAAACCACAAATTGTGTGCAAATTTTAAGTGAATCTTAGTGAAATCCCTTGATTTTGGTTTGCAATGTAGTTATTTAAAAAATATGATGAATAAGGAAACAAAATAAGCAATAATGTGCAGAATCCATATTATATATGTGGTCACAGAGATAGCAAAATGCACAGTGGGTGTTGTATAATGGTTGTGTGCATGTATTTGCCAATGAATGTGCATGTGAAGTGAAGCGGGGATGTTTGCGAGATACATCCAATAAATGAAACTCAGATGAAATCAATGTGCAGTGTTTTTACCGAATGTGCGTATAAACAAAATAAATATTGTCAAAATTATAAACTTTTTATTTTAGTATGTAAGTAATTTAGGATAGAAAAATTTATGTTACTGAATGCACTTCTGCAATATTTTAAGAAGTCTTTCATAGATTAACAGCTCCGAATTGTTTCAGCTTTTTATGGGGGAACGGCACGCCCAGTTAAATAGATACATGTGTGCCAATACTTGTTAGTGTTTCCTTGTGTCGTTTTTAAAATATTCGTGTTTTAGTGATATCTTAGAAACAAATAATTTTAAAAATTTTGGAAGTAACGTTTAATATTCTGTATCAAGAATGCTCAACGTTTAATAAAATACCAATTAAATGTTTCAGATCGGCAAGACATGAAATATAACACTTAAGTAAAATAACATTATTAAGATAATAAAATTATATACATACATACATACATACATACAACTTATAGAATGTGATGCATAGCTTAGTGGAATTGTGAAAATATAATAAAATACTATTGTCCAAATATGCACTGAAAAAGTTAAATCCTCAAAATACGTATTAAGGAAAGAGTAAAAATTGTATCTCTGCATATAACAAATTAAATCATACATTTATTACGCAGAAATAACCAGGCAACAAATTATAACACGTGTCGCGACGCGACAAGGCTGTTGCAATTGCAACTCGCCAATCGAATTTTCCCTTTTCCCGTGTAACAAACCGAACGTCCGGCCTAATGAAAATGGTAGATAAATCATCCAAGTTGGATAAATTTAGCGCCAACATGGGTGTCAGTGGCACCGGTGCCGGTGGCAGTGGTGGGGGTGGGAGTGGTGTCAACAGTGGTTTTACTACCGGTGCTAGTGGTCTATTGCACACCGGTGTTGGCAGTCAAAATGGTCAGAAGCCGGTGCCAATGAAATTATTCGCTGCTTGGGAAGTGGATCGCACACCACCAAATTGTATGCCAAGGTAAGTTTTTATAACTACATACATGTACATATGTATGTATGTACATAAATACGTATGTGTCTATGTTATGATCACTGAATTGCGATGTTGCAAAGGTTAAATTTTACCAACAATAATTTAAACACATACTTAATTTGCATACACACATTTATATATTGAAATAAAAAAATAAATTTATCTCGTGTTTAAATTATTCTATAATATTTATGAAGTTATAACCTAGTGGCAGTCTTTATTGAAACTATAAAATCATAAGTGCTTTAAAATGACCGGTATATTTGGTATGATAAAGTTTGTACACATTGCTTTTGGGGGATAATAGCTGACATAATGTTGTGATCATTAAAATACATATTTCGAGATAGATTTTTGAAAATTATTCGTGGTTTTAGATGTGTAAAGCCATTAAAAGCATGGATGACTAGTGGAAATAGCTTTACTGTCAGTTGATTTCGTCTATTCAAGCGTCGATACTTACACAATACAAATATTTTACTCATTGAAACATTAAAAAAAAACAAAAACTGTAAATGAAATGTCCTTCAATTGTTGCTGTATCTGCCAATAAACCCAAGCACTTCTAAAATTGTTTAACCATATTCTGTGTATGCATTTATATGTATAAGTATGCATGCATTAGGAACAGGAATATGCACTTCATGTGTGTTTGAATGTTTAAAGGAAAGTAGTTATTTGTTTTAATTAAATTGGCAACGAAACGAACCATATGACATTTTAAATGCTTAACCATTATGGTTAATATTAAATTTTTTTAAATATATTTGCATAAAAATTGTCATTCTGACGCTTTTTACGTTTCTCACTTGTTCTGATGTTATTGTTATTCCTCTTTGTCACCGTTGTAATTGTCGCCGCAATTGAGTTTTTTTCGGCTGGTTCTCATTTGGCGTTAAGTTGTCCTGATTATTGTTTTTGCTTTAAAATGAAAAGCGATTGGCTTGCGATGTTGAAGAAGTTCAAGGCCATCGGACACGACAGTCCTACCTCACTGAGTTGTTGACCGCAGTCGTTCTTGTTTCGTTTGTACTCATGCATTTGACTCAGTCGAGTGTTTGTTGATTTGACAATAATGACCTCCACACAACTTAGTTCTCACAGCAAACCTCTTGAACTAAAAAAAAAGTGATCACATTTAGATCATTGAATAACGACTTTTTCAAACATTTCTTGTTCCTTTTTAATTTTTGCTCGCTCGTAAGTGTCAAATTAAACCGTTTTACATCTTCGTCAATACTTATGTATATACATACATATTATATGTCTCTACATACATACGTTTGTAACATATACATATGGATGTGTGTTTGCATATTAAGGTCGACAATTCAGCTAAATACCAACTTTCCAAATATTTCAGAAAAAGAGTGTGGCAAATTAAATGCTGGAGCCGTTCGAAAAGTAGAAGATCATTAATTTAATGTGCTACATATGCGGGAATGGTGCGAGTACTTTCCTGTAGCAATTATTATTCGTTCGTTTTGTCAAATCGTTATGAACGATTTCTGATTAGTTTCGGTGTAAATTTATCTTAAAATTAATCCTAATGCTAAGAATTGTCAAGACGGTTCTTCGAAAGAGAAATTTAGTGCTAAACAAAGGGGATATTAAAGAGTGAAGACATGCCGAATGGCATACGAATTGTATAGCTAACAAATATTGGATACGATAGTTTTGGTTATTTAAGTTATTATTATGACAAGTGTGTTTTCATTTGTTTGATCAGTTTGTGAATAAGTAAGAAATTATTCCGTTCGCAATGCTAATTTATTAGTTTTTGAAACTTATGAACTCTTAGAATGCCTCTCTAGTGAACACAGTCAGTTCACGCATAAACACATTATGGTATTCAGACCAGCTTTGTTGATTCATTAGTCGTTATTCGGTAGTTTTTTACATGTATTTTGGTTTTGTAAAATTAATAGACTATCGTTTTACCGACTAACGAACTATCCATCTGGCAAGCTTGATAATTGTTTCGTTACTCGGTAATATCACATCAGCTGTTCTCCTACTCCTCTGTACATCAATTTAAAGTACTTACCAGTAATAAATTTGATCCGCTCCACATAATTTTCAATTAAATGACTGATAATTTTTGATTTTGCACTTTGTTGAGGCATTTTTACTCCTTCAATAAAATTGAATCAGCTGTTTCGGAATAAAATTTACCATACTACAGAGATAGAGCAAAAAGTATGTTGACAGTTAAGCCTTTTAGCGAAGTATCAACTAACGAATTACCAAATTAACAGGCTTCGGTCTGAATACCCCTACTGACACCATTCGCAATCACTGGCATTAATTTTCTCACTACTGTTCTCACAAAGTCTAAGGTGGAGGTGTCAGAGTGGAAGCGAGAAGCGATACGAAGATAAGTGATAATAGATCAAGTAAAGGTCGATGCTATAGAAAGTCAGAGTGAAAGCAGCAAAACGAGGCGAGTTGTGGCATGGCATTTTTAAAATGAAGAGTTCTTTGTTATACATGTTACCATGTCTTGTAATACATCCAATTAATGAGAAAAGGAATGTAAACAGTGAATATTACATCTTATCCTTAGAACTCATCCAGATAAATTCTATAACTGCGTAAAAAAAAAACAACAAATACTAATAACAGCAAATAGCGAAACCACTGCACAACCTTTATCGCTTACCCTCTTGACAACTTTGAGCGATGTACATAAGACACATGCAGCAATTTATAGCTAGAAGTAGTATCATCATCGCTTCCACTCTGAGATAAGACTAAATGGCAGCTACTCATGAGCCTCATTTCTGCAATATCAAGGCTTTTGCTTTAGACGGGCGAGTATTAACTTGAGATGAAGGAAAATAACAACTGCATCCATATTTCAACATAATCAGAGTAGTAGAGCAGTGTAAAAATATCTGGAACATATTTTCAGGACATACAATTCGTCATAAATACAAAAATCTTAAGGATTTAGCTCGAATTGGATAATTACTTGTACGAGTGGCAACGTTGTCGTCCTCCAGTTTGCATTTGTACGCATACACACACCGGAAGTGAACAACATGGAAAAGCAGGAACAATTTTCCAGCACACACAAGGCGAGAAGAGCAAATCATTTTAGTGTGAATACTCGCCTGAGTGCATGAGCATCAATCGAAATTTTCAATTTCGTGTTGGACAGTGAAGTGAAAATACATTTTCTACCATAAGACTAAAATATCAAATAGTCATTGCGACTGGAATTCAACGACTGATATGCATAACAAACGCTAATAAATCGAAATAACCAATTGGAAAATTATCAAAGTCATGCTTCCACTCGAAACTAAAAATTTGACGCAGTGATCCCTGCAACATTGGAAACTCCGCGTCAGTGACACAATTAACTATATTCAGAGTGAACGAAGGGAAACGTTTATTACTAGTATTTGGTGAACCAAATTTAATTTTCATGAAATTATCGAAATGAATTTCGAGTCCTAACGAGCTAGGGCTATTTCCCTAAAATGCGGTTGAATTCTTCCTAACAAGTTTCGAATGAAAATATTTCTACTAAAAATTAATTAGCGTTTTCTTGTAAAATTAGGCTTGATGAAAATAGCTACGTTTTTAAAATCGAGAAAATTAACTTGAATTTTACGCTTTTTTTTTGATTATTTTCGTTTTTTTTATTTATATTTTAGAACTATTACTTTTTAAATTTGATTGCTTACACTTCATTTAAATAGGTAGGGTGCCATAAGGCTTCACAATCAAATCTTATTTATAAAAAAGTCAAATGCCTTCTAGAGGAACCATTTCATCATAGTAGTGTCGAGTTACCAAGCGCTGCCGAACGTTGCTTTCCTCAATTTTCTCTATCTGTAATGGACATTGCAAAATTTTTGGCTTCTGTCGACTTGTACTCAAATTATTTGAAATGTGCAAATATATTATGCTTTCGCTTCCTCTTTGCATTTCCTCATTTATGTTTTGACTCGTTTTGCTTTCGAAAGCTGACCAAAGTGTATTCGCAATTTCAGCTATTTAATTTATACAACAGCGTAGGCGTGTTACGGTCGACTCTGCTCTCGTTCATTGCAGAGTCTCGTATTTCGTGCTAGTTACACTCATCGATTATCGTAACCGGAGGCAAACGAGTAGCCGGTCAACAACGCCTGCCCCACGCTGGACGCGCCTGCTTTAGCTCTGAGACCTAATGTTGTTGTTCTATGCCGGTTGTAATTTTGTTGTACCCATTTGTGTTTACTTGCCGTAGTATGTGAGTGTGCCAACGCTTTTGCCTTCAAAGTTCGGGCTTAGGTGGCAACTTGGGTGTGCGTGTGTCTATAACTGTGTACGTATCCATTACCCCTCGGCGTTGCGCGTCATTATTGTGGCATTGGTGCGGCCGGTTGGTGCTGTTGGTCATACGCTCTTTTGTAGGCTGTTTTGTATTACGACTGTGTACGAACTTCCAAGGCTTGATTGATTGCATACAACTCTCGTTGGGTATTTTCGCATTGCATATGTACTTTGGCTTCGAATATCATTAACACTTGGTGCGACTAAACGCACACCAGTCCCAGCTACTTTATTCAAATCGATGGTTTTTTGGAACTAAAGTTGTAAACTAATATGCACACATTTATGTAATTACAAATCGACTGGCCCAGCTCGCGCCAAAAGTATCGCCGTCACGATTGCCATGAATGAGTCACTCGTTGTGTTGGCGGCATTAGGTGCGACGCCAGCGGTGTTGTGGCAGCCTTAAATTACAACACTACTAACGCCGTGTGCCGTCCAATAAAAGTACAATAGCTTTGTGCTATATTTCATTTTGCTATTGTTTGCGGTTAATGCTGAGCGCTTAATTTTTTTGCACGGCGCTTTCAGCTTTTCGTGGGCACTTGTTGGGTTTTGTTCGAATTGAAGCCATGGTCAAACGTGCAACCGGTTACGGTCTAAATTTACATGAATGCAAGGTATGAAGAGAGACACAATATTTTACAACTTCGACAATAGGTATTGAAGCGACTTGATGGCCAAAACGTTCGGTTTAAAAGAAAATAGGGTTATGAAGTGGAACCGTGTAATGCAATTGTTTTACGGAATATTCGTCCAAGTCTCTACTGCCGTGGACCGAAGTGAACTAAAATGGATTTCTTTCTTATTAATTTTAACACATTCCAAATTTATTTATGAAGATTTTCCATTTAAGTAAAGTTTCCGAAACACCATCTTATGAAGAACTCTCTGCGACCGGCAATACATGAAAATAGGTGAGCGTTCAATGGTTTGAATTTAAGTCTGCCAATAAAACCTTATTTTTGTGATCTTACTTAATCGTCTCCCGCATAACAAGGACTTATTTTGACTTTTATATCGCCGAGTGCAGGTTCAATGCTGTGAAGTTTTGTCCGCTTTCGTTTTGTGGTTTCTACGCTTCTCGCTTCCGGTAGGCAGTGACTCATCCAAGTGCAAATTCACTCTCACACCTTCAGTAGCAAAGTACAAACGAATCTCGAGCAGGAATGCTACTCATGATTTATCTTATTATTTCTGTATAGCTGTTGCTACTCTGGCAATCGTCTGCATTTCTGTATTTTCATATACGTCGGCGGTTTTCACATCGCCCTTCCAAGTGGGACATAATTGCTGAAGACGTTGAGAAGAGGCGTAGCCGCATGCAACAGTGAGCTACTGTTGCTTTTGTAGTTGAGAGTTGATCGTCTAGCAACTGTTTCCTCCAACCGTTGGCGGCGTCACTTCACAGTTGATGGGAGTTTTTGTGTTACAATTGGTCGTCCGACAAACCGGCTAACCTATCACCCCGAAGCACCATCGACGGTGCTTTGTTTGTTTTCCTTTGTTGTTTCATTTATTTTCTGCTTCCAATCAGATTTTTCAGTTTCTTTGTTGTAAAGCTGAAGTGAAGTACGTACCTCGGTCACGCAACTCCGTCATAGACCTTCCATTGCAAGAGATATGAAGGGCAATTGTGTCTTTTGGCTTCTTCTTTATTGACATTCGCTTGACTTGACTCCACTTGGATTCGCCTTGTTTGTTTGTAAACAATTTTATGCCGCCTTGAATGAGGGAGCCGTTCAGTCTTAAAATTTATTGCTAATACACACATGCATACTTCTTGACGCTGATGAGCTATTGTTGTTATTGCAAAAGTGTGTACTCTAAACTCATACACCCTTTCTTAGGACAATGACCGGCTAAATATAATATTAAATTACTTTAGTGTACAGGGTGCTTTTTATTAGAACACGCTGAAAATGTATTTTAAGTTAGAAAAAAGAGACTTTAATGCCAAAATTAGTTAAAGCTAAAGTTTCAATTCTTAGTTCTAATATATTTGTATGGTATTTCTTCCTTTTGTTTATTTAGCTCATTTTGGGGTAAATAAGCGTTTTTAATGAAATAAATTTCCGAGTGTTTTCTGAACAAGTAAAATAGAAAGGCCGGTTAAAACATATTCCCATACTCTACCAAAATAGATTTCGTCCATAGAAAAACCCATCTCAGTGGTCATTATGTACTTAAATGCGCGAGTGTTCACAAACCACCCAGCATTTTTTCGCTTGATAATCAATTCCCATAAATTGTACAACACACAATTTGCATGGAAACTGTCATGCTCGCATTAGATATTCCCCAAACACACAGGTAAAGTGACACAAATGACAGCGTCCCGGTTGAATTATGTCGCTCGGGTGAGGTGCACTTTATTACTTATGCTCGAATATTTGTAGTTTCAATCTACGCCTTCGCTTAGCTGAAATTCTCGATCGTGGTACAGAAATGATTCAAATGTTTAACAAGTTCGCTACATGAACTCTACATACTAATCAAATTTCTGTGTCCCGCGAGTCGCGATGATGGGACATCCGCTGTTATGTGATGTGTTGATCCCCCTCCACCCGTTTGTCATTCTGTTTGCTTATAGTTATGCGGAAATTTTACGGATTGCGAACTCACTTGGCTTCGCTGCTGCCCAGCAGATCGCTGAGAGTCATCATCCAATTAAGTTTTATTCAATGGGGAGCTTGTTCATTCCTGTGCCAGCTTATTGGCTTGTTTGTGCTAGAAGTCAGTAGTTATTGACCGCTTGACTTCCCTGCAGTCAACGTCTACAATTGCGGAAGTTGTTGTAAATACATTGCTTTGGCATGCGTCACCTTGCTCTCGCCAGTCACTGCCGCCCACGACGGCATTTTCATAAACGAATGTCGATAATTCTTGCGCTTGTAACAGTTTTGGTTTTAGCTTCGCTGTCTCCCAACCCACGGTACTTGTTTTTTGCTACTGGCTGCCTTTAATACCGACTTTGTTTGCTTCAGAGCTTTTCTGCTTATATCTACAGGTTTTTCACTCTCCCTTTTACTTGTAATGATATGTAAATGTGTATTTGTCACTTCCACTTTATCCTATTTGTCGGTAAGCCATACTGGCAGTGTAGCAGAACATCACAAAAAACTCTACGCCAGCATATGGACTCCATATTTGCGCGTTTAGCTTCGTCCTCTTTGTTTTTGGTCGCGGGTTGCGTGAATGAAATGCACCTTTCTGCCACACGTTTCTCATACATTGCATACCGATTTACCTTTGTATTTTACATCTGCTCCTTTAGCAGGCCAAAAATTCTTTTTTTTTGTGTTTCACAATGGTTTTTATAAAGAATATGTGGGTTAGAGTGTGTCAAAAATCGAATATTTTTTTCCGCTTGGTACTCTGAAAACGAGGTTCATCAACGCCTTTTAGAAAGTGTCTCCAAGTGCGAGCTTTTAATTGCAACTGGAAGGTTCTCCGCCTTACAGCTTTCTATTTTTTTCTTATTATGAGATAGAAAAATGCAAATCTTTCTTTCAACTATTTGAAAAAATATCTAGGTTCAAAGATGTCGTAGGAAACTGAATGCTCTTCAAAAAATACCAATTTCTTTTCCTTATATTAAACTATTTTAAGCTTTGAAGAACTTTTGTTCCAATGTTTTGTGTTCATGAAAAATTAAACTGCAACGAGACATTTTATTATTCCTTCGCTTCTCCACTTCTTTTTCGAAAACTTATCTGATCATCCCACTCTGGTAATATACATATGTATTTATTTTCGCCGTTCTGGTGCCGTTTCACCACATGCAGCGCCTTTCATTCATAGAACCCACCACCTTTAGGCGCCTTAAGTCAACTGATAACGCTGGCGCGGAAGTCTTAACACCGTTGAAAGCGCCGCCGTTTATTGTTTCTCTAAACTTGAAGTGTTTATGTAGAATGTATAAACACAAATATTTGTGTGCAGTTATGGCAACGACCAAGCGCTGCTACAACAACAATTATAGTCAAGCAAGCAAGGGAGCGTTATACAAACAACTTGTGGAGATTTGAATAATCAGTTCGTGATTGGAATGCATTACCCACTTGTTATCGAAGGTTCTTTATGCCAAACTGACCGCTGCTAGGTGTGCCTAGCCGAGTTTCGTCTCCTATTAGTGTCGTTGTCCGCTTGTAAAATCTATTAAACAACCCTATCTGTTCTCTTTAACGATTTCTCGGTATTTTAAGTAGTTTTATTCCTGAAAATTTCAACTTAATTGATCGAAAGTTGGTGAAGTCATATACATACATACTTACATACATAAATAGTTATGTACATTATCTTATCTTCAATGTGTTTGTTATTCGAAACTAAGATTACGAGTAGAAAAAAGTTATATTTGTTCTTTGATTGTGCCACAATATGCATGGACAAGTGTTGAAGTTAGCGAATTTAATGTGTTATCACAAAGTGTTTTGAACATATTCTGTTTTAGATCTATTTTTTTTTATGGTTTTCGATAGTGGCAAAATGAGGAACGATTTACTAGTTATAAATTAAGTTGTTTACGGAATTGATTTGCCATCAGAAAAGTCGATGAAATCATTCCTATGTTAGCATAATCATCCGTTCATAGATCGCATAGTTCTTGTAAATGTAGATTTGCATAAAATCCCTTGAAAACAATCGTGCATCTCGAAAGCGAAATATTTTCCTTGTCATCTTATTTTTAAACTTGGCATCCGTTAGAGGTCACGTGGGGCCACTTCGGCGACAACAATTTGACAACAAATAAACAGAAATTCGAGCGAAACAGCTGTGATATTCCGCTGACAACAATGCGCTGCCGAAAACTTGTCTCGACGGACCATCATGCAGATGATCATGCAAACGTCGCATCATGCTCGTCAACCCATATTAATAAATGCAAAAAAAACTTTGTTTTGCACTTGGCTCACGATTAGCTGTATCATAGCGCTACGAAACATATTTACATACTCGACATATTGAAATTGTTTGCAGTGAGACCAACTGCAATGAGACCAACTGGTTATGCACTTGTCAACTAGTAGTCCTAAAAGAAATTTTCAGGCTTCGGTAGGCAATATAACAGTCTCATACCAGTTCAAATTAATGCACAACTGGGTACTTGCACTAATTTCTCGGATATAAAATAATTTTGGTTTTATTTTAAGTCCAGCCTTTTCTTAAATAAATTCTGATCCGCCTGTCACCTAAGATGTTTTCCTTCGGAACCAAACTTGCAAAGAATTAGTGTAAGTCTAAAGTTTTTCTACTATTTTCCTGATTGGTTGCAATTTTCACTGCATGGTCTCTGTAGGTACATATGAGTGCGTGTATCTTGTGCAGGGACTGCTTGTTTCATATTCAAGCTAAAAATCTGCCTTGACTTTCGTCATTTATTTATAGTGAAGAATTAAATTGAGAATTTTCGGGTTTCTTAAATGGCCACACATCATGTGATGTGGGTAAAAGCAAAATGTGAGTTGTAAACACACATTTTTTTGCCCTACTGTAAGTGTCGATAGCCAGATCACAAATATGTATGTATGCGTGCGTATATTTGATAGATGAATGATGGTTTCTGTCAGTGCTCCGTCTATTTATTGCTTAACAAGCCTCGAGTGATTCGCATTTAAAAAACTGATGGTAATTGTTGCATGTTTTTATTTAGTGGAAATGTCTGGAATTAATCACTTTTAGTACTCCAAAACCAATTCAGCAATTATGGAATTGTGAAACTAGCTGAAAAATTTCTGACACTATATTTTCATATGAAGTCATAAGTCGGTCGGAGGCCATGGAATCTCCATTTGTGGCATAACGTCCATATAATTTTGCCAGGTTACGATTCTCATCAGCCGATTTCACGAATAAGAGAACAGTTTCTTTTACTAACCTAACCGAATCGAAATTTTCGCGAATTTCCAGTCCGAGCCGAACATTTTTTTATTGTTTAATTCTTTATTTCCTAGTCGTAAATGTAAAGGTACGAACCGCTCAACCGAACTGACCAAAATTTACCGCCGGAATAGAAAAATATTTATTTGTCACCATTCTTAATCTGACTTACTTTGCAACTTCACATTCGATTGACCTATTATCTAAGAGTGGGATGTAAATATATATTTCTATGTAGGGACATTGTCCCAGTTTATCGATTGTTATTAAATGACAATGGCACTAAACCCTTTTGTAGTTACGTTGACTTGGACGTGCCCCTATAATTAAACCTACAACTAACTATAGCCTTTCACTATGAATATGCAAAATTATAAATTCATGATATTCATTCGGCCACCATACTCGCTAGGTGTGGCGCTTAGCAACACACTATCGGCACTGTCCTGCCGCTAACATATGTATGTGTATGTCCGCCGCTTGCGAAGGAGCGCTTAACGACTTTGTGAACAATTATCCTCATCCTCGCCTTCAGACCGCTGTATTCATTCGATCGATAGAACATTGACCTTTCAGGCATTGCAAATTTCTAGATAGATGAAGTACAGACACATAGAAACAATTTTAATTGTTTCAAACTAATAACTAAATGCACATATGTACATATATACGAGTTCGCAATTCATATGTACTCAGGTTGCATACTTCATATGCCCATAGTTAATAGTAAGGAGTTGAAATTGTTCACGCTGAAGGCACGGCAGTTCATTGCCTCGCCCGACCCTCATTGAGTAAAAAACGCGTTTGTAGATTTGAGTGACCATAAAAGTGGACACGAGTGCTCAAGTTCTCAAGGCGGTATCTCCAAAACTACTACTCGGATCTACTTGCAAAGTTAGGACAATATTCTAGAGGTGTTGTAGAATTAAATAAGACAGTAAAAAGTCCATTTTTTTTACCCGTAAACCCATGTAACCCCTTAAGGCAAAAAGCTCGAACATTTTGACTGGAACTTCAATATAGTTTAGAATTTTTGTGTGTTACAAGTACCCAAGGTGTGTTAGATGACAATGGGTTATCAATGATATACGAGACGCTCGATTGAACTGTTAGAAGCTAATCTCGGCTTTAGTTTGGCTTAAAAAGTCATCTCTTCATAAGATCAAATTTGAAAATACCAATTCACGAACTTTTTGGAACCATAATACGGCAATAAATTTTGTATAATCTATGAAGAGAACTTTGCAGAGTCATCTTACAAAATTGCATAGAATCGAAACGTATGTACATACATACAGTTGCGAGCATTGAAATAGTAGTGCCTATTGGCCAAGAGAGTTTTGCTTTAAATTTTGTTTCTTTTATGTTATTGCCGTCGATCATTATGTTAGTTATATTTTCTGAAGTATAACGGTCCTGTTATACACAACAATAAGTGTAAAACACTTACCGTTACTTTTTGAGAGCCAATTTTTTTGGGATATCTGTTTTTATGAGCGAGCAATAGAATAGTAGTGAACGGTGAGCTGATTTTGTCAAACAAAAAGTAAGTTTCCTGTTATTTTATTTATTATTCAATGCAAAAAGCAAAAAAAAATATGACTTTTCACCTTTTATTGGACCGCGGGAAGCACTGTAGTGAAGAAAAACGAGAATGGATTGAATCTGTCATAAACAACGGTAAATCCTACAAGGGAGCGGAAAGACTTATAGGGTGTTAAGCCACAATGATTCGCAATGCACTTATTTATAAAAAAAAAAACGAAAAAAGGGGCGCAAGACGGATTATTTCTGAGAATTTTACACGAATAATTGTAAGATGTGCCAAGACTCGACCTAGAATGTCAGCTATGGAGATTCGGAATGAACTGAACCTGGCCTGCGGTGTTCATACAGTGAGAAGAATTCTACATAAACATAATTTATATGTCCGCAGTCCTCGAAAAGTACCGTTGTTAAAAAAAAATCATGTAGCAAGTCGTCTTAAATTCGCCAAAGGACACTTGAATTGGCCGATTGAGAAATGGCGCCAACATCTTGTGAACAGACGTGTCGAAAGTTGTTCTAAGAGGCGGTAAGCGGTCCCGTCAGTATTTAAGACGCTCCCCTAATACAGAGTACAACCCAAGATTCGGCACTAAAACTTTGAAGCATGGCGGTTTGAACATCATGGTTTGAGCTGTTTTTCTTACAGGCCAAATTTGTTTGTGTAGTCCCAATTCACAAGATTACTGGGATAATGGACCGATACACATAGTTGGATATAATGCAGTATATTATGATGCCATTTGCTGAAGAGGACATGCCGCTGAAAAGGATATTTCAGCAGGATAATGACCCGAATTACACCAGTAGGGTGGCAAAGGAGTGGTTTCGGGTCAATGGAATTGAGGTCTTGAACAGGCCAGCTCAATTCCCTGGCCTCAATCCTATTGGAAACCGTTGGGTAGACGTCAAGAAAGCCGTGTGCAAGGATAAACCCAAAAACAGCAATGAGTTGTGGATCGTAGTGCAGCAATCATAGCAGAGCATACCACTGAAAAGATGCCACAGTCTCGTAGATTCTCTGACGAAGCGATGTATTGCTGTTATCAAAAATCATGGTCATGCTACCAAGTACTCAGATCTCCTATAGACGAAACTTGCTAAAATCCTTCAGTAGTACTTTACTACTATTTTACTGCTCCCAACAATTTTGAGACATAAACGCATCTTTGTAAATAAACATATCTTGTACATATTCAAATCTAAATATTTTTAGTAATAAACATAGCTTGGAAAATATGATCCACTTTTGGATTTCAATGGATGTTAAAATTGTTTGGCATTTTACATAACTCACAGATATGTAAAGCTCTAACACCCACTACTATTTCACTGCTCGCAGCTGTACATATGCCGGAATGTCTCACTCCCCTATCTTTTTGTTATTGAATTAAAGTAATCTATTCCAACTTTCAATAGGAGGAACGCTCCTAAAATATTTCGTCTGATTAAATGCGCATTGCACATTATTACAAAACAAAATTAATTTATATTATAATTCCACAGGTGTGTCAAATCAGTTTGGTCCACATACATATATGTGTATGTATGTATGTATATACAGTGTGCGACAAAACTAAAGCACGGAATCTACCTTGTCGGTATTTAACTGAATAAAATCATAAAGTAGGTATTAAATGATTTTATTTTTATTTTTTATTCATTCTTCTTCTTGAATTACTAAAAATTAAACAAATTAACTTATTAAAAAAAATATATATAATACCACATATGAAGAACTCAAAAAATCTGGTGCGACAAAACTAAAGCACATAACTAAGAATTCACATTAATTGCACATTAATTTTTTGTTTAACGGTTTTTCATGATCAGAAAATGTTGAGTATCTGTAGTTATGAGCTAAATAGAAAAATATTAGTGCATATTCAGTTTCAATTCGTTATTCAATGCGGTTGGTTGTATATTAAAGTAAAGGGTATATTAATGGCTCAAAATAAGTATTCTGCTCATTTTAGAGAAAAAATTGTTAAGGATTTTAAGAAAAGAGAATCGGTTATGACTATTGCAAAAAAGGTTGGAGTAAATCACATTTTGTTTCCCGAACATTAAGCCGATTTCGCAAATCAGGTTCTTTAGTTACAATGTATAGTGGTGAAAGGCCGAGGAAAACAACCGAACCAGAAGAGAAGGGAGTCATTCGGGCAATAAAAAATTACCCGTTTATGTCTGCAACATCAACTGTAAGACAAATACGGTTAAATATATTACAGAGATCCATACAACGTTGAGCTGTCCATGGGGGATTTTCATGCTACCTGTAGCAAGTTAGTGCAAAAAAGCCATATATTTCTTTAAAGAACAGACTGGCGCTACTGAAATTTGCGAAGATGCACATCAATTGGAGGATTACAAAATGGCGAACTGTACTTTTTTCTGACAAATCGAAGTTTAATATAAAAGATTCAGATGGGTTGAAGCTGATAGGCAAAACGAAAGCACAACGCCTAAATTCACGTTAAATAACAGGCACAGTGAAACACCGTGGAGGTAATGTGCTAGTGTGCGGTTATGTTTCAGCGCATGGAATAGGGCCAATTCATCACATAAATAGTATAATGGACAAATTTAAGTATAAAAATATTTTTTGGAATATTTTGCTGTGGCATGCTGCAGAAGAAATGCCTTTAAATAGGAGTTATCAACATGACAACGACCAGAAACACGCTGCTATTTGTGTAAAATAGTGGTTTGATGTAAACAGTATTGAAGTTTTGAAGAGACCCGCCCAATCACCAGATCTCAATCCCATAGAGAACCAATTGAAAACTGTAGATCGAAAAATCATACCTGAGAATTGTAAAAATAGGGCCGCTTTATTCATACAATTTAAGGAAGCATGGAAAAGCTTTTCCTGGGACAAGTTAAATAAATTAATTGGGTCCATGCCTCGTCAATGTGTAGCTGTATTAAAAGATTAGGGATACGCAACCAAATATTGAAAGACATACATTTTTCAATCATAAAACTATTTCGTGCTTTAGTTTTGTCGCACCAGATTTTTGGAAATTTTCATATGTGGAATTTTATATATTTTTTTAATAAGTTAATTTGTTTAATTTTTACTAGTTCAAGAAGAAGAATGAATGAACTAATTATAAAAATAAAAATAAAATCATTTAATACCTACTTTATGATTTTATTCAGTTAAATACTGGCAAGGTAAATTCCGTGCTTTTGTTTTGTCGCACACTGTACATATGTAGGTGTATGAACATTCTCGCACAGCATAAATACTTTGGAACTTTAAGGAAACACTTTAAGGAAACCGACTGAATTAATTGAAATTCCTCAAATTCCAAAATACAAATTGTTTATTGACATCTCTCGCATACAAATTTCAACCAGTGCCTCACATACACACATGCCCATATGTACATATGTACATATTAAGGAAAGTGGAATAGAATTCAATTTCTCGATGCTGCGGTTGAATGCAACAATTGCATGGATGAGGAGGGCCTGCTTCATCGAATTGTGCGTGTGTCGCATAATTATTTGCAGGAAATCATACCTGCATGTACAGAAAACATATGTATATATGTATGTATAAGCTTGTATAAAAGTTAAATTTAATTAGCCAACTCATGCCAAGAAGACTTGGTTTCATTTGAATAATTTATATTACGTCTGCGTGAATCATTTATTTATTGCGATTCTCCAGTATTATTCAGAACACTCATACACGCATACGTATACACATACCTGTGCAACATGATTCACAATTACCGGTTTGCTTGATCGATCTCTTATGAGTTTCTGCATTCAAAAATGAGCGATCGCTGGTAATTCGTTATCAACTCTGGCTACTTAATGCTTTGAATATTGATTCATTTTAGTTGCTATTTATAGAAAATAACACAACGTAGTGATATTGATCGACTGGCGAACTTGGATCTCTGCTCATGACAAGATTAC
Organism: Bactrocera zonata; assembly: GCA_037783105.1. Lineage (NCBI taxonomy): Eukaryota > Metazoa > Arthropoda > Insecta > Diptera > Tephritidae > Bactrocera > Bactrocera zonata. Next base: position 1,308,947 of record JBAWJQ010005039.1, on the reverse strand, counting down.
TTGATAAACCGATCCTTTCGCCTTACTCTTAACTGTTGATGGATTTGATCAGTCTAACCTCAAAATTAATTTTACTCAAGAAAACTTGATCGATTTATAAGGTGTAACCCAATTGGAAAACACAAAAATAAGTTTTCACTTTCTGCAGGAGAAACCGCAACTCGGGAGGGTGTGATTGTACGGTGGTCCCATGTGTGTACATACTTATTTCATTAAGTAGTAAAATGACGCGAGTAATGACGTTTACATAAGCGACGACGTGTCAGCGCATGAAAGCTGCGACAATGAACAGAAAATGAAGAGGCGCGCTGCCACGTGGGTATGCATAAATGTTGGTTTGTGGGTGCCGTGATGTGCTGAAAGTGGGGCGAGTGAGCAAACTTCAATGACTACATCCAAAGCACCTATGTACATATGTATGTATGTATGAATGAACGGAAGAGTGCTATTCCATTTGTAGTGCTTGTTGTTTTCTCTCGGTACCAGCAGCTGCGTTTGCCGATGACAAAGGTGGCCCAAATGGTGATGGGAAATGTGATTAACTCAATTGTGATGACGGCGTTGCAAAGTGGCAAATGCGACACCAGAACGATCCATTTCACGAATATTATGTAGTTGGCGTCATGAAAGACAGGTTATCACCGCCTCCTCCACGCTACTATTTGCTTGTTCTGTCAATAAATAAGATGCATTTGCTTGATTTTTTTCTACAAAAATGCGTATATTTACCAAGACAACAGTTTATGAGATATTTGTGGTATATGAGAGTCAGGTCTTTATAGTGTGTTGTCAAGTACCGTTGAATATGTACAGTCTCGTGGCCTTTTGTTGAATTTTCTCCACTTTAGACAACTTGTCGATGTCTTATATAATCTAAGACCGCGTATTATAGCTGGTAAAATCTGTTTCTAGAATCCTTTGGATTTCTTTTTACTATCTTGACTTCTCACACAAACATAAATATGTACCCACCATTACATTACATACGTGTGAGCATTTATGTGGACATCCTACCAACATAATTGCATGCCAAAACAAGTGTTTAGTAGTTAGAAATACAATTATTTTAATTGAAGTGCGTGTGTTTGTTCTTGTGCTAAGACGAAACGTGCGGAGTGCAATTAAAGTCGGTGCTTGTCATCAACTCGCACTGTATCTGAGCAGAGTTAATTTGCACTGGTCTAGCATTTGAATTTTATTAGACACGCGATTGCCTTAAGTGACTTGTGAGAACTCTTACACATGTACATACACACATACTTACTTATTATATACTTATGCGCTTTAATTATAATTTTCACTACTTTTACACTTCAATGGAAAGCGTGTGGATAATAATTGAGCTGCCTTCTTGCCCTAAGGTGTCAGTTTCATTAAATTGCCTCTAAAGCTCTACCAAGTTTTCTCATAGATACAAGAGCATTGCTGCACCGAAGCTATGGTACCATTCATCGGTGGCATTTCTTACACGATAAAATCGCATAAAACTATTTTTTATCTCGATTCTAATCGTCAGTTTGAATGTCATCTATATACTGTAGTGGTTCTACCTGAAGAATATATCGGGATATATTATTTGCAGCGGATCTTTTCAAAACTGGGGATTAGTTCGCATTATACAGGCGGGCGAACGGTCGTGGCTGAATAAACTCAGCTTATGCACAAACAATTCATTTGAGTTTGAAGATGACTATTTATAAAGCCGTTGATCAGCGCCCCAAATAAGAAATGCTTTATGCACGTATTTTTTGGTTCCAGATGGTCGGGTGAAAGGTACACTTTTTCACCTTGGTCGAGTTCGAGGCCGATCTAAAACCTCAGCCGTGCTGTGGTGCGCCTCCATGCCGCAGTGCGACTCCATACTGAATTGATCCTACCTTCCTTTAGGTTTAAACCACAGTCACCACGAATCTCTCCAAAGGACCAAACCCAATGAGCAGATTGGAGCGAACTCCAAGGGCTTACTGCTCCCTGCTGGTACCATACTTAAGTCTCCGGTCAGACCTTGTAGCTTTTGCTTCTACCAGTTGAGCACCCCAAAAACTCAGTGGCTGGTGATATTTGTCGCTTTAACTTCAAATATGTTTTCATTACAAGGAAACTCATTCAAAGTCTATAATATCATTTCCAACAGAGTATTATAGCACTATTTCTGACAAAGACTATGCTGAAATTTCTAGGCGAGCCAAAAATATAGACATAATGCATATGGATTTTAGTCGTAAAAGGCGACAGGCATACCTTACCGCGGGCAAATTATACCCCCTGGCCGCTGGGGAAAAAACATTATAATTGAATGCCGGTCTCTAGAAGATTTTGATACTAAATTAACTATGACACGATTCAAAATAACCATTGCGGACCCTCTAACTAAAGCCTGCTTAATATTTTATAAGAAGAGAATACTCGTAATAAACATGTTATGAAACAATTTTAGTTAAATTGCCTTTCTGGAGGCATCATTTAGTTTTAGTTTATACACTGTAAGTTGTCCTAAGTCTAACTCAGTTCGATTTTCATTTCATACCAGCTTATGTATTTTTATACCAGTTTTTAGTTCGATTCGCCACTTTCCAAGGTTGGTGAATACAGACCGTCATTGCTTCTTACCTGTGCCAGTTAACTCTGTCATTACCCAACTAACTAATTCACAAGCCGCTGTCAGATGCTTTATTTAAGCTAGTACGTTATACATATGAGATCTATAATTATAAATGGGAGTCGATATTAGCTCAAGCAGTTGGCTTGCAAATACAGTTGTGTTTCAAAGAACAACAACTCATTATTACCCCGGCATGTTAAAATAATTGGTTGCCATGTTTTTCTGTATTTTTATATTATTTGCTGAACAAGTTTATGATTTTTTTTTAATTTACTTATTATTATGATTGTATGTATGTTAGATGTTCCCACACTGCCAGAGCGTTCAATTTTCAAGACACGATCACCAAACATCAAAATAAATGGCTTATTTCTGAGCGGACGCATAGCGGAAAATTGAAACCGTGATCATAGCTTAGCGTCTGATGGCTTTTAATAACTGAAAATTGCGGCAATGAGCATTTGGTCAAACAGCATTACTTTCTAAGTATGTATTTTGAAAGAAATTAGCCAAGTCATAATATTTTAAAAACGCTAATAATTAAAACACGTGAAATGAAGCAACGCATCGCATTGCGTCGCACATCTTAACCGGAACTTTGCTTTGTTCGATTCCGCTTTCTCCCCGGCGAGCTTTCGTTGGTCATGGTGCGAGATGTTGGGGTCTTAGCTGTCAAGTTGAATCGCTTATCAACGGTATACCCATTCGTACACAATAAACAGTCAACAGCCTGGCTGTCTGACAGTCCGACACTTGTGTACAAAGAGCCGACCGTTCAACGAACTCCATAAATTCACAGCGCCATGCTGATGTATGTATCATCAAGTGTACACAAAGAAATTAAAGGAAATTATTATACGGCACACACAAACATGCTCACCTACATGTACTCATATGTGTCCGGGTGTTTGGCGTATGCATGAATGTAGAGCATGGGGGATATATCCAAAAAGTTTTATTTTTAGTGATCCGGAAGTTTTTTCAAGTCTTCGTTGGAAACGAAATATGCGTGCCTGAGGTTTCGGGGGCACATGTGGCACTCATCCGAAGGCCTTTTAAAATTCATCGTAAATTGCGTAAGGTTGTAATCACAATGACCGCTTTGTCATCGAAGCTCTTAGCTTTGCCCGAATCAAAGTCATTTGTCGAAATTAGTTGAATCATTGGACTGATTGGTTCATTGAAGCAAAAAGTATATAATTTTGAAAATAGAAAGGTAAAGAAGTCGTAAGGTATTGTAAGTTATGTACATATGTATGCACATACATATGCAGTTCTGGTCATATGAAGGGTTATAAAAAACTCTAACTCTGAAACCAAAGAGGTAATGCTATGAGATTATGCTTTTATAATCGAACAATGGCTTATGCATATACATATATATGTACATACGTATGTATGGGCGTAGTAAACCAATTTTGCAGTTAGCTTTGTATACAGGAGTTTCCATTTGTTTGTGGTTTCGTGCCTCGAGTGCTGCTGCCAACTTCAATTTACAAATAATATTTTGTGGATTTATCCGAGAATAGTTGTTGCTTATCTGTTGGCACGTGCCTCTAACAAATGTAGTTTGTTTAATGTCTTTATAATTTCAACGAAACAAAATACAAAATAAAATTACCTGAAAGCGAATCTAATTACACGTCGCATTTCGAAACTGTTTTCACTCGACTCGCTACGTGTGTACCGTGTAGTCTGTTGTACCACACATACATATACGGCTGTTTATGAACATATTTACATATAAACAACCATAAAGATATAATTCAGTTTTTAGTTTTGGATTGACACGTCTACTTATAATAAAAAACGTCAGATTCCCGTATAAATATGATAATTGAGTTTTGCATTTTGGTTTTTCAAGTTGAGACAAATGCTGTGCTTATGCTTGTACCAAAAAATCTTCTAGGTAAAAAGAGTGCGGGGTCGAAGATCACTTGCAAATACGATATAATTAAGCCTTAAGTCCTAACAGCTCTCCTCTACTCCGTTTGCAAATCCTTTCAGCTCATTTCTGAGGGCCTCGAACACCGCATTCCGTTAATAGTTGAAAGCGCAAGTAAGTTTTTGTGTTTTCATAAAATCGTGAGGTTTGCAGTTTGGCCCGCAAAGTTGCCTGAATGCGTAAGTTGCACAAATGCAATAATTGAATAATTTTATTTGTGTGACAATGCGTGAACAGAGAATTACTTGAGTCACTGTGGTTATCACATGCTGCCATTTACTTACATATGTATGTAGCTTTCCTATTTGCCTTACCACTCAGTCTGCCAGTTAGCTACAGAGCCAGTGAAGTGTAAAGCGTGTTGAACCAATGATAATTCTCCGAACACTTGTCCACACATATATTTCTATTAAGAACTAATTTGTATGTATGTACATAAAACAAGAAAAAATGTTAACTTCGGCTGCACGGAAGCTAATATAGCCATCACAGGTGCATTTCTTTTATTAACTAAGTGTTCAGTTTGTATGGCAGCTATATGTTATAGTGGTCCGATATCGGCAGTTCCGACAAATGAGTACCTTCTTGAAGAGAAAATGACGTTTGAAAAATTTCAAAATGATATCGTAAAAAATCGAGGGACTAGTTCGTATATACCTGTGCCCAAAAAATAAGGTGACATTGTATTTATTCTTCCAAATCAATTTCATCTCCTTCAAAGTAATCGCCTCCCGATGCAATGCACTTATGCCAACGGATTTTCCAATCTTCGAAACACTGGTTGCAGTCACTTTCTATCGTATAAAAACGGTGTCCCCGGAGCGGTATTTTGAGCTTTGTGAACAGCCAGAAGTCGTACGGCCTCAGATCAGGTGAATATGGTGGTTGCGGAACGATATGGGTTGAGTTTTTGGCGAAATGATCACGAATTACGAGGGCAGTATGGGATGGTGTATTATCGTGGTGTAAAAACCAAGAATTGTCTTTCCACAATTCCGGCCTTTTTAGGCGGATAGCGTTACGCAAACGACGCACAACGTTCAAATAATATTCCTTGTTGACTCTTTGACCGGTTGAAAGGAATTCTTAATGCACAACACCACGATAATCGAAGAAAACAGTCAACATGACCTTGATTTTTGAGCGACTTCGGCGCGATTTTTTTGGTTTCGGCTCTCTTTTGGCACGATATTCGCTCGATTGATCGGTTGTTTCGGGGTCGTAAGCATAGATCCAAGTCTCATCGCCAGTTATAATGCATTTCATGACACCCTGGTGGTCGGAAGGCATCGTTTCGCACTCTACAACGCGTCGCCTTTTTTCCAAAAAATTCAATGTTTTCGGTACCAGTCGAGATTTGACGCGCTTGAGGCACAAAACATCCTTCAAACTGGTATTGGCTGAGCCTTTCGATATACCAACTTCATCAGCAATGTCTCTAATTGTTAATCGACGGTTTTTCAACACCAAATCTTTGATTTGTTGAACGTGAGCTTCGTCGGTTGAGGTTGATGGTCGCCCTGGACGCTCTTCGTCTTCGACACGTTCACGGCCGGCTTGGAACTCACTATACCACTTGTAAACATTTTTTTTAAACATAGCCTCATCACCAAAGGCTTTCTGCACCATCCTCAACATATCCGCAGCGGAAAATTGATTTCGTAAACAAAATTTAATGCAAATTCTTTGCTCAAAAAATTTCGACATCGCAAAAACGAAAAACTCCCTTTTAGCAGCTCACAAAATGACACGTATCTCAAACACTAATGAATATTTTGACATAAATGTGACTGACAGTACTACCAACCTAAAAAAAAATAATTCTCCAAATCCTTCGACGCACGCAGTTTAAATTCAAATGTCACCTTATTTTTTGGACACAGAGTATAGACGGACAGATAGACTGACGGTCATGGTTAAATCGACTCAGCTCAACATACTGATCACTTATGTATATATAGACTTTATAGGGTTTCCGACGCTTCCTTTTGGGTGTTACAAACTTCGTGGTTAACTTAATATACCCTGTTCAGGGTATAAATATACGTATGTTTAGTAAATTTCAGTAATCTTTTTGCCCCTAACTGCATTTCACATCATTAGCTGGAGGGTGTCTCACACCTTTTATAAATACATATATGCATATTTGTATATGTCTCATTTATCCTCCTCTTAATGGTCTGGAAAAACCCCCCTGGCATTCAGATAGTCAAGCTTGATAAAAAACTTTGCACGACAAATATTACAACAGCTATAATCGCAAGCAAAACGATTATGACAGATAACTGTACATACATATGTATGTACGTGAACTTTCGATCCTTTTTTTTCAAATATATTGTATGATTTTTAAACTTCCGGTTGGCATTATACCCTATACATACATACATATGTATATTTATCAGTCAATATATCTTAGCAAAATTAACTGAAAATATAAAATTTTGTTTTTCTAGCAAACCTTATGTCCAGTATGTATAATAATATAATAAAATTGCTCGAAGGTATAGTCACAACCATACCTTAGTAATAATGCCTAAAGTGTGTGCAATCAGCCCAAACCCGCAATATATTCTATAAAATAATTTCTGACTTATCTTTAAACCCTTCAAAATGTTCTTCTATAGCATTTGGGCATGGCTGTCTCCCGCTTTCCTTATTTTTAAAATATGCAAGCTGGTGATATGTTCAGCATACAGTCCTTAGCACTAGATTTAACGTTTTTAGCTAAGTAAATTAAGTTGTTATCACAATCTTAGTACTTTTGAAGGAAACCTGGGGAAATGAGGTTGGTTGTTACGTAATATCTGACCCATCGACCATATTTATACTAAATGTGGTGGGATCTTATATTTCTAACCCTTATAAGCCATTCTCTGATTCTCCGTGTATGCTCCATGATAGTGCTTGAAGTAAAGGCAGCATTGTACAAGCAAATAGTATGCCATTAAATAATTAGCACTTCGCGCTTGCCATCGAGGCCTACAAGTCATTGTCATTGCTGAATCATATTCTTCACAAATGCTATCTTTAAAGTGATGGCTGCCGCTTGGAGATACTATAAATACATTTTGCCATTAAAGTAGTTTATGCCGTATTGTTACAATCATCACATGTACATATGTATGTATGTATGCAGGTATCTTAATTACTAATTACACAAATTCGCATTCACACTTTTTTCGCTTCACAACCACGCGCTAATTGCGCCAATCTCACTAATTTCAAATTCCACAGCAAAGTGTGAATTCAGCGAGTAATTGCATTTGCCCCAATTAAGACTCATAATGTTCTAACGATCGGAGACGATTGTAATTGCAAATGCATGTACACATATGGTATTTGTGGGCATGTAAAGTGGTTGAGTGTAGAGTCGCGAAGAAGTTGGGAAATATTGAAAACAATGTGTTTGTGAAAAAAATTTTCTCCGCTGTCATCATTCTGTAAGGCACATCGTTTTTTATAATTTTTCAGCCAACAACGTATGTGTCGTCAGCACGAGTTTGAGTATGGGTTCTGTTCCCTGGTGTAATTTGTTAAGGCAGTTAATTAAAAAAGGACCTACTAAGCCCGTTGACGCTAAAATAAAGCGGCTCTCAATAGACATTAGAATGGCAATGACACTGATGGGGTTTTTCATGTTAAAGCTAGTGAATATGGCATGCCAAAATTTATATACACCTGAGTAATTGAAAATAATTGGAAAATGCTGTTGCACTATTAAAATTGTGACAAGTGCTCATGAAATGTCGCCTGTGCAAAATGCTTTGAAATGTGCGAACTTGGGTGTAATATCGTACTCCCTTTTGGAAGACGGTGGTGCTGGTCGCTGGACAAATAAATATTTTTTGCAAACAAATAACACTATATAACTGTGTTAAATCGAAATCGAGAATGTTGAGTTTCTCTAAGAATTTCCCCAACATAGAATTTGCCTTTTCCGACACGTGACAAAAACTCACAGAATCAAACATTTTATTTGCCTATGCTTGTTTGTACACATATACATACATACACACATACATAAATGTATTATAAATATTGATCCTATTGAAAGAGGATTTGCGTGTAGAAGTACTGAGGGAAGCCTTATTTCAATGAGCATCTCAACAGATGCTGTTGTCAGCCCCTCAGGGAATTCTTCGCTCATCGGAGTGGTTATCTCCTCTTCGGATTAAATGAATCCTTTTAATCCTGCTATGATTGGACTGCGACTCAATGCAGTACATTCACTTATCAACCTGATATATTCTCACTTTCTTTCTTTACTTCGGCAGTGTCTCTTACCCTTGCAAGTGAATAAAAATATACGCCCTTACTCATTTCAGTTGCAATTGAACCGTTATTGAAGTTAATGAAATGAAGGATTTGTAAATGGAACACAATACCAATTCAATTCTGTTGTGGACACACAGTTGTTGTTGGCTGCTACACAACCACTTTACCGCGATTTGTGCAACAAATAGAGTACAACATATGCATTATCCGCATAATTGTGTGTGGCCCTTACTATGCGTACGAGGTCATACCATTCTTTGGCTTGTCAGAAAATTCTTCTCATAGACACAGTTATGAAAACGGTATAGCTTACGAGTTCTAGTATAAAATGGGGCTGGCTGTGTCCTGGGTTTTATTTCATATGCCTACATTTTTGAGTTTTCGGCTGCGTCTATCCAACAATCCGTTCTTACAGCGTTTCCTGCTGATACTATTGATGTAATCATTATTTGTTGTAATCAGTAACTTGTGGGCTGAGTGTACCTACATCTGTATATGCGTATTGAAAATTGAGTACCGAAGAGAAGGAGCGGACTATATCTGCTTTGCTCTTAGTTATCGTTGCTTGTGCTACCCCAGATGCACTTTGTTGTAGAACCTTCACCCCAGTGGATACGCGACAGCTGTGTGATTCTTGAGTTCCCACAGATTTCGCACACAGACATATATTTATGAACCATATAGTATACCTAGTGGCTTATCAGCAGCAAATAAAGTGAAATTAAAGCAATAATTCCTTTGTAACTACATTTCTTTGTTCACATTTTCCTTATTTTCTTCACTTTACAGACTGTGCTCGTTGACAATAACGCGCCTATCCATACTGACACCATTGCCCGGCGATATGACGTCACTAACGTTGGCTGTCAAGATGCAGAGCTCCAAGCGCACGCTGCGCTCCCACGAGATACCCATAAACAGCAGTGGTTTTACGCAAAGTGGCGCTTCCGGTGGGGCAGTAACTGGCTCGACTGCCCCCAACAGCGGTGGCGGCGGCGCTGCTGGCAACATTATACAGCAGAGCAACTCCGGAGCTGCGCTTATCGGCGGCAGCAGTGGCAGCGCACAAATGGGTTCGGCCATAATTGGCACACCCGGAAATATTGGAAACACGGGCATTGGCATTGCCGGAAGTGGCAGCGGTGCGTCCATGACGATGGGCGGTTTCGCCGCCGTCGGAGGCGGTGCTACGACGATGCCACTGGCAGAGACTGAACTAGATCTACACTTCAGCTTGCAGTATCCGCATTTTATTAAACGCGACGGCAATAGGTGGGTACCCGGAATTGTTATGCAATGTCTTAAGCGTAAGTGTATGCCTTTGAGTTCGTAGATTTGTTAAGATTTAATGCAAGCAGCTATGATATGAAGCCAGTTGGTGTTTAGTGAATAAATTTTACAGTATTTCATTAATTTATAATAAATATATTGTTATGCTTAGTTATATTACGTTTTTATGTTAAAAACTTTTAAAATTCTTTAATTAATCTTGCATTGCCTACAATTTGTTTGCGATGTGATCCATAAGTTAACACTCTTACTTTCATCATTTCTTTTCAATGCTTGCAATACAATTACTTCAACTCTGGCAAACTGAAACTGCCCTTGAATGTTACCATGCAACAAAACTCCTACACTAATACCACTACACTACTCTACTACCAACAACAATAACAATATTAATGCCGAAATTCGCTGTGATGAAATTAAATTTTTATATAATATTTGCCAATTAACACGAATGTATTACTGACTTATTAATGTACCATAAAACACTGCCAACCAAACAATTACTAACGCCACATTGCTCATTCCGTTAATTGAAATTAATGAATATGAAAATGACATTCTCATTGGTGCTTTGCATGCGTGTGTAAAATGTTTATAATTCATGTGTCATTGTCGCAACCCACCAACTACAAATTTTTGTACTGAAATTATTAAAAAAAAAAAAAAAAAAAACAACAATAGCAATCGCATTGGCTACAATTTACCCTTTTCTCCCTTCTCACGCTCAAATGCACATAGACTGGTTATATTGTTGCAACGACGCAAGAAATACAAATCACGCACCATCTTGGGCTACAAAACCCTGGCCGAGGGGATTATACGCATGGATGCGGTGCTGCAAAAGTCCATGGACATGACGGTCGAACTGACGGCTAGTGGCAAGAACGGCCGACCGGGCACCACGGTGGCGTGTCTGCGCGCCGAACGCGTCTCCTCCATTCCAGTTGATCAAGACAATAAGAATAACAATAGTGTCCTACTAGCAGGTGAGTGGCCCCTCTAAACAACAAAATAAGCAAATTTTAACACTTTCAAGATGCCCTGCGTATGCAGTCGTCTTTTGTATGTGGTCAGTTGAACATTTCTGCTCATTTCGTGAATTAGTTTGCCGAATGTGCTTTCAATATTTTGTATGAAAAATGTAAGTGCTTGCTTGAAACGTGCGTGTTCGGCTAATTTGAAGTGAAATCGGTTTTAATACAGACCGGTAGTGAAGTAGGACAAACAAAAATGCCAATATGAAATATCACTTCTTGAGTCATAAAATTTAATTTAATTTTTTGTAATAATATTTTTTTTCCTAGTTACTAACTAAGAGTTTAGTCAGGGTAAGGTTTTAGAATACACACTCAATTAAATTTTCCTTGTACTTTTCCTAAAAGGAAAACATACTTACAATTATTATTATTAACTTTTTTATATCTTATATAACATATTCTTTTCTATTAACATGAAATAGATTTTGTTTAAAGACTTTGATATTGTTTCACCCAAAATGGAGAGAAAAGCTCGAACAAGCCCACTACCAGTTAAATCACAGTTTAATTACCCGAGAGCGGCACTAGAAATTATTGTTCCAGTTTGAGAGTTTTAAGGTCGGATCGACAAAATTCAACCACAGTCTTTTGTGTAGGTATGATCGTTTATCCCTTTCTTATGCATCGGGCTCATTGGATACTTGTGACTGGCAGGGTGGTTTCTATTAGTATTCATTGGAGTTTCCAATAAGAGCACACATGTTAGTTTTAGAACTCGGAATTTGAAGAATCACAAGACACTTTTCTATAATATTTAAGTTTCGGTATTGCAACATAATTATCAGTATTGTCAGAAGTAAATAAACACAATTAAAACCAATGCTGGTCAACATGTTTGCCAATACCATTTTGTATTCTTTCATAGAGGAGGATGCTATGCATTGGTTCACTCATTTTTCAGTTCAAACCGATATTTCAAAGCAACTTTGCTAAATGGGCTAGAATGGAGGTTCATTCTTATAGAGGAAAGAATTTTTTCTTGGTTTTTAGCAATGGTTATTTCAAAACTGGTGCGTGCATGCTCAGGCTGCTGGATAATAGCGATCCCTGACAAAATTGCAGCAAATCTGAGTCGTTGAGATTAGTCGTAAAGCATCAATGGCACTTTTGATGTTTTTATATGAAACTTAATATTCCTTAATGTTTCATCATAACCGATGAAGACTGTAAAAACAGACAAAAGGGAAATGCAAACAAAGCTTCTGCTATCTATCTCGAACTAAATATGTGTGTGTGTGTGAAGATATTTATAAGGAGTTCTAACAGCCTCAACGGTTACATTTTTATCATTTACGTATGTCTTTCATTTATTATTAAATGGCAGACGTCACCCGAATGCCCCAAATAGCAATTCGAAATTGCTGCCGACCGGAATGCCCATTATATTATATGATCTAGAGGGCGTATGTGCCTCTCAGCCGTATATGTGCACACATTGTTATTACAGAATATTTCACACAACATTATTTAATAATCATTATGGCCCATTTAAGAGTTACTCAACTTGCTACTTGTTTTCATATTTAGTTGCACACATGCACACACACGCTCGTATCAGAGCGTTGGGTAATTGAAATTGTGAAAGAAAATTACACATGCAGCATTCTATTTCCGTGCACTGGGCGAGCATACACATATTTGAGTTGACCTAACACGCCATGCCGCATGTTGCACGAACCGACAGCGAAAAGTGATGTGTGAATTGGAAATTCCGTTGTGTTACAAGTGCTAAGGAATTTCAAAAGAACCCGAGAATCAGAAGAAAATTCGAAACGATGTGTGAAATCAGGCAGCTATCGAGGTTTAGGCGCAACAACAACGATAGTAAGCATGCTTCATTCATTTATTGAATTCGCCATTGATTGGAGGCAGTCTATTTTCGGCAAACTATTTGCATAATTTAATAGCAATTTGCCCAACTCTTATTGAATAGCTTTTTCTGATCTTTGGTCGCCCAAAATGGTTAAAATGCAACAACACGCTGGCTGAGGAAGCAACACACAATCAAGGCGTAAAGTGTAACCTGTTGTGATGTTGTTATTGCAAGGCGCACAGTTGCCGTTTGCTGCCTCAAGCAGTTCGCTAAAGTTTCTCCTTAATTTGGCTGCAATGCTACCCTAGATGCCCTCTTGAGTCCCGCCGTTTTTCAAATTATTGAAATGCTGCTGAAATGTTTCATTCACCAGCCTCAACTTCTTGGTTTCCATCCGCAACTTTTGCATGAATAGTTTTTCAGGTTGCGTTGGCATATTCTCAGTGCGGTTTTACCCACTTTGTTGTCATTCGCCTGTTGCATGCCACATGCAGCTACAATTTGTTGCTGGTTTGGCTTCTGCTATTCCTTCTACTGAGTGCGGTTCATTGTGGTGACTTCCAATTACAATTTCAAATCAAATATTCCTTGCTGCTAAGTCATCTAACAGTGCGCTCAAAAAATTATGTTTTCGTTTTCCAAAGTGCAGATTGGGTTTGTTGGGAAAATGTTTTAATTATAGAAAATATATTGTTCTGTTATAGCTGACGTTTATTCAGGACTTGCTCCAATCTTCCGCGTTGTCTTTTGTAGTCTGACATCTTCAACACGAGGGGACCTCCAGGTATGTTGCAGAAGCAGAAAGAAATCTTTTGTTGACGTTAATTGTGTTCTCGATATCTTGGCTTTCTTTAAAGACCAAACTTTCTTTATTGGATTGGAGTCTGGTGACTGTGATGTCCAATCTAAATAATAAATATAGCTTTCTTGTTTCCATTTAGTACGAGAGTCTGCTCTTATGTCTTAGATTATTGTCTTCTTGCAGTATCCAATCATAGCAGTTTTTGCCGTAAAGCATTTCCGCTGACTTAATAGTTTTGTTCACCTAACGGTTGTATGTATCACCTAAAACTAAACGACCAACCAAATTCGCATAGCAAAGATTATGAAAACTCCTACCATATAACGGTAGTGTTAAGAACTACTAAAAGCGGGATAAATCAATAACTAAATTTGCCAGAGACATTAAATTTTATCTCCGAGATGGTATGAGAGGGCATTAATGGAGCCCACTTTTAGGTGAAAGCACGTATCTCGGGATCCGACCGACCAACTGCCACTAAATGTAGTACAAATGTGACATTCTTCTCATATTGCTATTTCATAGTGCGAAAAGGGACTACAGCCACGCCTTTGCAATTTTAAATTCCATCTAAAACTTTCCTTTCGAGTACAAATCAAGAAGCATTTAATGGGATAAAATATTGCACGAAAAACTGCTGAATACCGAATATTTGAATCCCAGTACCTACAGTTGAGTTTTTACTGAAAATATTGGGCAATGTGTCAGATTTATAATTGAAATAAAAAGAAAATCCTTTCCAGGTAGTAGTATGTCTGATTGTCTGTTTTACATATAAAGGTGTATCTTTGTGCTTAGAATGTATAAAATCAGGTAAAAACTCGCTAACAAACAAGCCTTATGCACCTGAAGGTCTTCTACGTTTCCAGTGTCTTCATCTTGGTCAGTCCCCACCTCTTGACAAATGTACAACTTGTTTAGACAGCTTCTTTCGGTAGAAAATGTCAGCATCTAAGGGACCGTTCAAAGAAGTTTTAAAATAGTGGGTGACGCCCATATCTAGGGAGCACTTGTTATTTGTTGCCTAGTTTTTCGCAAATTTCCTATAGTATAATCAGGTTCATTGATTTTCCTTCGGTCATGTCTATGTAGGTTTCAAATGTTATGTGTTTTTTCGTATTGGAACGTGATATACGTAATCGCTTAATTTCATACGTACATGTATGTATATAGGGGGTGTTAGGGTTTTTATTTCGCTTCCACTCTTTCTTCTCCTCGGTTCGGCCAGCCATCAAATCTTGACTGAAAATATAAATAGAAAAGAGCTGTGAGTGTTATATACGCGTGTAATTTTGGCTGGCTGCCAGAGCGCACTCGTCGCGGTGCAGCCTGAGGGTCAATGCGGCAAACAATGTGTTAAACTTTACTTACCTAACACGAGTATGTTTACCGCACGACTACACTGACGCTTATGTATGTTATCTATGTAACTGTGGGGTATGCATAATAATCGTAGCAGAGTCATTGCAAAGCCGGTGACGGATTACACTGTGCGAAACGAATTATTAATATTGCGGCAGTTTTCAATTCGCTTAATTTTATTCAATAACTTACTCAAATATTGGATTACTTTTGCGAAGTCATTATCTCTTTAAAATTGAGTTTTATTAGTTCGAATCCTAGTTGGCAGTAATTCATCGTATTCTTGTCGAGGTGACCGCGTTCTCTCTTTACACTATCACTGCCAGTTTTCGCTTATGCGGTTGTAGCCGAGTTAACAACAGCGCGGCAGTTCTTTCTTCTTTTCGATATTTGGCGTCAATTCGAGATCCCAAGTGCAGTCAAGTCCTTCTCCACTTGATTTCTCAAACGAAGTGGAGTTCTTCCTCTGCTTTCACGGGTGGGTACTGAATCGAATACCTTCAAAGTTGGAGTGTTCTCACTCTTATAGAAGATTCTACTTTCTCTATTAAGCTTTGCAGCTCGTGTTATTTTCTTCGACAATACATACATATAATGAAGACGTCATAACATAGGTAGTCTCCTTGTCTGAAACCTTGCTTTTGATGTTCCTCAAAGTTAGCTTCTACAGCCGTCTTAAGTTCAGACATAAAGCCAGCTTCCTTAACCGCATTAAATAAGTTTTCCGCCAAAATCAATAGATGTGGAAATGGGATAAAAAATGGAAAAATATTTTAAATTCCTTGCTGTGTACTACGGGCATGTATAACCATCGTATGTTCGAACGACAAATATCCCGTTAGTTTAAAATTGGAACCGGCTTCAAGATCATCAAGCATGCTTAATGAGTCCATCTATTGACAAATATACTAATTTTTTCATACGTCTTATTTTCTTCATTTTGTCATACTTAGTTTTTTGTAGTTTATTTAGGTGGTACGTACAAAGGCATTTGTCCTTGTTCGAGATTTACCTACTGAACTTACACTCACAAGCATAAGATGCCGCACTCTTTCCTCAGGTCTCTCATCGACTGCTCTCTAGTCAACAACCGAAAGTACTCTGATGTGAGTGTGCTCGTGTCTTCGTCCTTCGCTGCTCGGGTTGGCATTTGCATGAATGAACGTCCACCCGCATGTTGTTTGTGGCAGTGAAATGGGTCTATTGTTCTCAATGGGGGCTAGTGGCTCAAACGCTGGATGCTGGGTTTCATGACGCTTAGCTGCGCTCGCCTTCAAGTGTTTAATGACAAAATGCGTAAATTGTGTCAAGCTGCGGTGTCGTTGAGTTGTGGTTATGAATGGCATTGGTGAGATGAGCAGCTTGCCTCACCGCCAGGTGCTGAGTGTTGTGCTAATGCTGGGAATGGTGGTTAACGGTTGGCTTCCTGCAGTTGTGCTTGACTTTTTAATGCTTTCATTGTTATCTTCCATTTTTGTCTTTTGGTTTTATTTGATTCTTTTTGTCGCGTTTTTTGTGTGGCAAACTCGTGGGTTTGTGTGTCTTTATGCCTTGGATTGTATTAGTTTTGTTGGGGTTTCTTATATTGCCGCTGGTAAAATGGTTCTTTTCGTCGCTTTGCCCATATTTTCCGCACCACATTCAATGTTTTTTTACTTTCCTGCCCCGTTTGGTGGGGTTAGCATGACTTGGCCCGCCTCACCTGGAAATTACGAACGGGCAATTGTATGCTATTCTTGTCACCTGATGTACGTTGATATGTTCACTTTATTCTCAACGTGAATTCTCTCAAGTTGTTGGCAACACTTCGCGCCGGCTTCTGCGAATTTCACAACCCCGCGGCTTTAATTGTGTGACAACCAAGGATGTGGAGGTGTCAAATGACAGTGCTAATTAATTATAATTTGTTATGAGTGTTGTTGTTTGACGTGTTTGTGTCGCTTTTACTTCGGTGAATCAGCAAACTGCCTAAAAACGACAATTTGAAAGAAGTCGACTAATATCACGAAGTGAGTTGGCGAAATGCCTGAAAGTATGATTTTACAAAAAAGCAATTATGCAACTTTTCTTCCTAAAGCTTCTTATTACATTGTGACCCTACCTTCAAGAACCCCAATGAAAGTTGCCCGAAAATGCTTGTGCATAAACTATTTGATATGATTAGCATTTTAGTACAAGATTTATGCAATCTGTAAAAATGAATCAGGCGTAGAAATGGAAAATAGCAAAAAGTAAAACAAAAAAATGCTGTTTGGACGCTTCGCATTTCTCTTGGTTGCTCTAGCATTCTAACACTTACGACTTTCATGCCGCTAAGAGAACAGTGAGTAAATAATTGCACATCTTCTGAGAAAACCCTATGACTCATGTAATCTTATAAATTTTTACGGCTCGTGAATACTGCAATCATTTGAGTTAGATATATGTTGAGGTATTTGCGGCGATAATAACACCATTTATTTTTCCATACTTTCTACCGTGCATTGAACAGTTTTCGATCAATTGCATCACTCAGTCACTAAAATTGTATGTCAAAAGTTTGAACCGACTGGATCTGCCCACATGAGTCAATATAGAGTGCATCAACACCGAGTCATTCACCTATTTCACTCTCTAACCTGCTTGAAGAGTTCACCTGTTTGTCTTTGGTGCTCCGCAGATATCATGTTTCATAATTAGTATCTCTTTTCAGAGCTATAAAAATACCTACCGAAGTAAGTTTCCACCTGTTAATTCTTTTGAATATTTGTTCATATTCTATTCTTCACTTCTTCGTGCCACACGCGTATCTCTATTCTTCCAACGCTGTTGTTGCTAGCTGTCATTTTGTTACAATTTTATTCTTTTAGACTACTTGAAGCTATTTTCGTAATCGAAGGACAGTCAAATGTGAGTGAGTAGAGTTGCATGAGTGGGTTGTATGACCTTTCGCTTTTGTTATTCCTACTCCATAAAAAGACACTAATAACTTGCGTGAGAAGAACATAAATTTGAAATTGAAAACATTATTTATAGCTTCAGTGCGTGTTAAACATATGTACATATGTAAGTACCGTTTACTACAAATGCGAGTATTCTCTCGCTTAGAATCAATAACAGTTGTGAAAATTCACTCTAATGATTGGATGCGTCAGTTGATATTCATTTAATAGGTAAGCGTCAGATGGTATCAGTACAGAAAATATCTACCAGGTTAAGTAAAGGGATATCCTACTTACTCTACTCTTATCTATTCCTTAAAGAACTGGTAAAGTTCCTTAATAAACATCTAAGAAGATCAGGAGTTGAATTGTAAATATGCACAGTGTTCGGCCATAGACGTATCATTTTAAGGCATTGAAAACATCGAAATATGCGTAGCAAAATCACGGACATGTGCTTCCAACACTGCCTTTTTAAACCACCTCACGTACACAGTTATTTGCGCAGATGCCCTGTTTACCTGTTATTGTCCCTATTTATAGCTCATTGTCAACATCTGTGGGTTTTGACAATATCATATCAGCAAATAGAGTGTGCACAGCCCTTCTCCAAGCTGTCATATTTCCAGACAGGCACATATGTGCATTTATTGGTTTAATATTGCTGAGCTTTGCCACATGCCAAAGGCAATCACTAGCTCGACGGCGTCGTGACCAGCCGGCTAAATGGGCCTCATCTCGGCCACGGTAGAAACAGAGAAAGTAAAAATAAAGCCGAATAGTAAACAAAAAACGTAAACAAGAAAATGCCTTGTAAAATATAATCAAATCAATGAGTCAATTTGAGTTCAAGCAAAGATAACGGAATGAAATGTAGCAACATCCCGTGTATGACTCCGCAGCTGCCAAGCCAACGGTGGTTAACGTGAGGCGCTCGGGGTGTAGAGTTGTGAAACAGATTGTGTAAGAATATACCGGGAATTTAGCCAATTTCTGCAATTATGAGTATATTTCTTTAGTCGACCATGTCTTTTACATTACTCAATTTATTAAATCTCCATTCATCATTCGCTTTCCAATACAATCGTGCTAATTTCGCCTCCTTTTGTAGACACCCCATTAACTTGAAGAGGATCGAATAGTGCGCCGTACCATAAAGTCTACAAATTGCATCATTAGTTTTGCTTGATAAGTTTTATTGATGGAAAAGTTGACCCTTTCAAGGGACGAAAAAAAAATTGTAAATGCAGACAATTTACGCCGGTACAAAAACAAAAATATGTAATTTGTTGCGCGTGCGGTTTGTTCTATTTTTGATATCAATGTGTAGTAAACAAAAATATTAATACAATTGCGGCATTCTGCTCACGACAGCAATTGAGCATGTTGAACACAGTGTAACACCACAAGTTGTGTTGCCGAGCAGCTAAAGTACGTGAGTGACGAGAAATACTCCACATTCTCGTTCTGCTTTGAGTTCGTAGAAAAATAATCGTGTGTCGGCCTCCGCCTTTGCCGCGCCTAAAGAGCTGTCAACAAGTGCTCAGTGACTTCACGCACATACCTGACCGTGTATTGGCGCTTATTAGCGCCCGCCCAACAACCTATGCCACCCAAAGTTTGACAGAAAGAAGACGCGGTGCAGGAGATTTCATGCCGCATTAATTATTGCTGTCGGCGTGTCCAGAGGGGTGCAAATTCTAAGTAATATTTGCTTGTATCTTCTGGTTCTTTCATGAAGGGTGTACTCGTACGTGTAAATTTTCAAATACCGTATCGGAAAGCATTGGTATAGTAAATATTATCAGTGTTGTTGTGGAGTCTGTTAAATGTCGGAGGCGGAATTCAAACCCACAAAAAGTTGCAAAAGATGCCTTAGAAGCTGATAGTTATTGGTCTGATGTTCGGAAGAATTTGTATTGGTTTTCGGCATCATGACAACCAATTTGATTCGATTTTGATAGATTTGAAAGATTACGCTTTAATTTATTTCCATTTTCCATTAAAATACTTTGAAAAAATAAATAAAGTATTATTGAAACATATGAGCACAACGTAAAATGCCTTAGTTATAGGATTCAAGGGAAAATTCGACGTATTCCTAAGAGGGTTCACGAAATGTGTTAAAGCAGATTTGATCATGTAAATATCTAAATTTTCTCAGTAGCACAAATTCTTGAACACCACATCAATCCTGAGTGAACGAAATATGTATAAGGTTAGGTAGATTTATCTACAAAGGGTATCTCCCCCTTAATTTCACTTTGCAGTATCCTTCAAATTATTTGAGGACTCTCAATGGTTTTCTCTTTTACTAGCCTAACGCTGATATCTGCCAAGTTTACGACTTTAGGGCTACACTTACACCAATAGTGTGATAAACTCAAATTATACCCTCATAGTACTAGCACTTGTTTTTAAGCAGCACATTTCCTAGTGGGTGTGTGAGGGCACATACACCCGCTCATTTACCCACATATTTGTAAATGTCTGATGCATTCAAAGGCGATAAAAATACGACTCATATCCATTTTTTTGTTTTTGAGCACTCGCATTGCACGCCTCGGATGGGCGATTACTCACTCGCTAAACTTTTACTCGCTCTAAGTCGCATTGGCTAGAAATGCTTGAGTGCGAGAGTTAGCCCGGCCGAATGAATGACTGATTGTTGATTGCTCGCGCGGCCCAGTGCTAGCGAACAGTAGGAATTCGACTACACAACAGATACCTCGTTGGCGCGGCACAAGCGGCTCGTCTAACAATAAACGCTAAAGCAAGCCAGTGAACGCGTTCGCGTACGCGCGTATTTTGACGAAAACCTTGACAACAGTCGCGCAGTTTTTGTAGCGCGTTGCGGTGTGTTGAGGGCCAAAAAGTGAAATGGGTTAAAATACTAACAGAAAACAATTTTAACCTGAGTGATCAAACAATAAATTATATGCGCATTTAATTGTGATATCGTTAGATTTTGTAGTGCCTTATAGGCACTCAAGAGTGCACGAGTACCCACTTATGAGTAATCTAACCAAAAACAACCACATAACCAAGTGTGCCGCGTGTGTAGCTATTTAAAAAAATCGCTAAGATCTCGAATCTTAAAGTCAAGTGATGTAAACAGTCTTATCAGCTCCGCAAATTATCTAGAAAGAGCGTAATCTGGACGTGTCTCCACAGTTATAGTTCCTTATTATCTGTGCCGTCTTGTTGTCATACAATGCCGAATCTACGCATCCAAAACAACAATAACAATAATGACAATAGCAACACAAACAATGTTCAAGCCACAAACAAAAGACGAACGTTGCGAAAGTTTATGAGCTTAGCTCATAACCTTAAGAATACCAATAATAACAATCATAGCCAGAATGCCATTCCGAATCCCAATCCACAAATTACCACAAATAATCCACATGTACATAACCATAATTATCGTGCAGATCGCGTTGCTGAATATTCAGACGAAGACGAAGAAGGAGAATTCAGTTCTGGTGAGTTCAACGATGACGCCGCCGAGCTGGGTATCACCGGTTACGATCCCAAGCGGGACTACAATCCGAGCAAGCACGACATGCGCAAGTACCGCAAACTGCAACGCTCCGAGGTGGAAGACGTCGCTCTTGGCACCAACCCAGTGGATAGTGACAGTGAATTCGAGATGAAGGACAAGAGCTCGTCACGGGCGAAGATCAGCCGGGTAAGTACATTATACTCGCAAATTAGCCGCGATTTTTGGGAAAAACACATAGCCGAGTGTTGTTTATGCATTTTTCTTGAAGATTGCGGCAAAGAATTTTTTGGGGAAAACAAGTTAAGAAAATGCGAATGAAAAATTACTAAGTGTTTGAACAGTGTTCGAAACATATATAATATTAAGCATTGCAACAGAAAATTCGGACATTCTCTGGATTACGAATAAGAGCGTTGCTTTCTTTGTTAATAACAAGAAAAAACGTTAACTTCGGCTGCACCGAAGCTAATATACCCTTCACAGGTGCATTTCTGTTAGTAACTATGTGTCCAGTTTGTATGGAAACTATATGCTATAGTTAACCGATCTGAACAATTTCTTCTGAAGATTACATTGTTGCCTTAGAAAATAATTTCATACCAAATGAACTATGATCTTGCCAAATCGTGAGCAAGTTTTGCATAACTCAGGACCAGAATTCCGATCGTTCAGTTTGTATGGCAGCTATATGTTATAGTGGTCCGATATCGGCAGTTCCGAAAAATGAGCAGCTTCTTGAAGAGAAAATGACGTTTGCAAAATTTCAGAACGATATCTTAAAAACTGAGGTACTAGTTCGGATATATACAGACAGACGGACATGGCTAAATCGACTCAGCTGAACGTACTGATTTATATACATACATACATACATATATATGTATATACTTTATAGTGTCTCCGACGCTTCTTTCTGGGTGTTACAAACTTCGTGGCAAACCCTGTTCAGGGTATAAAAAGCTTGATTAAGTTGCCTAAATTGTCATTAACATATGATGTACAACATAATTCATGTAGGGTCGTTGTCTGTTGCTGGGACCTCAATCGAATTTATTATTTTCCGTTAGCTTTTGCGGTATAAACATATATACATATGTTTGTATACGAGTATGTGTACATCATTTCTTTGGTTTAGATTGTTTTGTGTCTTTGCCTGCGCTAAATAATTAACCATTTATTTTAAAAATAGCATATTATTCATATTATATGGTGCATGGTATGTGGTATTAGGTATACTATAAATTTGTTTTTTATTCTCAGCAAGGGTTGGTTCGGTCTTTCTTTATATGTTGATTTTCATAGCGAAAGCATATCTTAATTTATATTATATTTTTAATAGAATCTGGGATACAAAAAGTTGTGTTTCAACAGCAATTATTATTCAAGACAATGCACTAAAATCTGAAAAAAATGTTAAGATCGGACCACAACAAAGTACATATAGCTGCCATACAAACAAACCGAACAAAAACCATGGATTTCTTGTATAGAAAGTCTTTAAATTTGTAAAGGGTATTCTAGTTTCTGTGCAGCCGAAGTGAACGCTTTGTCTTGCAGATGCCTTGTGATCACCAAAAGTTTTATTAGTTAACATATAATACACATGTTGCTTTGCCACGGCCCAATTTAGGAGTAATCAATGATAATCGCAGTCTTTTTTTTGCCAGGTCACCACCAAATGTATTGTTTTTTTATTATATTTCATTGCAATGCACTTTATTATAATATAATCAGTATAAAATAAATATAATTTTTTATTTTTTAAGGCGTTTGTAAGTGTAAATAGAGTCTTTATGAAAATAATAATAACAATTATATAAGTAGGTGTAGCGTGAGTGTTATTAACGTAACCGTATTTGCAGCTAAACTGTGAATAATAATTGCAAAAAATAGAATTATCTGACTCAGTACGATAAGTCACGATTTGTGAATTTCGTAAGCTCTGCTTTAGTGATATTTTTTAAAGGCATAATTGAAAAATTTAAAAAATAACGTGTTTTCGAATAATTTTTAATTTGCCAGTACCACCGTGACTGATGACACCATTGCAATTACAAATTTTCTCGTGCCAACCAAAATCTGATTTGAATGGTGGACGTAAAAATAATTAAGTTCGCGAAGTATTTCTTTAAGTTCTATAAGTGTAGGAAGAAAAGGCTTGAACTCTCTAGAAGCCCAGGTTACTAGACGATCATATTTTTATACTCTCGCAACAAAGTTGCTAAAGAGAGTATTATAGTTTTGTTCACATAACGGTTGTTTGTAAGTCCTAAAACTAAATGAGTCAGATATAGGGTTATATATACCAAAGTGATCAGGGTGACGAGTAGAGTTGAAATCCGGATGTCTGTTTGTCCGTCCGTCCGTCCGTGCAAGCTGTAACTTGAGTAAAAATTGAGATATCATGATGAAACTTGGAACACGTATTTCTTGGCTCCATAAGAAGGTTAAGTTCGAAGATGGACAAAATCGGCCCACTGCCACGCCCACAAAATGGCGGAAACCGAAAACCTATAAAGTGTCATAACTAAGCCATAAATAAAGATATTAAAGTGAAATTTGGTACAAAGGATTGCATTAGAAAGGGGCATATTTTGAGGTAATTTTTTTGGAAAACTCTACAGAAACGTTTCCTTCAGGTATTTACATATACAGTTCAAAAATGGAAGAAATCGGATAATAACCACACCCACCTCCCATACAAAGGTTATGTTGAAAATCACTAAAAGTGCGTCAACCGACTAACAAAAAACGTCAGAAACACAAAATTTTACGGAAGAAATGGCAGAAGGAAGCTGCATCCAGGCTTTTTTTAAAAATTGAAAATGGGCGTGGCGTCGTCCACTTATGGACTAAAAACCATATCTCAGGAACTACTGCACCGATTTCAATGAAATTCGGTATATAATATTTTCTTAACACTCTGATGACATGTACAAAATATGGGTGAAATCGGTTCACAACCACGCCTTCTTCCAATATAACGCTATTTTGAATTCCATCTGATGCCTTCTCTGTATTACACATACATATAAATTAAAATACAATTCAGTACACAAATTGATGTAATCTAATTAATTTTACAGCAAAATAAAAAAAATATGTAAATGACGGATAATGAAATCTCGATTATCACTTTATCATGCGAGAGTATAAAATATTCGGTGACACCCGAACTTAGCCCTTCCTTACTTGTTTTTTGGTGTGTTTAGGGCAGCAGAAGACCCGAGTCATTATTCAACATGTCTGTAAAATAACGGTCACAAAAATCTCTGTGCCAGAACTTTTAATTTCATTGTTTCAAAACTTAATTTTTTATATCCATTTAATTCCATCATAGAATTAATTACTTCGAAATTATTGCCACCAAGTTCATTAGGGCCGATGCAATTAATTATTTAACACAAAAATGAGTGCATGAACCCTGGTTCTATGGTAATACACGGCGACAATCAGCGTCTGAAAGTGTTTTTCCAACATCAAACGGGAAAAAACACACGCGTTCAGACTAAACACGCATTTCAACATTTCAACACTGATACCATTAATTTCTGTGACGTAGAAAAACAAAGGCAACAAAGGCAACGACGCACGAGGAGTACACCTGAATGGCTCCGTGTATGTATGCGAGCAGTAGGAAGCATCAAAAATAAACGCTTGCACCATTTTGATGCCTTCTCTTCCGACAGCAAACACTTCATCGCAATCTATGAAAATAAATGTTTAGAAATTTAAGTAAATATATTTATTTTGAAAGCCTTAGGTGGGCTCAGGCTCATTAAGTTTCCTGATATTTTTTGTTGTCAAAATAAAGTTATGAGTAACAGATGGACTACCTAAGCTGCTTATCGAATGCATTTCGGGTGCTAAGAGAACGAAACATGGCACCGATTTGGAATTCATGCAGAAAATATTGAAAGTTGTTGGAATAAAATGTGCCAACATTTCCGCTCTGCGTTCTACTAAGCAAACTCACACACACGCACAATTAATTGCTTATCGGCTTGCCCCAAAATTCAAAATTATTTACAAACACACGCACAAACTGTACAAGAGTTCGTATTTTGTTTTTTTTTTGGTTCCCGCACCCTTAATCTACACAAAAACAAATTAATAAAGTTTCCTCCTGTTTGCACGAATTTATCCCCCAAAAATATTTCTCCCTGATGAGGCCTAACTTTTTAGCTTGTGATTCTTTGCCGGTTTGTTTGCCAAATAGATCACGCTGCCGCTTATCCTTTGGGCGAGTTTATTTTGTGTTTTAGGAACTTGTTTTAATAGGCTTCTCTTTGCAGACGCAGCGACTCGGCAATGCCCATTGGCAAGGGTGGCGCGCCTTCATTGTAGGCGAATTACAAATGCAAATTAGGTTCAACACTTTGTGTAAGTAACTTTGTTTTTGTTGGAATCCTATTAAGAAGGTTGGAAAGAAGCTAAGTTGTGAAAAAATTAGAATTTTCGTTTAAGATTGGGAGTGCTGGCGGTAATTGGAAGCAGCCTAAATACACTTGTTGTTATCCAGAGTTTATCTCAAGGTTTTTTTCTTTGCTGTTGTATCTGCAACACTGCTTCCGTGTTGAAAGAGGTGCTTAAAGCAGGTCGCCGTAAAGTTTATGACTGATTTGATTTGTGCTGCATTGTGAGTAAATGTCAACATTTGTGGCCCCACCTGCTGTATGCAGCGCCACTGCTCAAATTCATTGGAGTTCCTCTTTGCCGTCGCCTGCAGAAAGTGTGAAAACTGATTTAATTTAAATTTAATATGTCTCTAGGGCCTTATCTGTTTATGTGTGTAATTATGCACAGGCACACACATACACTTACACACTAACTCTGTTTTGCAAGTGCGTGAGACGCCAAAACGCCAACATAATTTATGGGTATGTACATAAGTACAACTATATATGCATATGTATGTATGAATAGTATATGTTTAGTGTATAAGTACATGCAAATGTAGACATGTCTTGTATTATTAAATATACAAGCTTAGTTAAGTAAGCAAAAACGACGCTAAAAAGCATGGTTACCGTCCTAATTTACAGGTTACCATTTCCATCAGCCTATGCTTGCATGTATGTCAACGTCTCATCTCCGCAGTGTCAATTGTTGCAAGCAATTTATATAATTAACTGTTTCAGCCCCTCAAAGGTTTTGTGCGTTGTTTTTCACCGTCATGTTCATGGGGCCTTTCGTGTCACGTTGACGCGTTAATTAAGTTTTGATACTTAATATTTCAAATCCTCACATTTCGGTTAGTTTGTGATTCTCTTTCGCTTCACGTCGCCGCGCTGACGCCTGTCGTCCTATTATTAGAAATGGTTATTTACCATAGTGTGTTTAGTACATGAACCCTTCATTGTAAAGGGTTTCTCATTTTTTGTTGACGAACCCATATTTCTGGTCAGTTAAGCACAGAAATACCTGTGGGGGATCTCTGTACTTTTTCTTTGAATTCTATTCGCTCTCACACGCGCCCACACAAGCTTGTTTATTTAACCTAGAATAGCAGAAATCTAATTAAATGCACATTTGCGCATTGTTGCGGTTTCTTTTGCGGTGGCTTTCTGCCTTGGCCGTGATATTTCGGTGCGGATTTATAATAAGGCATGGATTAAAATATCAGTTTCTGGCGTTTGGTGTCTTTTGTTGGCTAGAAGCTAAATTGGGCATTGATAAATCGGTAATTCATGCGAATCTTGAGTCTGTCAACCATTGGTTTCGCTAAGAACATTTTAAAAAATTGATTGTTGCCTATTAATAGTACGGTCTTCATTGTTCTTCGTGTATTTTTTCGGGAAAAATAATATGGTTACCCATCAAAATTTCTATCGAAGACTGAATAGCTGGCAGATATTTTTGGAGACACTACAGTATTCAAATTTGTAATGCCAGTACATTTTTTTAAATATTATATGCAATTCTATTCAAATTCTCAAAATTAAAAAGATAAAGATATCGAAAAAGCAAGAAGAGCATTTATCTGCGAATCTTTTTCTGAAGGAGAATTGCACAAAGGGACAGACAAATTATTTATTCTCAAAAGTTTTGAAGTGAAGTTGTGAAAAGACCGTTTCTATTGCTATTAACCTAATTGGCTGTGAGGAATAGTTTATAATTGCATACTTACATATGTATATAATCGAAGACCTGCGCACAAACATGAAGACATACAATTTTCGAAAATTGCTTGGAAATCAATTCAAGGCTCCTGAATTATTTATTTGAAAAGCACTTCGGTGCACTTCGGATCATCAAACAATTAAAGAGCAGGAAATTGTTTCAAACAATTACGTAATGGTAAGACAACCTGTTTACGTCAATCGAAAGAGACGTCTGTATGCATAGACCTCAGTTAATACCGTTAGGGTATCATGCGCCAAAGTAAATGGCAAACATAGCCGCTGTTCTAGACCTACTTGTTTAAAATGTTGTAAATTTTTTTTTGTTTAAGTGACGCTTTAAGATTTTTTAGCTGAAGGTCCTACTGGGAATAGCACTTGAATTATTGATTAAATTTCATATATTTTATTGGCAATGGAAAACAGAAGAGTTATTTTCAATTTGTTTCTCTTTTTCAGACAATTTCATTACAACAACGTAATTTCAAGCAGAAAATTGTCGCTTTGCTGAAACGTTTCAAAGCCTCCGAGGAGTTGGAGGGCGAGGTAAGCCGTGGCACCGCAGCTCTTCGTGGCGAACGCGATTTGGATGCACTCTTCCAGGAGCTCGAATCGCTGTCGTGCTGCGAGGGCGACGATTCTGGTCCCGACATGGACAGCCTGTCTATTGGGTCGACACCAAAACCTTCGCTGCGCCCATTCTTCACCAATTCGCGGATAATGCTGCACGACAATAGCGCCTGTGGTGGTAAGTTGTTAAATACTGGAATGTGAATTGCAATCAACTAATTCGTTATGGTAAATGGATGAACTATTGTATCTAATTGAGGATGTGTATTTCTTTCATATAGGAACATATACATATATATACATATTTAGTTCGAAATTTATTATTTAAAATATGTATACTCAGATTTTAAATTATTTGAAGTAATTCTGAAGTAATTTTAATTTATACTTAGATCCTTTAGTTCACATTCATTATTCATTTTTGGTAGGTCACTTCTGATTTTGTAATTTTGTTTTAAAGTCGGCGTTAGAGTGGTTTACGGCTTTCATTATCATAGAAACACTCATATACATAGCTCTAAAATATAAAAATATTTAAATAAACTAATATCTTTGTAATATTTATGTACCTATACATTTCATACATAACAGTTTTTAGTTTGTAAACATTAACAGACCATTTTTCACTCGACCACAATTGTTCCATTAAGCATATCAAGTGTCTATGGAAATTGTCAAAAGTCATTAATTTTGTTTTAATTACTTAAGAAGGCTTGACTGCCTCCCCGCAGACTCACTTGTTTGCCTGCAAGTTTTTTGTGCCCATACATATGTACACCAACTAAGCCCTTGACTAAGCATCAGCTCGCCGCAGGGGTCCGACAGACGTTGTTGAATGTCTTGTATGTGTAAACCTTGACAAATCTCTCTTAAAGATTAAAGGTTTTGCTCAGTTTTCATTAAGAAATGTGAAAATTTACTAATTTTAAAAGAGCTCTTAGCAATTCACACAATAATATGAAGAAAAAGACATCCTCCAAAAATATTAAAATTCTTCGATTTACACATGTCGGGAAATTTGTCAGTATTATTCCCTTATTATAAGCCTTGACCTAATTGAAATACCACAACAATAAAAAAAATAAAATAATAAAAAAGGCGACAATTATTCACTTCCTACTCATGCCGGTCACTACCGATCAATCTTTCGATAGCCTTCTTATTTTTCTCCTAATGCAAAGCTGTTGCCGAATTTATAAATAAGTTAAACGAAAAGTGGACGATGTTGCTTGGTTCAACTGTAAACGACTTAGTTTGGGCGACAACTTTATTCCGTTCACCACTACAGCAACAAAATGTCGCCTGACCTCTACCCGGTCAGGGTTGATTGCTTTTGCTACTGGCGGGCAAGTGCCGTACAAGGGCATGGAAATGATGAAGGTTGCCGTGGCGCAAGATGAAGGACCAAACAGCTTCGTCCTTATTTCAATGCAGAAAATTACAATGCCCGACAAATGGCAGAATTGAACAAGGATGAAATTAGCAAGGCCGGATGGCACAACATGTGCATATGTATGTAGCGGCACACATATGTACGAAGCGCAAAGCGAATTCGGTTTTCTAACGCAGAACTAATAGTAAAAGTAAAAATAGGAAGAAGAACAGTGCCATTTCGGTGGCCGCGCTTTATTGAATTGTGCATTTTGCAGTGAGACCTCAACATTATTTCGTCATTACATCTTTTGACATACAAAATTTCAATTTTTTAAAAATCAAATCAAAATTCGTTTTTGTATTTTTCACCAACTTCCTTCAAAAATAGAAATGTGTAGTATACTATAAGGCAATTGAGGTCGAGTTAGTTGGGCTGAAAAAAACCATTGTTGGTTGTGAAGCCTTCTCAGTAATATATCTGTAATAATTTCTAACTTTCCCGTTAATTTTATCTAACGCGCCGACAAATTAGTGTTTAAGTGGGCAGCTGTACTGTAGATCGTCGCCTAAAATACAAAACAACGTCCTGAGAAAGAATTCGAAAATAAGTTTTTTGTGGTTTATGATTCACTACATCAAACTCTATTTTCTATTGTTTTTTTCCGTTTCCCGTAACTTTTTGAAAAGTCATGTTGTGTGGTTTTGCATTTTAGGTGACGAAATAAAATAGTTTAACAGAATTATATTTCCGTTTTATGAGTATGTAGTACATTTCATTCATAATTCCTTATTTAAATTTAATTTTTTCGCATCTTTTCATTATTCTGCCTTGTTGCATTTTGCAAATTAGAGACTAATGTGTCTAAGAGTAATTCTGTACATATACAAATATTTTGATTAGAGTGCAGTAATAGTAACGATTTCTAACTTCTACGATTTATGTTAGATAGAATAAATTACATAATTTAACATTAATTAATTAATTTTTTGGTTTAGCATTTGAGCTATAAACTACTAGCGTAACAGTAATGTGAATCGAAAAGTACAATAGCGATTAGTTAGTATCGTGGTATCGTGGTTTGCAGCATCCTATCACATATTCATCATTTTGCATTAATACTAGTATAAACTCATACACACATCCGTACATTTATCCAGCTAACTTTGATGAGCATTACTTCTTAAGTATTCATAATTTATACTTATACATTGAAACATACAGTATGTATAGTACATTGATATTTGGCGTAATTGACAATAATTATTAATTGACTTAATTACTTATGTATTTGTTTCGATCGAATGAAATTGCATGGCTTGAACGATTTCTTTTGCAGGCAACTTTGAACGCAGATCATCGGATAAAAGCGACCAATTGACCAATTCGTCATTCAATTATGATAATACTAGACAAAAATGCATTCATTTAACAAACAATAACAATAATTCGGCAACAACACCAGGTCTGTGTAAATTCTCTCTACCAAAAACCATAAACAACTAAAACATTAATCAACATTATACAAAAAAATTAAATACAAAATACAAAAATTAATTAATTCTTTAATTACTCTGTATCTATCTACTTGATTTCTTTTGCAATATAAACTATTTAATTTCTTAAAGTATCCCCCGCTCCATAACTCACCTTTCACGCCTTCCGTTTAACTCTCTTCTTTATGCTTCCTTTTTCGTTTGCTGATATAAAGACAAAGAGAATAAGTCTTTTTACTTTTTTTTTTGATTACGACTAAAAAATTGGTTTCCTATTTGTTATTTTATCCTCTGGGTTCTTAAATTTTGGTTTCTTTTGTTTTTATTTTTGTAAGCTTACACTCAACATAAGAAACACAGCCCTTTACACCTAATGAATATGCGTTCATCCCACCTATTTACTTTCGAAATTATTAATCCACACGAAATTAAATGAATGTTCGCCCTTTGTTAGAATCCTATCACTTTTATCTGTTGAATTCTGTTTCATTTGCTACGTACGAGTAATTTGGCGCGTAAATGCTGGTGATGGACTGCGAGTGACACAAAATTTTTGGCGTAATGTGCCATAAACCAAAATTAGTTAACGAGTTAGTGAGTTCGTGAAAAACATTTAGCGGAAATACTCTTTTCCAATAAGTTTCCCTAGAAAGGAAATCTGCGTGTGTGCAGAAAATACGAAACTTGGAATCAGGAGTCAGGAAGTTAAGATATATGTACATATGTACAGATTTGGAGCTTCTACTGAAGGCATGGCTTTTTGGCTCGTCATTTTCCAGTGAAGTTTAGAAAATTCAAATAATATTTTTTGTCGCTCTCCATTATCAGCAATCTTATTCTTGGTTAGATTTATTGTATTCATAATAAAAAATTGTATTATTCTAATTTATAAATTTATTATTTTCCTTGTGAGTAGAACTTAGTGCTTGCTGTCATGTTACTAACTCCTATATTTAAAAGTATATTCGTTTATTGTCGTACTTATTAACTGTTATTTATGAGTAAGTTTTACAGTCTTCCTTACATAATTATTTAATATGAGGATATATGTATGTAGATCAGGGATTAGATACGGGAAAAGTAACCCAACAAATACTTTTAAGTCCTCTTTTTATTTTAATTAAAAATAAAGAGTCTTTTTTATGAGTTCTCATTTCCAATAGGAACTGCCAGTTGTGTATTTTTGTTAAGTACGGTTAATTCCATGTGCTGGAATACATACAAAGTTGAAAAATATTATGTAATAGTAATTTGGCTCTTCAATAATTTTCTGTCATTCCATAATTGATTTTGTAATTCGAACTTTCTGTTTCATTACCAATACGATTTGAAGGGCTTCAGCTATAACCACAATTAAAGGTAGAATCTTTAGAGTTCATATTATTAAGGAGGATAAATACATCAAACTTAAGAAGAAGAAGAAATACAGGGTGATTTTTTTGAGGTTAGGATTTTCATGCAGTAGTATTTGACAGATCACGTGGGATGTCAGACATGGTGTCAAAGAGAAAGATGCTCAGTATGCTTTGACATTTCATCATGAATAGACTTACTAACGAGCAACGCTTGCAAATCATTGAATTTTATTACCAAAATCAGTGTTCGGTTCGAAATGTGTTTCGCGTCCGTGTCCGATGAGCGATGAGGCTCATTTCTGGTTGAATGGCTACGTAAATAAGCAAAATTGCCGCATTTGGGGTGAAGAGCAACCAGAAGCCGTTCAAGAACTGCCCATGCATCCCGAAAAATGCACTGTTTGGTGTGGTTTGTACGCTGGTGGAATCATTGGACCGTATTTTTTCAAAGATGCTGTTGGACGCAACGTTACGGTGAATGGCGATCGCTATCGTTCGATGCTAACAAACTTTTTGTTGCCAAAAATGGAAGAACTGAACTTGGTTGACATGTGGTTTCAACAAGATGGCGCTACATGCCACACAGCTCGCGATTCTATGGCCATTTTGAGGGAAAACTTCGGACAACAATTCATCTCAAGAAATGGACCCGTAAGTTGGCCACCAAGATCATGCGATTTAACGCCTTTAGACTATTTTTTGTGGGGCTACGTCAAGTCTAAAGTCTACAGAAATAAGCCAGCAACTATTCCAGCTTTGGAAGACAACATTTCCGAAGAAATTCGGGCTATTCCGGCCGAAATGCTCGAAAAAGTTGCCCAAAATTGGACTTTCCGAATGGACCACCTAAGACGCAGCCGCGGTCAACATTTAAATGAAATTATCTTCAAAAAGTAAATGTCATGAACCAATCTAACGTTTCAAATAAAGAACCGATGAGATTTTGCAAATTTTATGCGTTTTTTTTTTTTTAAAAGTTATCAAGCTCTTAAAAAATCACCCTGTACATCAAACTAAATTCAGCAGTCGGCAAAGACCAGCTGCTGCCATTATTAATGGTAATTTTGGTACACGATTGCCTAGCGTCTAGTATCGCCCTAGTCGTCATTCATTAGAAAAAGTTTTATTAAAAAAAGAAATATTTATGTAATTTCATTACAATGCCCAAAAATGCATACATTTTTTCATGCTTTTTAACATTAGACATTTTATTTTTCGCAATATGGGCCAATGTACTCCCGGTCTTGTCAAAAATCATATTTTATAGAGTCGAAGTTTCAGTACTTCCTTAAAACAAATTCCTGACGTTAAATATGACATTATTGAAATTATTATTTTATAGTCTGGTTAGCATGTTATCGCCTAGAAGAATTTATACTGCAAGTATTTTCTCTCCCATTTCGTAATTTTGTCCGCAAAAACTGTAAAAACGAAAAGTTAATTTTAAGTTAGTTATATAAATATGTAACCCCTTTTTAAATATTAATCACACTAGAACTATTATGTAAGTGGGCACTACCCTTATTTGGATGCCTCGTTATATTTCAGAGGTTCGTGTTACATCCTTATTCTCTTAAATTCTTTTTTCCCTAATCATTAATTGCAAAACAATGTAAACACAGTTCCCTGTATTCTAAATACTATGTATGCCTTAATTTTCGTTATCCTCAGATCGTCCGACCGACTACCGGAACGACAGCTCTGGCAATGAGGGCAACGCTTTCAATACCGATGGCCAGAACTCCGATCCACAGAACAGTCCGCCACGCAGCGACAAGGACTACATGCGTTTGCAGTTATTGCAACAACAACAACAACAGCAGTTGACTCCAGTGAGCGGAGGTGGTAACAGCGGCAGTGCTTTCACTTTCAGCGAGAAACGTTCGCGGCTGTTCCGGACATCGAGCAACACACCAAGTGGCGCTGGCAGCGGCAGTGGCGGCGGTGGTGCCGTTGGCATGGGCATGGGTAAGAAAAAGCAGACGCTTAGCTTAACAGCTGAGCCGCGTTCAGTATTAGAGACATGTCTGTCGCCGACAAATGTCGAACCGCGAAAACTGTTGCTCGATCAATTGAGCCGAATATTCGCCAGTGAGGACACAAATCTTCCCGATGTGGTCACAATAATCAGCCCCCCTGAGGCGCTAAGTGGCAGTGCACTAATACCCAAACTGACAACGCTGTTGGCAAACTCCTTCAAGCCAGCTTTTGTACCGCAAAATACGGCGGAAGTAAAGGCGGTGCTGCAGGCGCTAATGGGCAAGATACAAAAATAGTAAGTCGCAAGGTAGTGTGCTTTCGATTTAGGTTCTAATTTTGTTCGCTCTTGCTTTTAGCTGCAACTCGAATGCGAAGCCACCGAATACGGTGAAAATATTACTGTTGGGTGGCGATTGGTTACAGGGCGCAGCCTTGCGGCATTACGTCGAGCTGATGGGTGTGCGTCCACCGGACTGGCTGAATCATTTGCGGTTCTACATTGTGCCGATCGGCAGCGGTAGCACAATAGCGCGTTATCTCAGCCAGGTGGATTTGACATATGGTGCCATGTTTGGTTCGGACAATTGGTATCAATTGTGCGAGCGCGTAGCGGCGACTGCGGCAGCGGTTAGTGCCGTAACGACGGTGAATGCCTCGGCGTTGTCAACGACGCTCGGCGACTCGGTCACGGCGAATAAATCCGACATTGTGGAGATGGTGCAACGCATACAGCGTTATCTACACGCCGCCGGACCATGCACTCAGATTCCCATTGGTGAGGCTATGGTCAATTACAAGGACGAGGATTCACGTCAAATATTCGTGCCATTCGTTAGTGTGAGTATCAGCAAACTTATTTATATGCAACTATTATTAATTAACAAACTGTTATTATGTACAGGATGTGCGCATTGGTTACTTGGAGGGTCCACAAGTCTCACTCGATCTCGAAGAGAATGCCACGCAAGCTGGCGGCAATACTGGCGCGCAACAGTCGCTGCATATGTCCAGCGCCATACCCATTGGCAACAGTAATGCCACGAATTTAACTGGCGCTGGTGGCGGGGGTGGAGGCAACAACGCTCCGTCTGGTTCGCCACCCCAGAGTGGCAGGATCTCACCCCCTCAGCAAACGCCACCCACGTCGGCGAACGCACTACGTGATCGTGGAGGCGATTCGATTAACACACCCACAGCGCAGTCGAACGCCGCTTCCGAGTCGGTGGAGCTGCAAGTGGATTATTGGCCCATTATCCGACCCGGAGATTACACGCCAAAGGAAAAGAGTATCACACGTGGCGGCGACCAGGGTGGCAAGAGTAGCATTAAGAGCACATTTAGAAATCTACAAGTTTGGCGGCTACCTCAGAACGCCCAATTAGGCGAAATGTCCCATGGAATGACAGTGAATTTCGCGACCAAAGAAAAGAAACAAAAACAAAGTAAGTGGCCTGGTGATGCGCGCTCTTTTTCTGTTACTAATTTTGTTGTATTTCTAGTTATGCGTCTAGGCAAGAAAAAGGAAAAAGACCGAGATCTCGAAAAGGAGCAGTGCGTCGAAGGTGTGGCGCGTTTGATTTGCTCCCCCAAACCGTCGCACCCAGTACCGTTAAGAGGTGAGTAATGACATTAAATAGCTGTATTGAAAAATATTAAAATTTTTGAATTCGATTTTTATTTGTGATGCTTTGTTTTATTAACTTCTTATTTGCATGCATTAACTCTGTGAATGCTTTGAGGCCTAGTGTTTTCTTGTATAAATAGTCAAAGCAAAGAATGAATAATTAACGTATAATTGGTGTATTTGCAGTTTTCATCGACGGCACAGAATGGACTGGTGTGAAATTCTTCCAGTTGTCTTCGCAATGGCAAACACACGTAAAGAATTTTCCAATTGCTCTCATTGGTTGTACGCCAATGTCTTGTTCTGAGATATCCTAGTCATTTTAAAAACAATATTTAAACCGATAAAATCTAAAAAAAAAAAAATATTTAATAATCAATGTAACAATTCTACTTATATAATAGCAGATAAATATGCATATAAACATGTAATATCTACGTTGGTTATCATATTGTATGTAGTACCACTGCTACTTAGTTCAATAACTTAAAATTATTACATTATATATATTTGGAAATAGACTTACACACACACATCTAACACACATCCACATTCAAAAGGCCTTCGCAATTGCGTTTAAAGTCTCTATTGTGCAGAGACCTTTGCTTTTGGGATAAAATATGATTTTTCTAAAAGACAGTTATGAAATTCGAAGGCAAACCCGCCCGCATCTTTTGTTTAATTAAGTCCAATAACTTGTACAATACCTTTAACGACAATTTGTGGCATCAATATGGTTGCTCCAACCCTTTTGCTTGTCCACACTGCTA
This sequence comes from Bactrocera zonata, assembly GCA_037783105.1. Classification (NCBI taxonomy): domain Eukaryota; kingdom Metazoa; phylum Arthropoda; class Insecta; order Diptera; family Tephritidae; genus Bactrocera; species Bactrocera zonata. Next base: position 1,272,100 of record JBAWJQ010005039.1, on the reverse strand, counting down.
TATAAAGATACACTTCCATATATATTTTTTATTTTGAATCCATGTAAACGCGTTAAGAAACATATACATATATACATTTATTTTTTTTATTGTGTTTTAATGCCAATTTGAGTTTTGAGCTGAATGTAAAAATAAACAGAAGAATATTTAATATTAAAAACGCTTACTTATATAACTCGTATGTACCGATGTACAATTTAAAGGAAACTAAGTGAATTGCGAAACTAAACCATGCTTGCTAACCGTAGAAGTAGTTCGACATTACATATACATACATACATGCATACAAATATACAAATAGAACAATGGTAGCTACGCCGACAATGTGTTAAATGCAATATGAAACTTGAATATCGAGATACAAGTATGGCATACAATTTATAGCTTCCTACTACCACCAGCCATATTGTAATACTAAATAATACTAAATGTTAAACACAAATACAGTACATATACAATTTATCAGAATTATTGAAGTACAGTTTAAACTCATAAGTGAAACGTAAATTAACATTAAAATGCCACCGTGTTCAGTGCGCTGCGGTGACTGAACTCCAACGAATTTCCATCAAGAAAACACCTGTATCCGAATATTCCTTATTAAATATTAGATATTAAACAAACAAAATACAAATCGAACATGTTATGAAACGAGATAGCATAAAGTACATAACCGTTGACAATTCTACATAGAAAGCCGAACTTTTTGAACTCATATAGTGTGTTATGCTAAAGAAAATTATAAAAGAACACAAAAAACCGTTCAGAAGTTGTTTAAGCTCCGTTATGTTACTCATTTTATATAAACTAATTCTTATTTCTTAAAATTGAATTTCATACTTATTTATTCGGCATCATCCACAATTGAATCGAGCTGCCTTTCAAAAACAGCGTTTGAAACTGGCACGAGTAATTATTCAATATTTAGAAACCTTAATAACAAATTAGTTTTCATACATTTTAATAGAGGGAGGTTTCCTTTCTCTTTGTTTGTAAAAATATCAACACACATCACAAACTAACATCCCACATCTGTTAACTGTATCTAATATAAGCGTTCTTCCTTAAAAAATAGCCCAGACAGCTAAAATACATATTTTTCTATTTTTTCGAATTTATTTTTATATATTTTTTTTAACTGTTTGATATCGTCATATTTTATAAAGAGACTGCAGAAACTAAACTCACTCGTTAATTTAGTTTTTTAATCAATTTGAGTTTACGGTTTGCAAAAACAAAAATAAAAGTATCACACGCCACACTCGAAGTTTAAATCACTCGATTGACTGGCTGAAGATTAAGGAACAGCAGTAACGAATTGGCATGCATGAATGTGGATTCTATTAATTGAAAGAACTCTTATAAATTGTAAAGAAACTCTAATTGTTGTGATCTAAAGTAAAAAAAAATGTAATATAAGAACGTCAATATTTGTAGAGATGTCTATGTAGTTATCTCAAGTGCGATATGTAATATAAGTATATTTAGTGAAATGTTTATCCATAGCATTATTTGTTCCAAATACTGAAAACAGTACTGCTGGTGCGCATCGTAATTTGTTTGTGGTGCTCCAAATTATGCGGTTGGACCTTGAACTTGTGGTTGGAAATTTATTAGGTATTTAATTAATCTGTCTTCATATACAAAATTTTTAAATTACTATATATACTCGTACATATGTACTCCATGCATGTACGTACGCCCATATATGGCAGTTGCTCTCGTTCCATAAGTTCTGTGAATGTTTATTAGAGTGCATACATACATAAAACTTTGCATATATATTTAAAAATTATAATTATAAAATATATACATACTATACTATATATACCTAATATATACATATATATATATATACCTTAAACTGTAAAACATTAATATCACTTATTTAAAACATTAAACATTTAAATTAGAAGAGACGAAATCGTAAGCGTTTCGTCAGTGAGAAAGAAAGGTGCGAGCAAGAAATATGCAATACATGAGAAAGTGATGATTTACAGAGTGAAAAGAGAAATTCAAATAAAACAACATAAAATTTAGTGTATAAGCATTTTTAATATAGTAATGAAATAATGAATAAACAAAAGATAAGACTTGAAATAATACATACAAATATAATTTCAATGTGTTCAGTGCTTAATTTTGATTTCGCCTAAATACAATACATTTAATTTTGAATTTGTTTTTATTTGTTTGGGTTTGTATGAAATTGCGCATTCATCAAATTGTGCAATGCGTGGGGCAGGTGGTTTTGAATTGGCAAGTGATCAAGTATGTGTTGCAGCATCATTGTTAGCATTGCATTGCCAGCGTGTCTTCGCTTGAATAGCTGCAATAGGAGGAAATAAAATAAAAGCCTCAAGACGTCAACCATGACATTATAAGCGACATATGCTAAATTAATGTACGTACTCATGCCACAAATGGGAGTCCATTGTTAACTGAAAACTTGAATATATTAAGTAGTCAGTGAAATCGTGTTGTTTCACATCTGTATATGAAAGGGGCTACAGGGACATACATAGTATTAACGTCGGTATTAGCCTTTTATTTTGAGTGCTTAAATACTGGACTTCGGTTTCAATTCTGATCACAGCGAATGTAACAGAATGCTGCTGATAGTTTTTCCAACCTGAAAATACTTCCTCTGAAATCGAGTAAAAAATTTTACAAGTCGCATTGGCTTCAACCTAAATCAGATTTAAACGCCGATCCATTACAAATGTTTGCATATAAATATATTAATATTATTTGCTTCAGCTGTCTTGTCTGTAGGTTTATTTCTCGTTTGAATAAAACAATAAATTACATATCGTCTCTGTGCAAACAAATATTGTTATGTGTATAACTGTAACGGCGAAATGCGTACGAGGGTGTGTTGATAAAATAAATTTATTTCTAAATAATTTTGTATCGAAAATTGCAGTCTAACGAAATTCCGAATTATTAACCCTGAAAATTGTGCAATAATGATTTATCTTCACAAATAAGTATAATTAACTTTTCTCGCTAAATAAATAACATATATGCATGTACCAAGAAATGCTTAAAAAGTTCATTTCATTAAAAGTACGAACATATTTATATTTTAGGTGAAAGTTATAATATTGTGATTGACTGAATTTCGTGGGAATTAATTGTAGCAAAATAAACTACATATACATACATAATATAAGTACATACATATATGCAATATTTAACTGAATGTTTTTATTCTTATACGTAGTGAAGTGCTGACAAGCCTTTTTTGGAAATGCGTAAAGTTATAAAATGTAATAAAGTTGAAAAGCTGTAAAACTTTAATAGTTACTAAGTGTGTTTATTGACAAAAACAAGAACATAATAATAAAAATAAATAACTAAATAAAGACATACATTTATCAATATTTAAGAGTTCCAAATTAAATCCGTGTTTTAATGCTGCAATAAGTTTGCAATTTGTATTTATATTCTTTTCAGATTGGTTACATTTTGTTTTTGAAAATAACATGGCAGTTTGTAGAAATTTAATCTAAATATTCCAGAGTATAACCGGAGCAACGGCTAAGGTTTGGGACTCCTTCCTTTTCTCGAATAGATAAATAAATTTTCTTGCGGCAACATGTTTACAATAATGGCACGTTCTCTTAAACCTAAATCACCGCCAATACCACCAGGTGGCAGCAGAAAATCACAATCGGGATAACCTTTCGGCTGTTCGAACTCTATCAGGTTGACGTTACTGTCGCTTAGAGCGCTCATTGACCACACCGCCAGATTTTTCGCTTTTCCGTGACGCGCCAAGACAAAGAACTGAAATTTTCAAAAATATATACAATTCATATGGGGTCGCAAATATATTATGTGCAGTAACAATTTATGTTACCAACCTCATTTTTATCGTTTATCAAGTACCCGATGATGAGTGCCCAATGAGCTTTATGCCCGTATTTTAGGCAAGGCGAATGGTTGTAGTCAGGATCGTATCTATATGTATATATTTGTTAAAGCATGTGTTAAGGAAAACTTTATTTTGCTGATATTTTGTCAATATAGAAATAATGAAATAAATACATTTGTAGTGATGACGGTTAAGCACATTTTACTTTATTTAATTATATGATTACATACTAAGTTTTAAACATTTGCTTTAGCCTACTCTCATGGGTGGTGATACCAATATTACGCCGTCTCCTCGCACAAAAAGCATTGGGATTGTTCGTTTTGTGGTTTTATATACTTCTTCATAAGTTTCTTCATCGATTTCTACAGTAGTTACTGTTTCTTCAGCGTCGCCTAACACCATGTTCAAATGTTGATCAAACGCCTGCAAAATACAAGATAGTTTGTTATATTGAAATATAGTTTTCAATTGCAAAGCCGAACACTATGCTCATCTACATTTCCAGATCATCTGGCTTTATACAATAATTGACTTAAACGAAGATTCTACATTTTATTTATAATTTAAATTGTTTAATTATGCATATTGCTTCTCTTGTGAATTTGGTGAATTTTGATGCTTGATTCCAAACTTCACGCAATCGGTTGCGGGACTTAGCTCATGTTCGCAATTTGGGAATATTTATATTTGTGACTACGCTTTCTACTTCTACTTACATGAAGACGTCCTCGTAGTTCGCGTTCATTTCGCATTTTTACGTACACTTTTTCATCCAAGCTCAGTCTAATCAAGTCGAGCGGCTCCTTGACCGGCAACACCTGAATCTGATGGACGAATCAAGAAATTAAGTGGCATGTGAAATGAAATAAACTTTATTGACTTACTTGCTCCTCTTCGGTTGCCATTTTATAAATGTTACGTTTTGAATAATTAAGGTATTATAGATTATTTCAAACTAAATAAAATGTAAGCACACCAAATGAAGCAACTTAAGAAACGCGCAAATGTCAAATCAAGAATAAATTATATATAAATTTATCTATGCGTCAAATTCTCTTTGGAATGTCAACGGAACTGTCAAAAGCTGTCACAAATCAGCTGTTTAATAAAAGCTGATCGCTCAAATGCATCAGATAAATTTATTTAGCCGAAACATTCCGGTATCAACTGAGGATAATTCGCACTTTTACCAAAACTCATTTGAACGATCAATATGTGAAATATGTATATATATATATTTTTTTTTTTGAAAACGGTCAGTAATCCGTACGCGCACGACACATCGTTTATACTCGAACACGTTCCACATTGTGAATGTGTATATTTTAAGACTCTTACGTAAAGGATACGGTACAAAAATGCAAGCACCCGCCTGCAATGCTGATCTGACCTTGACACAGTCAAGTGGGCCTTGGTGTAACTCGCAATGCGCTACCGCCCTCGTTTGGCGTTCATTGGCCGATGTATTATTCGTTGTGGCTTTTGTTGTTGTTATCACTTCGGCTGTAGAAATATTTGCCGATTTTAGAGTATCACAAATAAGTTGAAATAAGTTTTGTGCACTAAACATTTCGCCATTGTTTGTATACTGAAGATTCCTAGCAATCTGTAAAAGTTCGCTAGGGTTTGGTGCGCCATTCAAAAGCATGCTCAACGCGGTTAGACCACAGGTGGGCCCTTCTTGTAGAATAGTGGTCACTTTGTGAAGCTGACAATGTTGCGGAGCACTGTCCTCACATACCCGTGCCAGAAAACACGCTTTTTGTAACTCGGGATATTCCAGTGCCCAGATACATGTTGGCAGTTGTTGTTGTTTGGGCGGCGGCAGATATTTCTTGGCAATGTTTGGCGGATGTAGAGCTGGTGGCGGTGGCGTGGCAGGCAAGGTTTGCGACATTAGACTTTTCTATTTTCTAGTGATTATATAATAGCGATGACCTTACACACAAACATAAACGCGCAGTTGTGTATTTATGCACCGTATTTTTAGCACTACCTCATATTTGTTCGTTTACGCTCTAGCGGTTACTCACTTTTCCCACGGCCTACATTCGTGTCGGATCAATCAGAGAACGTCCATATCAACACGCAAGCAAAACGATTTTTGTTCAATTATTTCTGTGTGAGAATTTCGTAAATATTTACGAATTTAGGGTGAAAGAAATGTAAAAAATTCAGGGCGCCACCTATGAAGTGGAACAAATAACTCAAAACGTAACGGAGCGAATTGTAACGCGAATGCAATCCAAAACGTTTCATATAATTTAAATTTTAAAACATTTTATTTATGTTTATAAAAAAATACAAAACTTATAAACAATAAATTATTTGGTTACTAAATTTTAATTATAAAACTATTTAGCTATTCTGCAATTAAACTTTTTACTAATTTCTTTTTCTTCTAGAGGAGGGCGATTTTCTCTTCGAGCTCTGCCATAAATTCATTATATGAGTCTCAAGTGTGGTGTTCTCGCTGGGCCGTGGTGTAGTGTTGGGAAGTGAAAGTTCGCTGGAGCGCGAAGCTATGGGATTCCACAGAGAAAACCTCTAGTGAAGGCGTTTGGTCAGGAACCACGGGTAGGCTTTCGTTTTTCTGACCTTCCGCTGCTTTTGCTGATAAGAATTCGAGAATTTTCCGCGTGTGCCTTGGAAAGTATTTTTCATTTTGATTCACTGGCGATGTTTTGATGTAATTATCTTGGCTCGAAGGAATATTTTTTAAGACATTTTTGCACTCTCCTTTGCCTAGTATCTTCCAGGCTACAAAATGATAAAACACGCAGTTAGATATTTGCATACTCATGTAAATCTTTTTAGAATGTATACGAAAATGTAGTACATAACGAACCGGTGAGCTTGAAGGTCAGTCTGTTAAGTGCAATATCAAGTGAAAGCTCAGTCAATGAAATGACACATTTACACAAATAAAACAGTTAACATTTTTGGCTTTAAAACTCTCTGATTCTATTAACCTAATGACTCCATAAAATCGATATTCTTATTTTTTTGTTTGCAAAATAGTACTCACTGTTTAAATTGTTTCGGCAAATAGCATGATCCAGATGGCATTGGTTGATTATGGTGTAATTAACACCATTCCGTGAGATACATATGGGATCATAGTCTGTAGTACAATTCAAGACACATCTTCGGCATTTGCCTTCGTTAACCACAACCCAAGCTGTTGAATAAATATTAAAAACAAACTCGTTAAATTAGTTTCGTTATTTTTGAGTTGATCTCGTACAATTTTAATTATACTTGTCCAAATTTTCGGGTTAAATATATTTTTCAGTTTCGCCCGGAATTGTCAATTGTTACTTGTCAATACTCACATTCATTTAAAATGATATTTCTTAGCAAAAGCTCGCATATATTGTCAAACTTGTGCAGCGAGTTCTGCGATGAACTCCCACAAACTGGACCAGCGCCAAATTTACAGACCGACACACGATCGTTCACCACTGGCAGGATGCGTATATTGTGTGGCGTTGCGTCCAAGGACGACTGTTCGCTATGCCGCGCCCCAAAAGGCTGGTTGTACTGCAACATGCTTCTCATTTGTCCTCCATGTGAGCTGAAAACATCCTCATTCATATAGTTGGTGTTTTCGATGTTTGGTGTCCATATGACATCACTGTTCAAATGCTCCTCAGGTGCGTTCAGTTGGAATGTCACAGTCGCACTGCCCACCGTGCTGCGTTTGCTAATCGCATTTTTGTGTGTTTCGGAACTCGCGTAGTCTTCTGCGCACACGCCCTCCGAGAAAATTTTCCAGTCTGTGAAAAGGATTAACGGATTTTAGTCTTCAGCAACTGAAGGTCGGCATACTTAGTATTTATTTTGTGTGTGTGCGTGTGTGTCCTTCATACCTTTGTTAAATCTTACGTTCTCTGCATTCACAAGACATTCGTTGATAAATGTCGCCTTGACGCCAAAGAGTTCAGCGCAGACCGGGTTAAATACTTTGGGGCATGGTATGGACTTGCCCATGTTCCCTTCTCTAACATCTTGTCCGTGTTTTATTTTTTCCATTTTAGTAACGGACTTTCCTTTAGATGCTTTAAACGGAGTAGCATCGGTGGTTGGAGCTGGCAAAGTAGGGGTTGGACTTTGCAACAGCTTGACACAAGCATCATCGGTGGTCAGTTGCCAATCTGAAACATGGAAAACATTTCGAAATTTTGACTAGAGATTCTCGAGTTTAACCTCAAAATTCACTAATATTTATACAAATGGAGTCAAAACCAAGTAGGTACTTCAGATTTCTACAAGTACCATAAGTTATGGATCGATTTGATTGCGACTATGCAAAATTAAAAGTTGTTTACTTCGGTTTCCTCGACGCGGTTTTTGTATCGTTTTTCTTCTTTCTTCTTTACTGGCTGTAGACACCGCTTACGCGATTGTAGCCGAGTTAACAACAGCACGCCAGTCGTTTCTTCTTTTCGCTACGTGTTTCCAATTGGATATTCCAAGCGAAACCAGGTCCTTCTCCACATGCTCCTTTCAACGGTGTGGAGGTCTTCCTCTTCCTCTGCTTTTCCGGCGGGTACTGCATCGAAAACTTTCAGAGCTGGAGTGGTAACAGAGGCCCTTGCACTGACTTGAACTCTTTAAGGGCTTGGTGCCCAACAAAAATGAATAAGCGGTACTAAGTACATAAGAGAAAGCATACTAGTCATACAAGGACCTGCGTCCGTTATCCGTCCATGGATTTTGTAACCACTTGTATATAATATATATAGAGGTTGTACAGTTATGCTGCACAATTGCCAAGTTAAACTGTTAAAGACAAATAGGAGCTCACCATTGTCGTTGACGCATACATCGCGCGCCATGTCACAGAGTCCACTAAAGCGCCGAACTTCACCACTGCTTACATTTCGGGCACAAATCGCCTGCTCGTTGCCTTCGCAAATTATAAGGCCACAACTCGGCCGGCAGAATCCCAACGCAATTTCCCTAAAAACTTTTCGCATAAAATATTAAAAATTAAAAGTACAACAAAAATTGAAATATTTAGACAGAACGAAAAACGAGAAAAAAAAGAAAAAGTACAGAAGTGACAACAATGCAAGCAATTTCGGAAACTAGTACATTAATCGCGCGACACAGTGGCCCATAAAGTTCGTGGCGCACAGGTGGGTGGAACTCACCGGGCCTCGCATCCCCTGCGTCCGCGTGGTGGCTCTCTCGGTTGGCTTGCCTCAGCAAACATTCACTGCCAAAGAGCACATAGTCCACACCGTTCGCCGTGGCACAAACGGGCCGCCATCTAGGGTTGTCTTCGTCGCCGCAGTTTGTCAACGCTGTGTCCATCAACAGTGGCGGTGGAGGTGGCGCTTGAAGCGACGGCTGCTCGCTGGATGTTGAGGCTCTGCTGCCGCTGCTGACCGTGGCCGCGCTCATCAGTTGGGTGAGCAGTAGCCAAAAGTGAATTGCGGCGTAGGCGACGCGTGGGCCTGGGGGCACGTGCAGTAAGCCATGCGATGCCAGCATTGTCTCCTCTGGGTATTATGTTGGAGCGCTAAAGCAGTGCTGTAACTGTGTTATGTGCTGTAACAGTATCGAGCGTGTGGCGACAAATATAAAACCGCGTATGGCAGTGGTTAGAATTCGCTGGTTTGGCGTTGCACGTCTGTGCTGCAATGGCTTTAGGTTTCGCCTTGACTAATCGTCAGATGCTGCGACCGTAATGGTTTTATATGCACTCCGCAACCACAATGAGGTAGCCGGCTGTATCGCACGTTCCCAACTGTCGCTTGAACTTTTCATATCAAATTTTCACGTGCTGAGATTGTGCCGCGTCGCACCCCTCCAGCGACCCGAAAGTCACAAACCAGCTGCTATGGCGGGTGCGTGCAATTCTTTTCGGTCTCGCATTTCTGCAGAAGGTGCTCGCGCTCAGCCAGCGGCCATTAATTTTCCAAACTTGCGCTGCTCGCTCGCATGCAATTGCGTCGCCGTGTGCATGCATAGCGCCAACCGCATCGTAAATGCTACTTATGTATTTTGCTGGGTCAGGTGTTGTGGCGATAATTGTGTTGATTCCATATTTTCTTGTCTGCTGCGCACAAATGCGCCATTTCGCATTTCGGTTTGCTTTGGCGTTGTCGCGTTGGTGCTTTATCGCCGCGGTGCTTGGCGGCGATGTTGTCGGTGGCTACGTGATTTTTTTGACATTTTTGCGCCGCAAGATGTTGGCTGGCGCGGCTGACGGCGGGCGCCGTTTAGTGGCGTTATTTATCGCTGAAAATGCTCGCTTGATGTTCCCAATGCATCTTCAGCGAGTTATTCATTCATAAAATGCTTATCTGCACACGATTTGCTACACTTGATAACTTTGCGGAGAAATTTGCACAAATCGTTTTAACTGCTGCGAACGAATTAGAGTTGCCAAAGTCACTGACATTTGTGTGGCCGAGTGGTTATCAGCTAGTTCCAGAAATGTGCTCCAATATTTATCTTTGCATGAATAAAACAAAGTTATTGACGCTATTTAAATCTCGTGAACAACTAAACCGATTTTGACAATCTCTGACTTGTTGAAATGCTTTTATTCTTCTTCTTTCATCATAGAAAGATATGTAATCCAACAAAGAGTTGAAATTATTAAAATTTACTACCAAAATTCGGAGTCAGTGGCTTGAACTTTTAGAGCGTTATCTCCAATTTCCGGTCATCATAATCGTCCTGTCCGATCAACAATTGAGCGTCTAGTGAAAAGATTTGAATTCGCAGGCACAGTACAAAATGTTCCCGTGCCACTGAGACAAAGAAGTGCCCGTAGAGTCCAGAATATTACTGCTGTCAGCGCATCAATTGAGAAAGACCCCAATCAAACTAGCGCACGTCGTTCCCAAGCGTTGGGCATCTCTCTGATGTAGTTGTGGGGAATTTTGCGAAAAGATTGCGGCCTACATTCTTACAAGATCAAATTCAGGCAAAAACTGAAGCCGCTTGGCCACCGGAATTCGTGAATTGGGAATTGAACAACTTAAAATTAATGTTGGATTTTCATTGAAAAACCATCTTCAGCGATGAGGCTCATTTCTGGCTGAATGGCTTTGTGAATAAGCAAAATATGCGTTATTGGTCAGGCAGCAAACCACACGTACTCCATGAGTCACCATTGCATCCCCAAAAAATTACATTTGGTGTGGTCATTGGACCGTACTGCTTCCATCACGATCAATACCGGCACATAACTGTGAATGAGAATCGCTACCGCTCAATGATAACCGAATATTCTTGGCCCTAACAGGATATTTTGGTTCTAACAGGACGGCGCCGCAAGCCACACAGCGAATATCACAATCGATTTATTGAAAACCAAGTATGGTGAACGTGTTATCTCACCAAATGGCCCAGTCAATTGGTCGCCTCGGTCATGTGATTTGACGCCATTAGACTATTTCCTGTGGGGCTACGTCAAGTCTATGGTCTATGCCAACAAGCCAGCGACGATTGATAAACTTCGTACGAATATGGAAATTGATGCATAACGGCCTATTTACGCTTGAAGCCCGTCTAAAATTGGGTTCCTCGTCTGCACTTCTGCAAGCGTGCCTTTGATGGTCATGCAAAAAAAGTCGAGTTCCATACATAATGGCATCAAATGTACTTTCACAAGAATAATTTTGTTGATATTCCAAATCGTTTTTGTTTTATTAAAAAAAAAAAAAAAACTTTTATAGCGCTCTTATTACAAAACCCATTACAAAATTAATGGTGCTCTGCGTATAAATTGCAGAGAGTCTGGCTACTGTATAAGGTGATACGGTTTTTTGCGTTTAAGCATTTCTTTCCATTTACTTTGAGTGTTAAGAGCTCTGGCTTCAGTGTTCACATATTCAGAAAGTCTTTCCATATGAGACTTTGCATATTTATTCATTGATGCGGCAACTGAGTCAGTTTCAAGATAGCTTTCAAGATCGTGACTGCGAGCAACCAACGCACATTGACGGCGCATCTTAAAATTTTGTTTTGGAATCGCTGGATTTGTGCGGCAGTACTAGGGCTTGAGCAGCCCCAAAGTTGTATCCCATAAGTCGAAACTGGTCTGAACACCCGCTGGTAGACAAGAATTTTTTTTATATGTGGATAGGGCAGAGTTTCTACCCAGTAGCCAATACATGTTTCTGAATTTTATTTCTGATTCTTTTTTTTCTTTTTGATATGTGCACATCATCCAAGTTTTGGGTCCAGGGTAATGCCTAGGTCAGTATTTGACAGTTCTGTGATGTGGAATTTGCACACCGTTTATGTACAGAGACATGTATCTAGTAGTGTTGCATGTGAAAGCTATATGTACTGATTTAGTTGCGTTTAACTTTATTTGCCTTAGAGCTGTCCATTCAATTATTTTTTTTAAATGTTCTTGCAATTTTCCAATAGGTGCAGCAAAACATAAATGCTGACAAACAAAACCGCAGTATCATCAGCTAGTGTTGCTGTGATACAATTCTCCTCGTGTGGTAGATCCCACGTAAAGAGTATGTAAAGGATAGGTACTGACACACTACCCTGAGAAACACGAACTTTTATATCCTTTAAATCAGAGTATGTATCTCCATTTTTAATTCGAAAAAAAAACGGTCCGAACGGAAGGTATGTATGATTTAAGATATTGTAATATTCTTATGGTAGAATCATCTTAGTTTTGTTTAGGAGACCGCTATACACTTTTTTTCTTCAAAGGGATTTTCAATAACTCGAGTATAGTCAATGGTGGAGTGATTTTTTCGAAAGCCAAACTGAAGTATCAGTGCTTCCAGCTTCATCTCATTCAATTATGCTGTTACGACGCACAGCAAGCAGTTTTTCCATGAGCTTTGAAACTTTTCTAGTTCAAAATGATAGAAATACTTCGTGTTCGTAAACGGACAAAAAGGCTAATTCTCAAACAATTTTTTTTTTTTTAATTTGTATGAAATTTATTTACAAAGTAAAAACATAATTCAAATGTTTTATGATTTTATATTTTATTTTTAATATCTAATAATTTGTAACCATTACTTGCAATTCTGATATGTATATGTCATATATATAGAAAAGTAAGACACTGGATATTATCAAATGAAATCAGTTCCAATCAACAAGTGAAATCATAACACGTCATTGTTTTGTATTCCGCCTAAAGCAAACTCAAATCGGATAGTTCGAAAGGTTAAATGGGTTTTCAATTAAAATTGAACTGAAATTACTTGAGGCATATTTGATGAAGTCTGAGTGAAGGCGGTGCAGCTACAATTTGGTTCATATTATTTTTCATGTGTTAAGACGTAGTCTCGCCGATCATTGGTCACATAGAGAAAGCAACAAAGGCTCAACCTTCTCACGGGCGGAGCGGATTCAAAGAACGGACTATCCGATGGTATCATAAATTGACTCAGACTACATCTTCCTAGATAATAAGCTATATATTAGGTTGTCAAAAAAGTCTTGCGGTATTTTCGCTAGTTGGCGCTGAAAGCGCGTAGTTCAGGCTATGCCTTTTTGGAAAGCTCATTTCACACGCTAACACGTGTTTGATTGATTGTCGTTTCTTTTAAGTCGTTCGTGAGTTATAGCGTCGCAAACATGGAGCAAAATAAAGAGAAAATACGGCATATTTTACAGTACTACTACGATAAAGGCAAAAATGCATCTCAAGCCGCCAATAAAATTTGTGCAGTTTATGGACTCGATACAGTTTCCATTTCCACCGCACAGCGATGGTTTCAACGTTTTCGTTCTGGTGTAGAGGTGTTCGAAGATGCGCCACGCTCCGGGAGGCCTGTCGTCGAAAATTGCGATAAAATCGCTGAATTGGTCGAAAGAGACCGGCATAGTAGTCATCAAACCGTTATAAACCATTTGAAGAAGCTTGGAGTCACTAAGAAGCTCGATGTATGGGTGCCACACGAATTGATTCAATAAAAATACCCCAAGACTTTTTTGACAACCGTTAAAAGTTGAGTAACTGTAGTTGCAACGTCACTATCTACCAATGAATTATATAACTTTTTCTCTGAAAATATATGATTGTCTGTGTCGCATAACACTTTATCGATTGAAACAATAAAAGTTTGAATAGTTTGCTTTACTTCTTTCTCCATGTGCCCACTTGCCAACTTTTGATCGATCTCCTCTAAGCGGATGGAGACCATGGAATCGCTCACGTTGACACTCAGCAACTTCGAACTTTCCCTTGTTTTAAACAATAATAATTTTGAAAAGATAAAATGAGCGATAAACATTGAAGAGATTATAAAAACAAAAATGAAAATATAAATAAATAAGCGACGGCGAATCACGTTCTCCGCCATTCACATTTTATTATGGATTTGTTGTGTGTGATTTGCAGTCATTGCTGCGAAAGTTTTGTGTTTTACTTGAACGCTGACGACATATTTATGACATATTTATTTTGTTTTAACTTGTTTCTTGTTTTTATTTCAGCTGAAAGTGCATGCCAATGCCAGCAATTGAAGCGGGTTTGGCTTTTCGTCTTTCTGGCAGTTAAAACTTATATAACCGGGGAGAAGACTGAGAGGTGTGATTCTGCGTGTAGTTAAGGTTTCATAATATTTGACACTAATATTCTCAGTACCATTCAAAGCAAGGTGTGCAGCCGGTAACAGAATCCTGTTTTCATCATGTCGGCCACAGGGCGTATACGCAACGTTTGGTTAGCGAAAAACATAGCGTCTTGAAGTAAAATGTTGAACGCTATATTCGGACATGGAACAGCCAAGCCTTTGTCTGGGGTACAATCTTTTGCATTTTAGTAAAAAAAAAAACTATAAACGCTTTCACCTAGAAGAAAATAGGCGTTTGTTTTGACAGCGCAGCTTTTTTCAATCAATCGCCAGATTTTTGCGATTTTCATTTTATTTTCTCAGAAATTTTCTCCATGCAACAATTTAACAACAACAACAACTTCGTAGGACAACTTTTGTAATTTGTATACAAGCACTCATATTTCATTATGCTGTTGCCTCTCGTTGTCTTCGCGTCTTCTCGCCTGCTCTGCCACTTCGTTGTGTTGTGAAAAATTGCATTAGGAAGCAAATGTGTCTAACTTTTGCATTTGCTGGCTGTTATTGCCGACGACATTGTTGTTGATGCGAATGTACCGAGCAACGCAATGACGCTGGTCATTTAATAATAATCATCGCAGCATTGTTGTTGCAGCCGTTGCGCCACGTCGCGCTGTTGTCGAGCCAAGAGCTGTTGCTCACTTTGCTGATGACATTCACTTAAGCGCAAAACAAAATGTTGAATGCAGCAAACTATTTCCGTCGTCGCATCACTGCTCTTTTGCAGCTGCAAACTTTCCGCTGTCACATTGCCCGAACATTCGCGTTTGTCTCGCCACCTCCCCGCCTCCCCACCTTCGTTCGCGCACTTATTCCTTTCAAAGAAGCTTGAACCCGGCACGAAAGTCCTGCGTAGCCAGGGCGCGGCGCTGGAAAAGTTGGACACTGGCGTTTTCATTTTATTCTATAATCATTTCGCTTCGCCCGAAGACGACTCATAAATTCTGCCAAACTATAAGTGACATCGCCTGGGTCCTCCCGCGCGGCATCGCCGTTGGCGTGGGCGGACGGGGGGCTACTGCAGCTGCCGTGGCATGCAATGTTGGCGGAAGTGCTCGCATGTGGCTCAGCTGCTGCAACAACAACAACTGGCAGTTAGCTTCTGGAACGACAACAACAACGCGTTGGCTCGCTTACGGCGCAAAAGAGCAGCGAGTGGCAAGTGGCGGGCGGCGGGCGGCGGGCGGCGAGTAGGTGACGTGGGGTTAAATAAACTAATTAAGACAAGTTTGCCGTTATGCGCCATTACTGTTGCACCAGAATGTGTGTGTTCAACCGTTGTTGGGGGTGTTCGCGGGCGACTGTGCATATTAATCTGCGTGGTGTTGGGGGTGTCCTCGCTGTAATGTACCTTGTAAAAATCAAAATTCCTCTTTTTTCGAAGCGGAAGACGGACAGTTTCGCTGTATTTCAGTGGATGGCCACTTCGCTCGAATTTCATTGAACACTTTTTACCGTTATGCCATGAAAATCTATTAAAACACTATTACTTTGCTTTCATTGAATTACAATATGCCATTTTTTACTGAAGAGTTTATACTGACATTTGCTTTTAATGGACCGTACAACCGAGTCACTCACCGCAGCATCAAAAACTTTACCCATTTTGACGAGGTTGACAGTTAAAAAGTAGCACGACATAAAGCTGTAGCGAAGCCAATGTGAGGGATTGTTCGAATTCGACAAAATTTAAAGTATCAGAAATTTAATTTTGATATAGGTGAAACCATATATCCAAATGTTCCGTTACAGATGGCTGCGATATCGCTCAATGCATGAATTGGAGAATGGGAACACTTTCAGGAAAAGCTTCAAGCCATGAAAGTTATTCGATCGTAACATATTCCTCCTTTTGCCACGGCTGGAAAGTCAGGCATAATGCATAAAAAATAGTGGCAATTATTCACATTTGGTCCAGACCTTTTCCTAGTCTCTTTTCATTTTTGTGATCCATTTCTATCTTCCGTACTTTTTTAAACAAAAAACAATCATTCTTAGACATTTCTGTTTTGAAGATTATCTTTTTGAAATGTTGTCCGTGGCTACGCCTCAAATCGGATGGACCATCATCGTTAAGTTCAATTTTCAATGTTTTCTTCGAGCATTTCGTCTGGTTACTGGCGAATTACTGCCGTGATGTTTTGCCCCGAGGCTTGCATCGAAGCGAGATTGTCAGCATAGACTTAAGGCTTTACATATCCTCACAGGAAAAAATCGAACGTTGTGATATCACACGATGTCATTGGCCAATCAACCGGCCAAAAACGTAAAATTATCTGCTCACCGAAGTGTTCTCTCAATTAATCCATTGATTGATGCGATGTGAGGAAAGTGATGCTGTCTTGTTGAAACCAAATGTTGCCGAGATCACAAGCTTCAATTTCAGACATAAAATAGTCGGTAATCATCGCGTGATAACGGTCGTCATTGACAGTTACACCGGCCTACAAACCACACTAAACCTTCTTCTCAGTTACGGTTGCTATATTTTCTTAACTACCCGTTGAACATGACCTATTCGGTTGAATGTTATCCAATAATGAATGCTGGGTCTTGAGATGGTTGATATTGTTGCAAATATAGCGCTCAGAAGGTCGATTATGTTGCCCATAAGTTGAGCGAAGCGCGATCTGCCAAAAAAAGGATTTAGATAAAGTACTTCTACTTAGATCACCCGTTATTATAGGCTTAACATTATAAAATCGTTGCTCTAGTAATGATTTACTCTTTTTTGAAAAAAAAAATAAGCATGAAAAAGGGCCTTAAACACTCTTCAATAATTACTGAAGAACTGCAGTTGTCGTAAACGCGTTGACGCCTTAAAGCTAATTGGAAATTCCAATTTTTGTGGCCGACTAATGAGCTGCATTATTTGAAGTAGCAGCCTGGCAATAACGGCAGCTGTCTCGCGTGCAACGCAAAATTGCCGCGCATTATGCAACATATTAATGTGCTTTAATTAAGTTGTACATCAACAAAGGCACTCGAGCGCACGTAGAAACGCCCATGTGTGTGTAGCTGTTTATAAATAGGTGTGTGTGTGTCTGTGTGTAGAGAACATGGCGACAATACATCGCTGATTGCTAGTAAAAACAAAAAAGCCGCTACATTTTATTACCACGGTGTTGCATGCAACGGTAGCTAATAAATGCACGCAGGCATGAGCACACTTGCACACATACACACAGAGACTCTAGGTATAGAGTAGCAGCCTCACCCTGAAGGGCGGAATTAACCCAACGCAAAGGCTTACTTGTCGCTATCGCTGCAATATCATTCCAAAAACACATGGAAAATAAAACCAAACCGGATTTCCGAAAATTTGCTGAAAATTCGCTTTAAATAGGTAAAAAATTCGTGTTTACGAAACAGCGGACACTTTCGGAAAAGCGTCAAGGATTGATAAAGATGTGAAAAGTGGCGGTATTGCATTTGAGCTGGTTGAGTTTGGTGCAGTGAGTTTTCCTGCGGGGTACGCAACTTGCAACTGCAACATCATGTGAGCAGAGTAGTTCAGCTTTACGAGTACCTGATGTTTCGGTGAATGCTGGATGGTGGTGAAAAATGGCGCTTTCGCACGCTGCGCCGGAATTTTGCTTGAATTTCAGCAAATTCCGCATTACTCCTTGCGGTTGATTTGATTAGTATCCATGTTTCAGCATTTGATGCATGTGTACACACTCCCAAGAGTATCTATGGTACGCCAGCACACGTGAGCGCCGCGTAAAGACTCATTGCATGCCCTAGTTATAGTGACCATCAGCAGGAGGATGACGGGAATTTGTTTATGATAATATATGGATTTGGGTCGCAGTTATCAGGTAACCAAAAGTCAATGATCTTCTTGTGTAGTCAAGGCTGGTGTTGTTGCAAGTATGAATTGTGAGGAAATAATTTGCACCTGAAGAGCTCAAAGCTCGTATTATAAACGAAAAACTTAAAGTTTATAATATCTTTAATGACAATTAAGTAATGAGACTGATTCCATTAAAATCGTATATTTGAAAATTATTCTACAACTCTGCCATCCCCTTTAAAGTAGTTCCCTTGGGCAGCTATACAGCGATTCCAGCGCGTTTTCCATACTTCGTAACATTTCTGAAACGCTTCGACTGGGAGTACACTCGTAGTACCTGTCACGGTCGCCTGATGTCCGTAATCGACTCAAATGGTTCTTTGACCACCGATTTTGTATTTGGAAACAATAAAGTCCAGGGTGACATGTCGGCGATTGAGGCGGCTGTTGTAACACGGCAATCCCTTTAGAGGCCAAAAACTGGGACACGCTGAGGGCGGTGGGGCACGGCACGTTTTCGTGATGAAGGATCCAGTTACGAGCGATGTCTGGGCGCACACTGTTGACTCGTTATCGCAATCTTTCGAGTACTTGGCAATAGTAGACTTGATTCACAGTTTTTCCCGGTGGAACGAATTCTTTGTGGACGATTCCACGGCTTCGACTGGTCTCCCACTCCGCGCCTCGTCCTCCACGCTCCTTAAACTCTTTGTGCCATCGAAACACCTGGGCACCACTAAGAGCACTATCACTATACACTCTTACAATTTTAGCGTACGCTTCCGAAGCTGTTTCGCCCAATCTGGCGCAAAATTTTATCGCGACGCGTTGCTCTTGATTTCGTTTTTCCATTTTCGTCACGAGCACTACAAACACACGCTAGAGCGATGGTACATATATCAATGGAGAGGAGAGAGATTCCAGAGAAAGGGAATTTCAAGGTTACAGATTTACCACAATCGCGGCAATAAAATCAGTCTCATTACTTAATTGTCAAACGTATATCTTATTTATAAAATGTGCATTAGCATCAGGAAACTATCCATTTACATATATACGTGGAGAAATTCATAGTGCGCCCTTTTATGCATCCATGGTCAGATGATCTAAACCTGCTTTTAGTTTGCGCTTTCTGCTTTTGAGTTTAGTGGTCAAAAACATATCCATATTTGGTGCTCAATTTAGCTGGAGTTAAAAATAAGGTTCTATCGAGCGTACTGTGAGAAATATATAGTATAAGTTCACTGTAAACAAACTGATTGGACCTTATCAGTGTGGCTTTAGACCTGGAAAATCCGACCCTTAGTCTATTTTAAAGCTATTTTTGATAGCACGAAAAGGAGCTGCCTTTATGCCGCTATGTCTGAACTTGGCATCCCCGCAAAACTAATACGTCTATAAATTGACATTGAGCAACACCAAGAGCTCCGACAGGATCGGGAAGGACCTCTCTGAGCCGTTGGATTTCAAAGGAGGTTTCAGACAAGACGGCTCTCTATCGTCATTCATTATACTCCTGGAGAAAATAATTCGAGCTGCGGAGATGAATAGAGGTGGTTAATCTTCTGCAAAAGTGTACAATTGCCGGCGTGCGCAATCGATATCATTGGCCTTAATAACCGCGATGGTAGTTCTGCATTCTTCAGCTTCGACAAAGAAGCGAAGCAAATGGGTCTGGTAGTGAACGAGGGCAAGACGAATCTCCTATCTCCTATCATCAAACAAACAGTCGTCACGACTTGGCTCTTGGCGATGACAGTCATAACTTCGATTTTTCGTCTATCTGGATAATTTCGTCTATCTTGGACCCAGTATTAACAGTATTAACAGTATTAACGATATTACGAGTTTTCGAAAGATTTATGGTCCTTTGTGCGTTGGCAACAGCAAATACCGCAATCGATGGAACGATAAACTGTATGAGATATACGACGACATTGGCATATTTCAGCGAATTAAGAAACAACGGCTACTTTGGCTAGATCATATAGTCCGAATGAATGAAAACACTCCAGCTCTGAAAAAAATCGATGCAGTATCCGCCGAGGGCAGCAGAGGAAGAAAAAGACCTCCACTCCGTTGGAAAGATCAGGTGAAGAAGGACCTGGCTACTTCGTATCTCGAATTGGCGTCAAACAGGGAAAAGGACGACTGGCGCGTTGTTGTAAACTCAGCTATAACGCGTAAACGGGGTCTACGCCAATAAAGAAAGAAGAAGAAGAATAGGAGGCGATACAATGAACTTCGGTTGCCTAAATTCATTTGGGCTTTAACTGAATCACAGGCTCTTCTAGGTGCCACTTTTGTGCGAAAACTAAAGAAGACAAGTAGAAAATACCACACATCATTTTAATTCCCCTTCATTTTCTATGACTTTCTATCCATCTTGGCGCCAAGAGACCGGTGAGTTTAAAGGGCGATAACAAAAGAATTGTAACATTAACAGCAGCTTCAGGGAGCTTTTGTTGCACGTCGTCGATGCCATTAAGGTTTTGTTGATGAGCAGGAAAATGAAAATGGTTATTGAAAAATTTTCACAATGCACTCAACCTGCGTTTAATTGAAATTTTCTCTCCTTTGACTGCAATCTCGCCGTGTGTGTAAGAGTACATGTGTGTGCGTATACTTGACTTGCCTATAGCTCTGCGCTAGCTCTTGCTGTTTCTTTTAGACTTTCCATTTAATACTTCTTGCACTTACTTCTCCCTACACCCTCCACTCTCCACCGCACTTACCGATATTTATGCTTTATTGCATATTTGCCAACAATAACGAACAATGGCTGCATTGGGCGACGGGGAAGCGGTTGTGTGTGTGTGTGAAAAATGTAGACAATTTCATCCTTTCGTCCTGTGTTCTTAAACCGCATTGCCTGCGGCGTCAGAAAACGTGCTAGCAAAGGATTCACCGGGGGCAGCGGATCAACAGTATCAGTTCGACCGTAAAACATGAAAATTTTCTTATTTATAACCTCTCAAGCGTTCTGCTGTAGCGAAATAACAACAAAAAGAAGCAGCCGAGCGAAAGATATCGAAACTCGCAGAAACACTACAAAATACACACGACACACATACATATATATATATGTATATTTGTATGTTGGACACATACACATAAGAAATGAGTGATTAAGGCGAGGCAAAAATGGTGTAAAAGATGAATTGGATTAAGTTTGTGGGGAAACTGCCCACACATGTGCATTTGTATGCTTTTGTGAATGTGTTATAAATCCAGGTGATGTTAATAATGGCTCAGAGAGTGGAAGTATTACCAATAACAGATCAAGGGGTCTCCTCAGGGACAAGCGCTGTGTGCGATGCTTTATGCAATTACCACAAGAAGCACTTTGATTGCTGGCAGCGGACGAATGAAGTGGACGAAGAAAGAGTGCGCAGAGATTGCAAAATACTCGAGGCGGCAGTAAGTACGACGAAAGATCTGAGCCATTGAAATTTCTTTAACTTTTTTAAATGCTTTTGTTAATAACTTTACTCTTTAAACTTTATTACCACTTTATTTGCAATTCGGAGAGCAGACTTTTGTATATCTACTGACAACAGTTTGTTCTTCTAGATGCTATGGGGTCTAACGCAATCCTATTAATGAATATGTGCGGGCGATAAAAGCACTTTGCTAATATCCGACTGAATTAATCGCTTGCTATATACACATTTACATACATGCAACATATGCACATGTGTGCCTCTAATCCGAGTGCAATCAGGAACCAATGAAAGGGATTTCTTTCATCTTTCAGCAGCCAGCATGAGTAGAAATAACTGATTTCCATCAGTAATACAAACCACTAAGCAATCAACAGCCCACCCGTCTGCCAATTACCATTAAGTGTTGCTGTGGCTTGCGTATGTGTCGGTGTCCGGGATGCCACTGTGGTAAAACTTCAGCTACAAAAAATACTTAATAAAAACTGTGTAGACGAATTGGAGGCTTACGTCAATCAGTATCGCTTAAGTTTAACTCAAAGCGTACGCTGATAGTGGCACGCTAAACTTATCGAAGATACGAAGAACTGAAATTTTTTATTGAAAGTTTCTCCACTGTGGCAACACCAGTTGCTGATCTAATTCCGTTAACTGCAATTGATTTAGTCGATGTGTACTTTCATTCTCTCCAATTTCTGTTGGTTACCTCGGTTGGCAGCACAGTTGCTTAAACACTTTTCATTCGAAATTTTGGTAATCATACACTTAATTTCCAAAGCACTAGGCAAATGTGTGGGGAGCTTGTGTACTGAAACTCGTTTTGAAAGCTAAACATTTGGAGCTATACTGCTACATTTTATTGCTTTAAAATCGCTTTAATATTTTTGAATCTTCATGTTTAAGATTTGCAAAAAACTACTGAAGCAAACGTTCTTCTGCCCGATTTGTGGCATTTAAAATATTCGCAGATGTTAATTCGGTCCATTAAATTTTTCACAGACAATTCATGTGGTACCCAAAGACCGAGCTTCCTTGTAACCTTTTTGTAACTTGGCTTTCTTAAATGGTTCAAAACCGTTTGATGATGATGAATATTCATTTTTTGTGGTCGTAACGATAAAAAAATCTTTCCATGTCTTTAAAAACACTCTTCAAAGCCTCTTGCTTATTTTACAGTTCTTTGTTGAGAGTTGAAAGATGGTCTTTGCCCCAAGGTTATTCAGACTCAGATTAAGATATAAGATTAATATGTAATATAATTATTAACTGTATATGAGCGAGCGAGTTCTCTCACTTGAAAAAGAGTTGCGACTGAAAGTTAAATTTTTCCCCGAATATTATTTATTCACAACTAGAGTGGAATACATTGCTTTCGTTTGTGTATGTTTGCATGTACATATGTGGCGTGAATGTCAAAGATGATTATAAAAACAGCAACAACAAAGCACACTCGTGTATTATACTCGCACAACGCCCGATGACAGCAGGAAATCACTGTTGTCCAACCACTCGTTTGCCGCGCAATAAAAATACATGGGAATTTGTGAATGCCCATAAATGTGTGTATGTGTGTGTGTGATATCTGAGGGCAAGCACACACTCTCCAACTGTTATTGAAGCGTGCTTCTTTGCTCAACTTTTTATCTGCGTCCATTTATGTGCGAGCCGCCGCTACTGCGTAGCCTCCAGCATCGCAGCGCCCCGGCCGCCGACCGATCCGACGTATGAACTCGTAAGCGGCTGCTGATAGGCGCCTGGGGATTTGGCAAATCGTCCACCATGGAATTAGTGTGCTGCTGTTGCTTATGTGGTTGGGAGTGTTGCAGCGAATTAAAGCCAAATTAACTAAACTTCAATATACTGAGCTATCTGCGCGCTACCAGGCACCACTTAGGCCGCAATTACCATCGCCACGCACAAACGCATGAGACACAAGATATATAATATACAAATGTACATATATTTAGGTCCCTTACTTATAGTAATCCAGTCGCAGCCTCAAAAGAAGCTGAAAATATGACTGAAATTGTTCCGACTGAGATGAAATATGAGGTCACTACGTCGTTTTAAGGAAATACACGTACTTTGTGACAGTGAAATATCCTGGATTGCATACAGAAAACGTGATCGAATTATTCGATTAAAATATGTCCCTTGTATTTCAAAGTCAGAAGATATCTCGAATTCAGTGCGTCAAAAGGAGTCCCCTGTTACAGAAATAGAATACAAAACAAATTTGTCTTTAGTCTGGAACTCCTAACTGCCTAATATTCGCCACTATAGTTTTTCTTATCAAATATCAAATCGGCTTGCTGCTGGTAGTGTGCTTGCATTAATAGCGACTGGACTCTTGCTTTTGTTGCATCCATCTAAAGTGTGACTGAATTCCTGCAGGGATTGCCGTGTCATTGTTGCCAACTCAGCACATTGCATTCCGAATCGTCTCAATGTTGCATTGTCCTGCGGGATAAATTGCTCCATATTTGCACATGTTTATGCAGGACGCCGCTTGGGGTACTTGGAAGGACTTCCTTATTGTGCTTCTTCTCAGGGCTTGCCGGGCACGTTGGCCAATTTTGATCGTAACTGGATGTTTTGACCCAATTTATTTACACACTTGTTTATTACCTTCCGCTCGACGCCCACTCCCTCCTGCGCCTCTCACGAGCTATTTGCAACACAACAAAAAAGCAACGATTTGAATCTTTGATTTGCTTTGATTAATTTTCTGTTTACATATTCTAGTCCAATGGGCTTTTCCATTTGTTGTCCAAGTTAGGGCGCGTGCAACCCTCCACACACACACACTCGTATGCTCTACCAAACGAGATGAGAAACCCTTTCCTCTCAACTTATATGTGTGCGCTTCCATGTGTGCATGAGTATGTGTGCGGCGTCGGTGGCATTAACTGGGAATATTTCAGTGGCCACTTTCCTATAACTGAAATTCTATTTACTCAAGCAAAACTTTTGCGAAAAGTTATTTCGTAAATGATTTGTGAGCGTTTGTGCGTGTGAGTATGCATGTGTGTGTTTGCGTGTGTGTGGTGCGTCCGTTTGCCGTGGGCAGCGCTCTTGTGTGCTGAGGACGGAGGGGTTGTGCGATCTGATAAACATTTGTTGATGAAAGCCAAAATTGAAAGCTTATTTGTATTTCATGTTCACATATTTCTGCCTCTATTTAATGGGTAGTCTAATGGAGTGCCTGCATCGAATTCACAAAGCAACAGCCCACTTTGATGGATTCGCACTTGATTTCGAGTCGGCTTGGTGTGCGCGTGCGGGCTTGTTGAATGCGTAGCGAACCGAAATTAATGGCGGCGTTTAGCAAATGTGTAGGCAACTCGAATCAATTGTTACATTTCTCCTGAGTGTTTGCGTAACTCAATGAATTCAAATAATTTAATGGAAATTTCAAACCAATCTATGTCCGTTTAAGAAAAATCAGTTCAATATTTCACACATGGCGGGTCGTCCGCCAGTCACGACACATACTTTGCTCAACTATCAACTCATTTCGTAGAAGCTATCGCTTAATGGCTATTTCCACGAAGGATTTTATGTTCATAGTTAAACTAAAAATTAAAAGTTTTGACTATTTAATTTGTATTGACACATCATGTAATTCTCTGGGAATAATCGTTATTTAAATAGGACTAAATCTCTAACGACTCACATAGTTCTAAAGCCGTCATGTTGATTCATTTTTCAATATATGTATTTAGTCTTGCCATAAATCGCGCCAGTCGTTTCTTCTTTTTGCTGTTTGGCGCCAATTGGAGATTGCATATATACCCAGGTCCTTCTCCAACAGGTCTTTCCTGTTCCTTTGCTTCCACCGACGGGTACCGCGTCGAATACTTTCAGAGCTGGAATGTTTTCGTCCATTCGGACAACATGACCTAGCCAGCGTAGCCGCTGTCTTTAAATTCGCTGAACTTTGTCAATGTCGTCGTATATCTCATAAAGCTCATCGTTCCATCGAATGCGATAGCCGTCGTGGCCAATACGCAAAGGACCATAAATCTTCCGTAGAACCTTTCCCTCCAAAACTCGTAGACTTTACTCTCCATTACCTACTTAGTCCAGTAGCATCTGTTAGTAAGAGTTATTGGAGGCTGACATTGTTGTTGCTTTTAATACTGGTTCCGAGATAAACGAAATTATCCACGACTTCGAAGATATGACTGTCAAAAGTGACGTGAGAGCCAAGTCATGAGTGCGACGACTGTTTGTTTGATGGCAGGAGATATTTCGTCTTGCCCTCGTTCACCACTAGACCCATTTTCTTCGCTTTTGTTCTTATCCATAGTAATATTATCGGCGTACACAAGCTCCGTACGCTCTTATAGAAGATACTAGTAGACCCGGCAAACGTTGTTTTGTCATATAAATAATTTCCTAGTAATTTTTAGTGTAGACAAAATATAGCTTACTTATTGCAAGTATGTATGTATGTTAGAATGTGTATATTGTATGTGTGTAAGAATGTGGTATATGCGTGAAATAAGCATGGAGCGCTGTGAACGATGAAGGAATATAAAAATAACAAAATGCAAACATTATTTTTAAGTTATTATAATTTATTCCTTAAAATAAATTATATATCATTAATTAAACAATTACGACAGTAACACTATTAAACAATATTAATCTCTTAATGCTATAGCGTGAACAATATTTTTTGTTAGTCCATCTTTAGCTAACACAAACAAACTTGATGGTTTACCCACTCGAGAGCATGCCACGTATAATTGTCCGTGTGAAAAACATGGTGTTCTCAAATCTAATCCACAAACAGACATCGTTTGACCTTGGGATTTGTTGATAGTCATTGCAAATGCCAATCTAATTGGAAACTGAATACGTTTGAATTGAATTGGCACATCTGTAGGTATAATAGGAATCCGTGGTATGAGTATATTTTCACCTCTGAACTTGCCATTTAAAATCCTGGCTTCGATCACGTTTTTCATTAATTTTTGAATGACTAATCGCGTACCGTTGCACAACCGGGGCGCGTTCAAATTACGAAGCAAGATAATTGGAGATCCAACCTTTAATTGTAAATTATGCGGTGGCATGCCTGGCAAATCCAGTGAGTTCAAAAACTCTGTGGGAAAATTTACTGCTTCGCTGTCGTCGCAAACTGTATCAATGGATTTATATGATACCAAGTTCCCTGGCAACAACATTTGTATCTTCAGATTTAAATTGTCAACGTCTACATTTTTTGCCGCTAAAATCGCTCTTTCTGCAAGCCACTCATGATTTATGTACTGTGTGTGTATATCGGGAAATATTTGTTCAATGAGAGTATCTTGCGAATCAGCGATTGTGCAGAAATCGGTCGGTAATTTTACGTATCCAGTTTCATCTATAGCAACTTTTCCATCACCGATATCTAAGAGTTGTTTTGAAAATGTTTCAGCGGTTTATACTTATGGCAGCCGGCGTAGGCGCGTCGTAGTGTAGCAGCGCGCAGGTGCTTGGCCGTAAGGCGCTGATAATGCGCTCACCCACTTCAAGCAATACTTAAGCACTTACTACAATGGAGTATTACTGGTTCAGAAGTGACACCTGTAGACATCTTGCGGGGATAACTAATTAAATGACGATTGATCAGTTATCGACCGGAGAGGAAAAATGATTAAATTACTAAAATGGCTATTAAAAAATAATGGTTGATTGTAGAAGGGTGAAAATTGAGGATTGTATGTATTTTTGTATGTTGTATCATAAAAAAATAGAAATTAAAAATTTTGTCTAAAGAATAAAAAAAAATTTTGGGATGGACTACCCTAACATTTAGAGATGAAAAATAGATGTTGGCCGATTCTCATAGATACCGGTTAAGCACACAAAATTTCATCAAAATCGGTCAAGCCGTTTCGGAGGAGTATGGCAACAAAAACTGTGACACGAGAATTTTATATATATAGAAGAAGAAGAAGATTACCTTCTTTATTTAGATTTGCAGCTCGAATTATTTTCTCCAAGAGTAGATTGAAAAAGTCACACGAAAAGGACTCGCCTTCTCTGAAATCGACGAAGTTCGTGCCGGTTCTTTTTTCACAGGTCTTTTCCAAGATTTGGCGCATGGTGAATATTTGGTCAGTTGTTGATTTTCCTGCCCTAAAGCCACATTGATACGAGTAAGGTCCAATCAGTTTGTTGACGGTGTGTCTTAATGTTTCAGACAATACCTTACATGCGATGTTGAGGAGACTTATTCCATGATAGTTGGCGCAGATTGTGGGGTCTCCCTTTTTTAGATTGGGCAGAGCACACTTAAATTCCAATCGTTGGGAATACTTTTGTCCGACTGCATTCTCCAAAGAAGCAAATACATGCTCATGTTCTTCGCCACCGTGTTTGAATAGTTCGGCCGGCAAACCATCAGCCTCGGCCGCTTTGTTGTTCTTCAGGCGGGTAGTTGCTATTCGAACTTCTTCATGGACGGGCAATGGAACGACTGCTCCATCTTCATCGATTGGAGAATAGGGTTCTAAACGAAAGAGGAATGTTATAATTGAACTTCTCAAAGGCTATTGCATTTTCCTTACACGAGTATGTCAGATAAAACTGTTTAATTGAACTGAAATTTAAGAACAGTAAATGCGAAATTTATTTCAACCGAAACATTTGCAGCGTGTTTATGCTTTATGTGTAGGCTAGAGGAAGTGTAAATTTTGCCCCACCTCCACTACTGTGGTTCGGTTTTTGTTTGCTAATCCCCGCAGTGTTCATGGTTAGTGGTGCTGCTGGCGATTACGGAAATGTATTATTTCTTTTCGCGTTTAATCTGATCAAAGCTGCGGAACAAGCGTGAATTTCGCTTTTACATTAACGAATAACCGGAAATAAATTTCCAGAAAAAATACCTTGAATATATGACACAGAAAAGTGAACAAGCACAAATTCATATTTGCAAATATTAAACACACCAGGCCCCGGCAAAAACTGGATATGATTGTTGATTATGGCCATATGCTGATATTAATAACATTTCAGGTACATAAATGTGCTGTGTGTGTGTGCGTACGCAAATAACGTGTGTTGTATTTAATGTGCGCAGGCAACATATGTGTGCCATGAGTTGGTGCAAGAGCGCGAGCGAACACTGTGCAACAAAGTAGGAAAATTTAACCTTTTAGGGACTGAGAAATATCGGTTTTCTAAATTTGACAGAAGTGGACTAAGCATGGATCCAGATCAGAGGAAGGAACGAAGATTTGATATGATTGATATGATAAGCCATCGGTGGCTTGCGGTCGGAACAAATTTATGTCTCGGGACTAACATGAAGCCCAGTCACTGTCAAGCAATTATCTAACTACTTATATTTTTCCCGCTTATTACGTTCATTCCAAATTCTATAAAGGTTACACTGCAACTTTATCGATTGAGCGTTATTATGCATGCGTTCACTGTCTTTTTAATCTAGCAACGGTATTATTAGTTTTTGGTTACTTTGTTCGACGGGTGTATATGAGTAGCTGTCCTCATAGACTTTCTGTCCAATCTTAAGTGATTTTATTATATAGAATTCGGGAAGGCAAGTGTCTTAGCTGGTGAACGTAAAGATTCTGTTGGAAGATGAACTTTAGTGGTAAACATGTGCTGTTGCATGGTGTCATTTGAGTGAAAGAAATGCTGGTACCAAACGACAACACATTAGTAAATACGAAATTGCGTGTGTGGATGTGCGAGAAAAAAGCTGACCGGGCAATATTTTCGCGCCATTTAATTTTGGCATTACGATTGCCGTTCATTTCATTTCTTTTCATTTATTTGCGGGTTTGTAGGCCGGCGGGTTGGCGCGTAAGGGTGGGTAGTGGTACGTAGGGGTCGCTAGGCCGTTACTTCTCCTGCAGGTTATGGTTATTGTAGCTTTTAATGTGATTTTTCACATCACTCACACACCCCTCGCGCCAGCGCATAGCTGGGCCATGTTAAATGAAGTGATTTGTGCATATGGAAAAATGTGTATGAGCGAGGCTTTTTTTAGATTCGTACGTAAGTTTCACAGCTGCTTCGGCCGGCTTTAATGGGTCAGCATTTGTTTCTACGCAGTGGCCATTTTTCCTCGAAATGTGCGAAATTCACTTCGACGGTCGTGTGGTGAAAAATGATTTGCTTTTTGGTCGTTAAACTTACAAAGTTGCCAATGGCTGGTAATTATCAACAACCCGAGCAAGCCACCGGAAAACTAATACTCCGCCCGTTGCGACACCCCTTACACATGTTTCGGAACGTTCGAAATCGTTCACCAGTGACCGGCCCGCAGCAACTACACTACATAATTTCCGCCACAAATTTCCACTGCCACAGTTACTCATACGCCGTGTGGCAGCGTATCGTTGTTGGTGTTGTTGCTGTTGCTGTTGATTTATTTTCACTCTCACTCTAAGGCTGGGACAGCGGCCCTCATCGCCTGGCGCTCCACGGCTTGAATATGCGTAATTTTTCATCGTTGCAATTCACCACAGTGGTGTGCACAGTTGTGGCTTCGCGTGGCGCCGAAAAATTTACAATATTAAAATGAATAAAATAAATAAAATTCCGCAACCGCTGAGTTGCTGCTCTGGTCGACGTAATGCCGCAAAATACACGAATACACCGGTGTCAAAGCCATAAAATTGCTGGCTTCCGCAGGTAAAGGGACCCCCGCCCGGCGCGCCGATGTCGCTCCAACGCAATGCCGTTATTGGCAGCGGGCCAAACTGGTTGGAGTAGCGGCTCCCACCTACGTGCTGGTGCTGGCATGTGCGCGCAGTTGTTGTTGTCGCAGCAGAAGGGCTACTCAAATGCTCTGTCACTTTGTTGTTGTTGCCTTTATATTTATAGCGCACATTTTAGTTTTTTCTGCATGTTTTGTAAACCGTTATAAGTTGTGCCACTGGTTGGAGCGCTCATGCAACATCATATAAACAGTTTTTGTAATTGCAATGCAACATTATCGAAAATCCCTTAAATGACGCACAGATGTACAGTTAACGAAATCCCATAATTAGTTAGCTTTGCTAAGCACACCGCAGGCAGGTTGTACACAACACACACTCATGATGCAACCGTTCACAGGAGACACATTAATTATGTGTGAACAGGTGTATATATGTGTGTATATGTAAGTACTTCGAGGAACACACGCAAAAGTAAGTTTCTTGCGGAAATTCCAGAAGCCAAGAAATTTAAAATTCATCTTTTTGCAAGCATTTATTTCTGTACAGTTATGTTTGTATGTAGAGATTTGCATGAAAAGTTAGTTTTGACAGTTTGGTCATAATTGTTTGTGTTACTTGCATTTCCCAATAAAATTGAAAATAAGCTTCGGCGTGTTTTAAGAGAAAGCCAATATTTCTCTTACCTTATAGTCTTGTTGGCCTTGCTCCTCGCCGAATATATTCTACGATTGTGCAGCGTTTATGACTTCCATTTACATTTTCAACAGTTTGCAGTGCGCTACGAGCGCTTCAAAACTTGTGTTCTCATTGCCACCGAGTTATGGAATTATGTTCTCACTGGAGTTATGGAGATATTATACCTTTTTCTTATAACGATAATCAAACTTTTACGTCAGTTTTCTTCCTGATGTATGCGTTTTACTGGAGCCAGGTGTGGTTGTTGTTCTAGCGGGTACCTAGTCCCCGTTAGGATGGCAAGGATAAGCTAAGTCATCGGCGACGTCATCTAACGGAAGGTACAAGAAATGTGCTGTTTCGACGGGTTCGGACCAAAGCGAGATGGGTGTCAGATCAATGGTGTTATTGGGGCATACAAAGAGGTGGCCGGTGTCATGCGGAGACTCATTGCACGCAGAAGATATGTTGGATATGTCGGGGTCTATTCTGGATAAGTAGGACTTTAACCTGCTACAATATCCATAACGACAAGCATCTCTTGTTTCTCGCGGCAACTCGAGCTCTTCGTGTGCAATGGGTGGTGGTTTGACTCCGAGTGCGTCATTCACAGGAAGTGAGTCGGTGAAGGTGTTGATGGCTCCAATGTGAATGGCTTTCAAAGTTTGTTGCGTCCGAAGTCTGGCCGACGAGTCGTCTAATATCGTCGACGTAATTGAGAAATGACCTCTTGATGTTCCTAGGAGACGTCAAGCCAGGTGGGATCTGGAAAGCCGGCAGCTTTGTTTTATTGGTAATACCCAAAAGAGTCCTTCAAATGAACTTAAAGCTATCGAATAAAATTTTTGTTTAATTCTGAAGTATTTCCGTTATTAAAGGCCACTTTACAATTTTCGACAGCGCCGAGTGCACATAACCCATTATAGTTAGCAATCAGTGTGCACTTATGCTAGACCAGGTGTTTGCGGCACCGATTTTATGAGCGAAAATGTGTCACTGAGCCACGGCTAAAATAGAATAAATAATAAATTTTATTTAGCAACATAATGCAAGTAAACAAACAACGCCAAATCACTGAAATCTGGCCACTACCCGAGCCTACAAAGCTAACTGTTCGAGTTAACACAGCCGCATGCACAAATGTTCGAGGACCTGAAGCGAGTCGGCTTTGTTGGATTAATAAATAGAAATTATTGCACTCTAAGGATACATAAAACAATTGCCAGAAGCGCTGCGTTGAACTATGCGCTGCCGTTTTGCCATTCTCCAGCACATTATTGTGCTGCCAGCGGGTTGCTCTGTTGTGGTAAGGCTGTGGTGTGGCGCTCAATTCGCCACATTTCACTAAACTACTAGGTGCTTACTTTGGAGTGAAATAAATTTTAATTTGCAGCGTTTTTGGCAAGACACCGCAGTGCCACCGCGCGGCATGCCACACATCACCCTGCCACATTTTTAAAAAGTAATGAGCCACTCTGCTCATTGATTAATATTTATGCACAGGGGTAAAACTTTTCACGCTAATTCTCCACGAACATATGGTTGCACTACTTTCGGCTTGCTGGATTTATGCGCTGCACATACATACATACCATATATAACTCCAAACATCCATGTATATCTGCTATATGTTACTGGTGCCGCATGTGTGTGTGCGTCTGGTGGCGTGCGTGAGCGTTTCTTTATTCCTCAGTTGTTGAATTCTATTGAATGTCGCAAGTTCCCTTTGTCTTGCTCTCAATGCCCTTGTTGCTTTGTTGCACTGCCATTTATCGTCGCGGCACTCAAGCAAATTCACTCGGTTTGACTGGCCTCTCTGTCGCTCTGTCGCTCGCTAAGTAATTCGACTAAAAGTTTGCTATAAAATAAATTTATAAACACTTTGGGAATTGCATTCAGTGCGATAAAAATGGAATGCTTCTTCTTGTCTTCTTTTATCACTTCTGCACCAAAACTTTGCCCTTTGACAATATAAATTTTCGTTTTAAGCTTGCATTGGCACACATTGAAGCTTGTCTGCTCCACTACATAAGCGGCTTTTATTGAAAATTATGGTGGCACTATGTTTCTTATTGTTGCTGGACCGTTGGCCGTTAATTCTAGATATGTTTAGTACTTAGGAGATAATAATCCATATCAAGGCGGATCATGATCCATTTGGAAAAGTCTGAGATCAAATTATCATTGCTTGTGCAAACTTCAAAGGCAATTTGGCCAAACAACTCTGAGATATTTGTGTGATCCGAGGGCATTTGCTGTGTTTGTTATAAAAGATGGTTTTATGGAGTCAAGCGGAGTCAAAAGAGGTTTGGCCGTCGCCCCTCCCATAGTTGTTAAATTCGAAATTGACCGACTTCGTGAAAATTTTCTAGATTGTTCGCAAGCAGACGTCCTTGCATACTCTAGGACTTCGCAATACCTTGAAGTTCTCGGTTTTCAGGGTAGTGATTGAATCACTATTAAACCTTGCTCCTTTAATTGATGAAACCTCACTCTTTACCATTATTATTAAATATGGTTAATAGACGCCAGACTATGAATTTCTCCTAAACCCAACAGTTTTTTTTACTAATTATAATATTGATGGAATAAAATTGCATGCTTCAAATGTTAAAATCCACGCCATTCAATCTATTCGATCAGATAAGTTCAAAACTCGTTTCTTGACTGCATTCGGCTAATTACAGAGCGAGCTATTTACATGGGAAAGGGGTCGGGGTCAGCGGCAACCACCTGCTGGGCTTCGCCAGAGATAAACCCAACTCTAATTATAATTTACCCAAACATTTCGTTATGTAAATTAACAAGTCCACGTGTTAAAGTGTGTGCTTGTGGTGGCTGAAGACGATATGACTGCATTTACAAGTGTATGTGTGTGTGAGTAATCTGTGTTTGTGTTTGTGCACATGCGGTTGCTTGTAATTACTTTAAATTGATATAAACACTTATGAAATGAGAAGAAGCTCCGGCTGCGCGGGATGACCCGAAGCAGCAAGATACGAGAGACGAGTGAGGCGGCAATTTGGACGAGAAAATCAAAATCTGGAGCTAATAACTCAGCTCAGCTACATTGTTTGTGTAATGGCTGTGAAGTTGTCAGTTCGTCCATGCAACTAGATTGACTGCTGCAGCTCCAGCCATCGATGCATACATATGCTTGTGTTTGTGTGAGTGCGGAAGCAGTTGTTGTTTGGTTTAAAGTTTACTTTCATCTGATTTCTTGGCCTAGCCAACTGCTCGAAGGATAAGGCCTGCGCTTGTGTGTCTATTCCTGCATTTGCACTTCAGAAGTAAGGCGACTTGTTGTTGTTGGCACATAGTCTATCCTTAAGTCAGTCCGTCTTTATCAAGTTGTTCAAAGCATCGCTTGATACTCGTGTCTACACTCCTAGTGCGATGGCGCTGTTGTTGTTGTTGCTTGTGTTGATGTTGTTTGTTTGTTTTTTGTTGTTTTGCGTGTATTTGTCTGAGTTATATGAAATTATGTTGCTGGTTTTAGGAATTTAATCAAACTAATTAAGTTTTACATATTTCCAAGTTCTGGCGGCGATGCCACCGCCCATAGATAGGCACACACACACACGCATGCACAAGTGCTTGCTAAAATCTCTATCCGAATTAAATATCATAACCGCATTTTAGACACTCCCAAGCGCTGCAGTCATGCAAAACGGTTTATCTTTCTGCTCTAGTAATTTACAATCTCTATCCTTGAATTCGCTTACACACAAACGTGTGCGTATGTGTGTGTCTGTAAGTATTTATGTATTTACTTAAGCATGTCTTTCGAATTCCAGTTAACGCTGTCGTTGTGGGAAAAGCACGAGTACAAGCTTTTAATTAATGCCTTCCAGTCAAGGCAACTGTCTCACGTTAAAGGTGAACGGGCGTCTTACCGATATCCTTGAAGAACAGTTATTGACGAAGTGTAAATCGTCAAGGAAACTTTCATGTAAATGTTAACGAGCGCCTCCTCAAGACCACCTAAGGGGCTGGCTCATTGGCGCTCAAGAGCAGAACTTCGAAATATTGCGGTCGCTGAGTTGCGGAGGTGCTGCTACACATATGCATGTATGTATGTATGTATGTGTGCGTTGGCAGTGAGAGCGTAATTATACTCATTAATATTCGATACTGTCAATTAGTTTAATGTGACACAATGTGATAAGACGACTTCTGAGCATGAAAATTTACGCATTTTACTAATTAGTGCGCCTTAAATCGCTTAAAAACTCATGAACTGAGAGTTAACAGTTACTTAGAAGGAGCACCATTGCATTGGCTCACGCCAGATTCATATAAGGCTGGGGAGTGGAACGTGGAGATATTGAGTAATAAAACTGAGGTTTATGTGCCTGATACACTTTTCATGTCCAAGAAAGTTTCAAATAAAACTAAAAATTCTCATCAGAAGGAATAGTCGCTAGTGAACTAGTACGAACCGCGCTGAACTGGAAGTTTGCTCCACAAGCTTTTGATGCCTCGCAAAGTCTCTCGGTGCGAAGATACATTTGCAGTTTTCTATTTAAGTTGTGTGGGAGGCTGTGCCAGCAACAATGCAACAGCTTGAGCATAGTTCTAAGTTGTTGCTACAGAAAATCGGATTACACCCATTTTCGCGCTGTTCAATTATTTAAAACCAATTAAATGTTGGATTGCAGTGAGTAGCGGCAGCAAAAGCAGCGTCAACCAGCATCTATTTTCGCTCTATTCGCCGTCTCCTTATTTTTAGAAACGCTTATACAATTCTTGCAATTGCTTATAGTGGAATGCAAACAAATAACTTTACTGTTGCGTAACAATTCCGTCTTTTATGGAGAATACAACTTACTGCTTGTCTGCTTTTGAAGAGCCATCCATACACCCCACCGACCGAATTCTCACCGCATGAACCTGGAATGGGATGAACATGAATATACAGAGCAGTAAGTTCTCTTATGGGTCAACAAAGCATTGGCGAATCTGCGAAAGAACTATCTAATTACTTTTACCGCCAGGTGGCAACTCTGTTGGTACAATTGATGTTGCGATAAATGTGACCGATGTTGCAACATTCAATTTAAAGGCCGACTGGCGCTAAAACATCTTTCCATGTGGGTGAAATTAAACATCAAGTAATTCAGTGACTCACCAGTGCTGTCAGATACGATTTTCAAAGAGATATCACTCACATCTCTTCGTACATTCAATTTTATCTTTATCTTAAAATATGGTAGACTCAGTGGTTCTTTGAGTTGGCTTTCCAAGCCATAAGTGAATTAAATACACGCATGTGGGAAAGTGGTGTGGAAAGCACAAACTTGTATTGTTAGGACGGGTGAAGTTATTAAAAGTACCTTGTAGGTAATAAATGGCAAGATGTTGCAGATGTGGGTTCGTCCATACTGGTGTCTAAGAGTGCATAGCATGTTCTGATATTTCACATATACCTATGTATATACATACAAAAAATAATCAGAAGTATATTAAACTAAACTTATGGAGCGGTTGCTTGAGCATCAGCCTTCGGTAGGCCTTCAACTAACGAAGCTATAAAGGCTCGCCTGTGTCTGCGCTTCAGAGGCAATGCCCACTTGCCTAATCCCCAACAATTGAAATCATGCTGGAGCTCACACCGCTTCATATAGTGATCAAACAGCCAGCGAAACATAATAAATATTTCGGCAAAGGGGATATAATGCCGTCTCAACAAATAAAGGCCCTAGGGGAAGACACACCATTGGCCCTTCGTCAAGGTACGGCGTTACGAAGAGCGATAACTTTACAAAGAAGGTCAGAATTATTTTCGCCAGGAAGGTGGAATTAAATGACTCGCGCTTGATCTGCTACTGAGCGGCAGTACTATTCAATGATACACTGAAGGCTTGAAAACACCAGAAGGCATTGGAGCAGGCATTGCTGGGTCGCATAACAAACTATCGATAAGTCTTTGCTATAAGTCAGTGTGCAGAAATCACATATATTTAAAGGTAGTCAAACGGCACTAAAGACGATCTCAGCGATTGAGGTTACACCTAACTCCACTCTGCGGCAGCGTCTAGGATGCTGGGGCCAGAACCAAGCATTGCAGTGGTGTTCCACACTATTAAAAAGCTACTCCGCGTGGAGGAGAGAGTGGGGAGAGAACAGCATTGGCAACAGGCCACAGGAATGCGCAATGCCAAGCTAATTCTGGGAGGATACAACCTTGCGAGGTTTAAGGAAATGATCAACCTCTTCCACCACCTTATCACGCTCTATACCGGGCACTTGAGGGTCAGGAAGCCCTTGTCCAACATGGGCATAGTTTCTTGCGCAAAGTGCCAGTTTTGAGACATGGAACGGGGAACTTCAGAAAACCTGATTTCGAATCGCTCGGCAAATTTCACAAGATTCTATGTTCCAGCTAGGTGGACAGGGATGACATTAACACAGTCGCGCCTAGCAGGCTCCTGTAATAGTTCAGGATGCTGGACCTTTGTGACCATATGTGATATAAGCGAGGGCACAATATACCATTTGTCGCAGTGCGAAGTTTCAATTTTGCTATCTATAGAAAACTTGACACTGTTCTGGACTCTATTATATGTGGCACATCTCTTCATACAAACTCTTGAGGTAAGGATCTTAGGAGATGGGACGAAAGGCCTGTTAAAGTCGTCGAATTAGACGTGAAGTCTTAATAATTGTTTCTGAACTCCATTTAAGCGCGGCTACATTTAATCTTTGGAATAGAAAGCTTGCCGGCAGTTGCATTAAAATGAGGTACCGTCAAACATTTTTATTTTCGATTTTGTTAGCAAAAAGGCGGAAAAACACTGGCAACCGTTTCGTTTAAGGTTGGGAGCGACTTTTCCAAGTACAACAACAACGACAAGATAAGGAGGCGCACATGTGCGTGTCGCGCAAGTAATTTTCAATTTATCAAACTGCAACATTTCTGCGCTTAAACTCGAATGAATGCATAAATAAATGATTCTTCTGCCGTTGGTTTTGTCGGTGTTGTTGCTGTTGTAATAAACAGTGAAAAACATGTGCAGCGGGAGATTTAGAGGAGCGATAGGGCGCTGTGGCTGCGCTGCCCGAGTGGAAATGCAAATTTACAAGTGCTTTGTTGCACGAAGTTTTGCTTTTGCAATTTTGTTTGCTGCCGCACTTGTTGTTGTTGTTCATAAGTTGTTTACGTCTGTTTGTGCGCTGCCATTGCTATTTCCCTGCTTAATGTTGCTGTTATTATTTGTTAAGTATCGCATGCATGTGCATGTATGTGTGTATGTGTGTGCGTGTGATGCACATCTGCTTGTGATGGTATTAGTGTGACATCACTTGAAAAATAACAACAATTGTAATGGTGGAAACTTTACTCTTTTGGGGTTGTTGCTGTTGCATGTTGCTGTTGCTGCTGTTTTGTGACGGCACTCCTCGTACTTGTTTCGATTGTTAGTGTTGCGTTGCTGTTGCTGTCGTTGTATGCTGCAGAAACTTTCACTGCTCGCACAGCTCTAAATGCAAATTCGCTTGCAACAAATGGGGGCGCACTCGGTGAGGCGCAACGCTGCAGAAGTTCCACATTTTAAGGAGGTTAGCGGCGTGCTCATGCAATCATATCCGCAGCGGTGAATGTGTGAGTGTGTGTGTGTGAGTGTGGGGCTCTGACATGTTGTGGAAACAGTGTTGCTAGTCACAAGTTACCACATTTAAATGAAAGTGTCAACAAAACATTGCATGAAAAGCAATTTTTTGGCAATAAACACATCATATATGTTTGTGTGTGTGTGCGTGCATGTTTGTTTATAAATTGCAAGTTGAGTTTGGACTTTTTGCTGCAATAAAGCGGATAAAGTTGCGCTAAGTTTCAACAAGCGACCAATTACAGCCACATCACTTTTTGAGATTCAATTTTTTTTCGATTTTAAGGCTTAGGTTCTGTTCACAACTTTATGCCAACCTTTGAACTATTTTTTGGTTGAAATGCACAAGTGTCAGATATATTTCTGTATAACGTTTTCATGAGATATTTTCGAATTTTTCTGATGACCGTTGCAGTCCCTATCCCGTTCTCTCGAACTTCGGAGAAATATTTTGCCACCAGATTCTGGAAGAAAAAATTCTTATAGGACTATGTCTAGATTTGTTGTTAGTTCTGCTTTCTCCAGACTGGATAAGGAAGCGAAGCAAATGAGACTGGTAGTGAATGAGGATAAGACGAAATATCTCCTGTCATCAAACAAACAGTCGTTGCATTAGTGACTTGGGCCTCACGTCACTGTAGACAGTCATAACTTCGAAGTCGTAGATAATTTTGTCTATCTTGGAACCAGCATTAACAATAACAATAACGTCAGCCTCGAAATATCTTCACAGAATACCTCTTACCAACAGGTGCTATATCGGACTGAGTGGAAAATTGAGAAGTAAAACCGCAACAGAGAAGCAAACTCTACAAGTCACTTATCATCCCCGCCTTCCTATAAGGTATAGAGGCATGAACGATGACAACAGCTGATGAACCGGCTTTACAAGTTTTTGAGAGAAGGGATCTGCGAAAGATTTATGGTCCTTAAGCATTGGCAACGGCGAACACCGCAGTCGAAGAAACGATGAGCTTTTTGACATTGACATACGAGGTGTGTTCACAAAGTATCGCGAATTTTGTGTTTTTTTAAAAATTATTTATTTATTCATGAATATCTATTTTGTCCCCTTCAAAGTAATCCCCATGAGATATTATACACTTACACCAACGGTTTTTCCAATCTTCAAAGCACTTCAAAAAATAATTTTTTTTTATCTTCTTCAGCTCCTCCTCGATGCCGTCTTTATCTCGTCAAGAGAAGCGTAACGTCGTCCTTTCAAGGGCTTCTTCAGTTTAGGGAACAAGAAAAAGTCACAGGGGGCCAGATCTGGGGAATACGGTGGCTGCGGCATCATTAGTGTGTTGTTTTTGGCCAAAAAGTCGCGCACAAGTAACGATGTGTGTGAGCAGGGGCGTTATCGTGGTGCAAAAGCCAATTTTTGTTCTTCCACAAATCCGGGCGTTTCTTGCGGATTGCTTCGCGCAAATTGCGCAAAACTTGCAGATAATATTCCTTATTGACCGTTCTTCCCTGTGGCAAGAACTCATGATGCACCACGCCCCTGCAATCGAAGAAAACTGCCAGTTACGATTCGCGATATGTTTTGAACACACCTCGTAGTTCAGCGTATTAGGAGACAGCGGTTCAGCTGGCTAGGTTACGTCGTCCGAATGGATGAAAGCACTCCAGTATTCAACTCTGTACCTGTCGAGGGCAGCAGAGGAAGAGGAAGAGCTCCACTGCGCCGCTAAAACCAGGTGGATAAGGACCTGGCTACTTTTGGAATCTCCAATTGGTGCCAAACTGCGAAAAGAAAGATCGATTGACGCGCATTTGTAAACTCGGCTATAACTCTATAAAAAGATGTTAAGATTTGTTAGCTTAAATTAAAGAACATGTTCATTTTACTTGCCTTCTATAGAAAAGTATTGGCGACTTCAAAGAAAATTAAAAATTCACCTATTTTTTGGAATTATGATCCACGAGTCGGTCTTTTGACACAGCCACAAAATCATCATTGCAAATCATATGCCATACCCCAGCAGCGACAAATTCTTCGTTTGCCACTCCGTCGCTGCTGGTTTGTGATTTTGTTTTATTTTTAATTTCCGCATTGCAGCCGAAACTCCCACACACTTTGCTGCCTTTGCAATTCTTGCACTCGCTTTACGCCACCCACTTTCGTTGCGGAAAGCTGACGCCAGTGAAATTTGCAAACAAAGCTTCCAAACGCACCCCTCCCTCGTTTTCGGTTGATTTTTGCACTGCTCTTTATTGGCGCTGGCCTGATTCGACGCCTCTTCCCAGAACCCGGCGAAAATTCCTGCACATTCCTGTGTATGTGTGTAGTAATTAATTTGTGTGAGTGTGTGCGACTGTGTTTTAGTCTGGTTTCACTTGTATGACAACTGGTTTTGTGTGTCAGACTAGGGATATGTGCAACATGTATCATGCAGCCACGCCACGCCGCGCCGGTAACAGCACCCTAAGTGGCACTCATACAAGTTTTGTTTTTGTACACACACAAGCTACCTCAAACCACATACTATGCATACTCATGAAGGACACATAGTCAAACATTCACTTGCCGCATAAGCGCAAAGTTTGAAGGATCCACAGAAAGGGCCGGAAGGGCTGTGCGGCAGCGGCAGCGCATACGTGCGACTAAGTAACGCCACACACTTCCATAATAATATTCAAAATTCACTAATGAGCGACGAATAGGATGCTCAGAGCCCTAGCCGCCGGGTCTGCAAAGGTGCATGCAACGCTACCATGCAGTCTCGCCTCGGCCGCCGTTGTTGCCGCTCCACACTGGCGCTTGCAGCTCCACACCTCTGCCGCAACCGCTGCAGGTGTGTGTGGCACTCATGCGGTGCAGGGAAACACGCCACATAACTACACACACGCCGACATGCATATATTTGCCGGTAGATCTGTGGCAGCAACAAACTAATTGTGCAATTATTTTTGCATAAAGTGGTATAAACACGGCAGAAGAGCCACTACGCGCTCACTCACATGACAGAGAGTAGCTTGACTTATGCCAGTGCAGAGCATACACTCATACATACACACACACAGGGACATATTTCACACAAAGAGCACGCATGTACATCATATTTGCTGCCACTTGCGCTTCCGCTGCCACCGTGTGGACGGCTGAGTGAGAGGGTGAGGGCAACAGTTTGTACTGTGACTAATTTTCCTATGGTGAACGTTGAGTGCTTTACGCCGCTTGATGAACGGGTGCAAGCGAACCGAAATACACTCTTCGTACCTTGCCACAATCCATATTTGCATTTATTCATTTATTCCTTCTGACTGAAATCACTCATTTCGTGTTTGAATTGCAGTGCGGAACTCTTCTAAAAAGAGAACTAGAACCTATGACAATATCCGGCCACTCCAGAGATCGCTGAGTTATCTATAAAAGTAAAAAATAGGGGTCCATAACTGAAGCACACGCGATTCCTGCGAATCTGCCGTTCAAAAGATATCGCGAAATGCTTCTTTTGCTATTCTTTCAATTTGAGTTTCGAGCATTTGGTGCCGTGCGTCTTTGACCTAAGGAATATTATATCATCCGTCTGTCAGTGTTCTTAATATTGCAGCTTTAATTTCTCGCTCCTACGGTTCGCTCATGGGAAGACCATTCCTCTTGTGGGACAGGCAACCCAAGCTAGTGGTTCCTTAACACAGTTTACTTTGTTAAATAATTTAATCTTTCGGCAAATATTTTCGCATTGTCAGTTTGAGATCTTCTGAAAATGTGTCAGCTTGTCAAAGCAGAAATCCCTTGCAACTTGATTTCCCTCTAAAAGTTGCCTCACGCCATTAGAACGAGGGGAGAATTCCCCACATTTCGAGCATTTCATCTTTGGCCCGTCCATCGCCCTATTAGAGCATTGCAGCTGCAACGTACTTGCATAACGACACTTGGGAACACACATACACACTTCACAAGCGGCCAAAATAGCTACGATTAGGGTGTCGAGTGGAAGGACATACCTACGCAGCGACATATCTGGTCGGTTTGTAGCCAGAGCTGCAGTTTTTTGACTCCTGAATTATTCGACAATTAAAATGTTGAAACTAAGTATGTGTGGTTGTGATGCTTTGTTTTTGCCGAGATCTAAGCTATTATATTTGTGTGCAGTTGAGCGCTTGAGTATTTAAGATGTTTTGACTAGAGTTTTTGTGGGTCACAACCCTTCAGAGCGCTTAGTTGGAATAATCGAAAGAATGCTCGAGGGCTCAACTTTAATCTGAAAATATATCTGACACCTTCTCAGTTATAGATATACACATGTGATTACATAAATGGATATTAGTGCGCTATTATTGCTGACCGGTGAACACTTGTCTGCCATATATTTATGTACACTTATATTATCTAGTATGTAAGTCTCGAGTAAATTGGATAATCTGTTTTTGTTTCAGCTGCTCAACGGTGATAATTGAAGATTGCACAAGACTAAAAGGAAGTCCTGAATATGATAATTGGTATGAAAATTAGTGGTAATACAACATGGTACAAATCCTTAATCCCTGAAATAGTATTAGGAACTGTTTAATCAAACTTCGTAAATTTTAAGCTGGTGTGTCTGGTTTTTGCTACTTCTGATTGAGTAGGCAAATGGTAAGTAAAGTCCTCTCTCGACCAACAAATACCAAGGTCTACATGTCACTTATCATTTCCGTCCTGCTATATAGTGCAGAGGCATGGACGATGACAACATCTGATGAGTCGGCGCTACGAGTTTTCCAGTGAAAGGTTCTGCGAAAGGTTTATGGTCCTTTGGCGCATTGGCAACGGCGAATACCGCAGCCGATGGAACGATGAGCTGAACGAGTTATATGATGCCATTGATATAGTTCAGCGAATTAAGAGACAGAGGCTATTCTGGCTAGATCAAGTCGTCCAAATGGATGAAAACACTCCAGATCTGAGAGTATTCGATGCAGTACCCGCCGAGGGAAGCAGAGGAAGAGAAAGACCTCCAATCAGTTTCAAAGATCAAGTGGAGGAGGAGCTGGCTACACTTGGCGCCAAACAGCAAAAAGGAAGAACGACTGTCGCGTTGTTGTAAACTCGGTTATAACTCCGTAAGCGGTGCTTACGCCAATAAAGAAGAAGGGTGGAAGGGACTTCGGAGTAAGGAGTTCTGTAGATAGTGTTGTGTCTAATCAGACTAATATCTTGAAAATCATTTAATTGAAAACAATTTTTTCCATCGTTTATTGCTACCGAGTATTTTGCAGTTATATTTTATACACGTTGGTTCGGTTTTCAATAAATTTCGACCTTTTAGGAGTAACACATACATAAGATTCCCAAACTCTTCCAGAAATTATGTACTTCATGTGTGGTATTTTTAAGTGGAAATCGTGTTTGTGACGTTCACTGTTATCTTAATTAAATATCGTCTGTAAATTAAATTCATAAAAGAAATAACTCTGAGATATGATAAAAAGGAAGTGGAGTTAGTTCCATTATACACATAAACACAAAAAATATTTCAAAAATGTTTGAAAACTGTTTTGAGGAATTCTTTTCAGAACTTCGAACTATTTTGACTATTTATACTTTTAAAGCGTTCTTGTCATAAGCACTGCGAATATGAAGACAAATGACTATGAAACAAAAAGCAGAAATTCTTCATATCATTTTCCCATAACCAAACAAAAGCGTGTACGTACATATGTGGAAATGTCTATGGCTATGCCATGCCACCATCAAGGTAACGAAAAACCTCAAATATGCAAAAACTGTCGGTAATGTCTTTCATAGCAAACTGCAACTATGCCACACTTGAAAATCCTTTGAAGTGCGGCAGCAGTTCAAACGGGCACTTGTGGTACGACTACACCTGAATTATGCTTGTTTATGCGCTTCATATGTATGCTTGTGTGAGTGGTGGGTGATCAAACATGTCCCAGCATAGCATGCCTTACCTTCCTTCCTCT
This sequence comes from Bactrocera zonata, assembly GCA_037783105.1. NCBI lineage: Eukaryota > Metazoa > Arthropoda > Insecta > Diptera > Tephritidae > Bactrocera > Bactrocera zonata. Next base: position 1,227,504 of record JBAWJQ010005039.1, on the reverse strand, counting down.
TTGTGCAAACGCTTCGGTTTTAATGCGGTCACTAGCAAATTAACACAAAGACAAAGTAAACATTTTAGTTTCGTCCAATGCTGCCAATGCGCTCTGAGTGTTGGCCCGTAGGTGAATGAATAGTGGAATATACCACTGTAGAGACCTTTGAGTGCTGAAGACATGATATGAACATTGGTTTACGGCGATAAACAAATTCAGAGAATAGGAGTCCGAAGTATGATGGTTAATCATTGACGCAAGATTCTTCGTAGATCGTAGTTGAAGAAAAATTTAACTTTTTTGTTTCTCTATTAAAAGTTTCTGTCATTTTCTTTACAGCAACCGTGGGTCACTGATTCATGAAGCGGCCTACTGTGGTCCTTACTGCAAGCCAACCAAGTAAACAACAACCTACTCCGGGCTCCGTTTCAGAGATATCTTCCTCAATAATTTACTCTTCCAAAATTTAGGAATAGTATGTGCACATACATATGGCTCAAGCAGTTCACGACTTCCGGTTTTAGATCAAGTATTTTCTGGGTAGCCAAAAGACATCCGTTTGAAGGCGAGCTAAATTGGGAAGGCGAAACATCCCCTCTGCAGGGTTGTGGGCTGAGTTTGAGACCCTACTTAAAAAAATCATACCAATGAAAACAGCCTCGGATGAGAGACTCACCCTTTGATGACGCTCACAGCAAAGGTAATAAGGATTACGATTTAAGGTGCCGCTGCCCAGCTGGTTGATGTCCTCGTTAGAGTCAGAGGCTGACATCACCGCTGTCCAAGAAATGCGATGGTCGGGACAATGACTGGCAGCGATCCTTGATGCCATTTCCTACAGCTTAAACTCGGCTATAAGTGCGTAAGCGGGGTCTATGCCAGGAAAGAAGAAGAAGATATTCGGAGAGATTCGGACCATGATTATTAGATTCTGAAGCAATAGTTCACTTAAAGATTTCAGAGATATTTGCACTGATTTTACATTATCGATAAACAATGAACGATAAAATGAATTTCATTATTATTTTTTTACAATTAAAAAAAAAGTACGATACTTCAGTAGGCCGATGCTATGCTTTTTAAAATCGATGTTAAACATTCGATTATCTGACAGCAAAAATATTAAAGTTTTAGTAACTCATTATTAGATTCCGATTTTGTATTTAATACTTTGACAAGCCTTGAAAGTAGTTTTCAAAAATACGAAAAGTTTACAAAATCTACATATAAAAAGCAAAAATGGAGTTGCATACTAAATAAATAAACTGGTGCACATCCATTTCAGCCCTTGCAACTGCTGATTCCACACATCGAGACACCGAGACATATGGAGAGGTTTGTGGACGACTGGCGCACCTCCACGTTTGCGGCATGTAAGCTGGTAAGTAGGCCTCAGGTAAATGTGGGCTTTTGTTCGCAAAAGCTGCTTTGATTGCCATTTACTGGGTCGTTTGTGCTGCATTACATCAAAGTTATTGTTGCAACATGTTTGCCGTTGAAGCACGACACACACGCATCAGCACCAGCATTCTTCTCTAATGTACTGGCAACCGAGCATATGTGGGTGGGGGCGGTGCATGGCAAAAAAGCAGCCAACTTACCCGTATTTCTCCTTAATAGCTCAATAACCAATGAAGCAAAAAAGTGCCAGCGCTGACGGCATTTGCAACACCTATGCGGCAACCTCAAACAGCACAGGCCGCCCCTGTTGTTGGTCGGACGCGGTATGAGGGAGAACAGCAAACACGCTCTGAAAGCGTATAACGGTATCCACAAACAAACAAACAATATTAATGGCCCGTGCAAAGGTGAATGCAATTGCAGTTGCAGTTACAAGCCAACGCCTGCTAAGTTGTCTGTGCCGGCACTGCGCCATTGTAATGTCCACCGGCGTGCCCTCCCCGCGCGCGCATCGCTATGCTGGCATGAGTGACTGAGAACCCGATGGCCCGAGGCTGGCTTGACCAGCAGTATGCCACCTTTGCCCTCTCGGCCGTCACCATTGTTAGCGTCATGACGGCGGCGTGTTGCGGTTCATTGTACACCGAGGTGTGGAAGAAAAATTCCGTGTCCTTTGGGAGTTGCAAAGACAGCGCCGCCGAAGACATTACCCGTATGCATGCCCACATGCGAGCACAAAGGCCGGTATCCACTTGAACTAGCGAACTAGCGGCTCCGCATTCATATCTGTACGCATGCTTCTCAATGGTCCGTTAGTTTTTGCACATGTGGCCATGTCGGCGTCGTTGAACGTGTTGAGCGGAAATTCATGCGATTGTTAGCTGCTTCCGTTCTCTGTATAATGACCGGAAGGTGTTTTTGCCTCGGCAATAACAAGTCGAACATTTCAGAACGGGGTTAGCTTTTTGCTTGTGTATTATGGAGTGTTTAGTTTTGGTTTTTATCTGTGTCCTTTTATTTCATTTCTTGCCGTTGTCCTTTTATTTACGCCTTTTGCTCGTCACGCGGGCGCCTTGGTGTGTCGGTGTGTTGTTGTGCGTTGTTCTAATGAAATTTACGAGTGTTTTGTAGAGCTAATGTGACTGTTGCGGCACATCATTAGACCGCTCGCTTGCGACACCATCTCAATGCATTCACTCAGTTTTAAGGAAAACTTAGGCAAAACATTTGTTTAAAGCCGCATTGTGTTTCGTGAGGAATCTAGAGACGATATTATACCATATATTCCCTAAAATTGAAAGACACCTGGTTGGTTCATAAGCTTCTTCAATGAAATTGATTTATTGAAAAGATTAAATCTTTTCTCTATATGCATATGGGAAATGAATTCAATGACGTTTCTCTTTCAGATGTCGCTTCGAAGTTCGAACACTATTTGCTCAGACTCCAATGTTGTTTTTTGATTCTAAAATTCCATGTGATTAAAATATAATGCAAGTATAAAATAGGAATTTAAATTTCTGAAGACCAAATCATTGTAAAAATCATTTTTATTTGGACTTCAACGTCTACCTAGAAAATATCCAATCATATTATATTCAGCATCAATATTTTTATTTCTTGTACAGGGTATATTATGTTCTACGGAGTCTTTATGTGGTGGAGGGCTTTAGAGAAGATCACACTTGCAAAGAAATTCGAGAGCGTTCAACGGCCTGCGCTCATCAGCATGTGTGGTGCACTGCTGGGAGCTCTCTATCAACTCCAGTTTCAGACTTTCTAACTATTGCAGTGTCTTGCTGGCTGAGATTGCAGCCATCAAAGTAGCAGTAAATTTGCTACCCCGGAGTGCGGCCTCCATTAGAGAAGTGACTATTCACTCAGTTAGCAGAGCGGGGTGAAAGGTTGGTCGCTATCAACAGCATCAAGTGGCTTTGTGATAAGCCTGACATGGGTGCCGAGAATCGCAGGTAATTGCGAAGCTGATGAGCTAGTAAGGAAAGCTGGGCTTTGCGGAAGCTTGGACAACGCTGGGTCTCCATCGGTATTTGCGGAGTCGGCCTTTGGCCTAAGATTGATCGCAGGAGATCTATTGATCTCTTCGTCCTCAGTAAGGCTAGCCTCTCCATAGTTGTGGGGCTTTTAACTATTGGCGTACATACTGTTAGAATGGGAATCTTACTTGAGGCCGTTTGTCGAAGATGCGGTAGAAACAGCTCAACATTTCAAACATTCAGACATCCCACCGAACTTGCGGGTGTTGAAATTAAGCGCCTTTGAAATTTGTATCGGCTACTAACCGTTTTGTCAGTCTGTAAGTCCGAACACAGGAGTTATTTTTTCTATGGCTTCACAAAGGATTATATATACCAGCCTACGTACGATCATTGAGCAGCCATATAACCTAACCTGATAGGGTATATTAAGATTGCTATGAAGTTTGTAACATGCGGAAGGAAATGCCAGAGACTGTAAAAAATATATAGATACGTGATCCACATGAAGGTCTGAGTCCATTTAGTAATCTCCGTCTGTCTGTATATAAGGGAACTCGCCTTTGTGTTTTTAAAATATCGTTCTGAAATTTTGCGCACAGCGTTTTCTCTCTAAGAAACTGCTCACATATTACAACCGCGGATATCCAAATACTATAGCAAACAGCTGTCATACGATCGGAATCAAGTGCTTGTTAGGAACCTTTTGTATTTGCGAAGGGTATTATAGCTCAGATGAAACAGAAGTTAATACTTTTTTGTCTCTCTAAAATCGTTTTATACAATGCACTCAAAAACCCATTGGTTTTAAAAAAGTGTTCTAAGGGAAGGCATTATTAATTTATTTTTAAAATGTTTTCACGTTTTCCATTTATTTATGCCTTTAGGAATGTCCAGTTGACTTCAGAAGGTTAAAATATTCAACTCGGCTTCAAGATCTGAATCAGTTTTTGACAGCCAATTGCGAAGTTAACCATTATTTTGTTAAATATTTAGCAGCATGCTTCTATAAGAAATTCATGAGCTGCTAATTGAAAATGTTTGTCGTTCGCTCGGCCATATTTGCTGAGCATGTATTTCACAAGTGGTTCTAAAGAGCGCCCCAAAGTACCCGCATGTGACTGTATGAGCGAAGCCGTAGTCATATGAAAGTAAACTAATATAAAACTACACTGTACAGCTCCAGAAAGCCACAGTGATGAATATCCAATCGGTGAATGTCTGAATGGGTGTGCAGGGCATCTGGTGCGTGAGTGAGTGATGGGGGGTTCCTACGACAAACCTGCATACGGCGGAAGTTCGGAGCAGTCAACATAGTTCAGCACTTTATCGGTGTATTGGTGAACCTTTTTACTTGGAATTTTTTCTCTAAAAGCCGGATTTTTGTTCGGTGGCAATGTTTGCAATGGCCACAAGTTGAGTGCTAAATGTTGAGTATACGCACAGGTGGGTGACCCACCGAGTGATTCATGGCAGCCGAGCCGCTTTCTATGGCTGTTTGTTGGCTCGAAACGAGGCGACAGGAAGTTGATTAACACAAATACACGTGTGCTCCCATAAATGTGTGCATATGTAAGTGTGTGTGTGTGCGAGTACACGCATACTTGGACTCCCTCAATCACTTCCGTTGAACGCTAAAGTGGCCCTTTGCACTCTATTATTTTCACTGTAATTGGAACGTGTGAGAAATACAAATGCCCCGATGTGTGTATGTGCAATTATTAGTAGCGCTATTAGTGTGTGTGTGGAATTGGCATAAAGTGCTTGTAAGTAAAGTAGCGATGTTGCATTCAAAAACGCTCAGTGAAGCATGAGTGAGTGGTGTGCGCAATCGCCTGAGTGTGGGTTCATAGAAAAGTGCGAAATAAAAATAAAAAAAAATGAAATAATTGGAATGAGTGTGATAGCAGAGAGTGCAATGGGTATCTGCTTCAAGCGCGTGTGTTGGAGAAAAAAGGCCCAGATACTAAAGAGCGCAAATAAATGCACAGCGCAAAAGTGAAATCATATTGTAATCAGAAACAACAAAGAAAAGCTGGGAGAAGCATCGAAGGAGCCAGAGGTATGCAGGCGTGACACAACCGTGTTTGAAATAATAACTTTTAAGCAATAACAGCAGTGTATTCGGTTTCTAGCGTTTGGATCTCTGAAGAGAATGGCACTTTAGCTAAGCCACTTCGATGGATGAATGAGGGAGTTTAACATGCAAAGCAGGCGGCGAGGAGAATGTGTAAAAGTATAAAATGAAATCGTAAAGATGAAAGCTTCTTTGGCTCAGTGGGAGAAGTGGATCGTGGTAGTGGCAGGCGATAAAACCGCGTGAACAAAAAAAACAATCTTTCAATTTTTTAGTATCATTTTAGTCGTTGTGAAATATTGACCTGATATTGGATTCAAAAAAGAATGTCCTGAAAACTGTCATATATACATTAACAGTTACGTGTTTACAATAGAAAAATGTGCTGAGTGAAGTTAATACATTAATAATCGATTACTAAAAGGGTCCGAATATGCACGAGAAGATCATAGAATAACGACACCGAATTCTCCTTCGTCGAATAAAGAGGAGAAGCTGCGGTGGGCATCCCTTTTATTAGCTGGTGGTGTACCGGCGTGGTGTTGTGGTGTGTTAAATTAAGGTGTGTCATTAGTTTCCCGGCTGAAGCGTTCAGCGTTCTACTTGGAGGGGGTAGTTTATACTCAATTAAACAGCCTTTCAATTTAATAAAAATTCAAATATATTCATATTCTCTTTTCAATATAATTTTCTGTTAAAGTATCGGAGTTGAAGAGTTTTTATTTTTCTTAATGCTAACGGCAGTCATAGGTAATTTATTATATTTTATACTTGGGAATTCTACACCAAAACTTTTTGAACCTAAAAATATCTCAAATGTTTTCGTGGAATTAAAATAAACATTAATTTTCGTTTCTTAAAAGATCGGAAATCTGCTAAAATATGATTTGATAATCGATAATTATGGTCTTAACATTACCTGGAGAAGTAAGCCTTTCACAACCGGCTTTTGCTCACTCCTTTGCATTTTCTAAATTTATTGCACTGCTGTTATTTTAATATGAACAAATTGAATCATTGGGAGTATTCTCCAATTACTTTAAATATCCACCAATAGAAGGCAATAGTGTGTGTGTTGTACAAGAGGCGAGTACAGTTGCAACATCCAAGAAATTGCAACAAACCGCTATTTTGTAGCCAGCTAAGGTAAACAAAAGCGCCTGAAACTGTCTTGTCTCCAACAATATTTGCCAGTGACCGGTCTAACGATGGAGCAACGGTACATTGTCCACTTCACTGCTTTGCAGTATCAGCCGTTGTTCATTGTTTGGCGACAACTTAGGCTTTCGGCCAACTTTTGCCGGCAACTTGAGGGAGTCGCATTGATTGTTGCTATGACAATTGCACTTACGACTGGCCTTGTTGTTGTTGCAGATGTTGCCGCATCGCCGTTGCTATTGCCATTTTGTTGCATAACACTCAGCGCGTGCGCAATGCCACTCACGTTGCACCATCACTCGCTTGCTTACTTCAGCCGAATGCACCTTTTCTGGCTGTTGTTGCTGCGATTATGTTGTGTTGCTGTTGTTCGTCGCTGCTGCTGCTAGAGGCTCATTGTTCCAAGCTGCTGGCTGCTATACGCCGCATTGGCATTGTCGCTTGCTGCTCTAACAGTGTCCTCTTTTCGTATGGTCCTGCACTCCCTGCTTGACTCTTCGCTTCGATCCGCCGAGCAGGATAATAATCCCACGGTGGAAAAGTGTAAACAACATTAGCCGCCAAAGTTGGGAGCTGCTAAGCTGAACGTGTCGCATAGGATATTTTGTCGAGCCAACAACAATAACTACATACACATACACACGAGCACTCGCTACGTCACGCTACTTGTTTTACAGTTAGCAGCCACCCTCTAACAGCCTCTGTCTCGTATTTCTTTCAGATTTGTTGCGCGCTGCTCTTGTGTGCTTGTAGGTGACGGATTTGCTGCATTCACTCGCCTTTGTTCCGCCTGAATTGCGCGGCGTCAAGCGTGTTGCTGTCCTTTAGTGTCCTTCTAACGATTATACTGGCACTTTGGCGCTGCTTCTTCTTCCCCACCAGTCCGTTCTTTTCTATTTGGAGAGCAACTTCTGCTTTAGCGGCAGCTTGAAGTTTTACAATACTCTTTTAGTCACTTTTAGCATTGTTTTTTCCTCGCCATTGTTTGTTGACTTCCACTTCTCGTGACCAGCTTTGTTTGCTTGTTTGCCTCTTGGTTGATGTGCTAAGGTGTTTGCTTGTTTCTTCTGAAGTTGTACGGTTAATGGTGCTCAAGTACTTTTTAGAAATGATGGTTGTTCCAATGGTTGCTGGTGTGTAAATATGCCTCGAATTCTCTTTCGTGTGCTTCTTATTGGATTTAATGACAACCTGCCTCACGAGCCGAAGCCTACAGAGCCGATGAGTGCGCGCTTTAAAGAGTACGGTAGAGTATCAATGAGCTCAATATACCATGGTGTACATTTCTCTTTCAAGCTTTAGACGATGCATGTGCTCGCTTGAAATATTGAAGCCAGCCTCTTATTGATATGCTGTTTAGATGATGCCACCGGACTCTGGTCTTATCCCTGTTTTTATTGAATGTCTTAAGTTTTGTATTCGGATCTGTCTTGTGCACATTTTGGATTATGATTTTACTTATTTAGTCTTCTTCCAGTATGATCGAAAATATATCTAGATTAAGTTATGCTATATTTACTCAGCTCAGGCTATAGTTTACTTTAAACCCGTTGCTTAAATACATACTATACATATATTTTGGAAATCTGAATTCGTATGTGTACATTTATTATATTATTATTTAAAAGCAGTGAATCTTGCTACATACTTTCAAACGAAGTTTCAGTGGTTTTGCAGCTCTTTTGAATCTTGTGGCGGATAATGATTAGTCGCTGGAGCACAAGCAAAAATATTGGGTAGTCGAAAAAGTCTTTTCGTATTCCTAATCAAACTTCAACTTATTTTTTTATATTCATAATGAACTTTAATGAAACAATTACATGTGAGCTATTTTGGTCGACCACTTTTCGCCATTTTTCCGCTAGAGACATTATTCCATCAGTGTAAAACTTTTTGATTCCTCGGTCAACTTTAATCCATTAAGGGAGTTCTGGATTGACCGAAACAAAAGGTAGTCCGATGGTGCAAGGTCAAGGCTGTATGGTGGATGTATCAAAACTTCCCAGCCAAGCTCTTCCAGTTTTCGACGAGTCATCAAAGATGTGAATGGTCTAGCATTGTCCTCATGGTAGACGAAGACTTTCTGTTGATCAGTTCTGGCGTTTGTTTGATTGCTTGCTTCAATCTCATCAGCTGCTGACAAATGTAGAATCAATCGTCTGACCAGGCTGGAGTAGCTGATAGTGGATGATTCCTTTCCAATCCCAACAAACACTCAACATAACTTTTCGATGCGTCAATCTTGGCTTTGGGACAATTTGTTGAGCTTCACCACGCTTTCGCACATTATTGTCATATTTGATCCACTTTTCGTGTTACCATTCGCTTCAGAAATGGTTTGATTTCATTTCGTTTCAGCAAAGAATCGCAGATTTTAATTCAATCCATTAAATTTTTCACAGACAATTCATGTGATACTCAAACATCGATCATCGTTTTGTAACCAGCCTCTTTTAATTGGTTCAAAACCGTTCCTTAGCAATGTCATGGCTGCTTATGTCATAGGACCTGGTCAATCTTTTCCATAATTTCATCGACTTTTTCAACGATAGATCGACCAAAGGTGCTTCTCTACGTGTTAGGAATTTTTTACTATTATTTTCAGTTTTAGCAACTCAAAATTAAAAAAACCAGTCTCTAACATCAAAGTCGTGAAACGACTGAAAACTAATGTAATTGGCCGCAAAAGGAAATGCCGTCACCAGATCATTAATACAGGTAAAAGATCAATTTTATCTTCCACGATTTAACATTTAATTTATTTAATTTAAATCGATTGTATAACGACTGTGTCCGTCCGCACCACTCCCAGGTATGTGTCAGCTGTGTACGAGCACTCAAACATATTTATCTCGTGCATATATATGTATATACACCCATATATTACATATGATATGGAAGTACTATACGTGCATCACCGGGGAAAATTAAAGGTTGTCGTTTACGTGGCTCAAAGGTGTTCCGCTGTTTAATTTGTTTATGCGTATGTATGATACTTATGTGACTCCGGGCCATGCATAAAGGGTGTTTTTTGAATGTAGAGGTTTGTTTTACATAGCACCTTGTGTCAAATGACTTTACTTGTAAATTTTGTTAAAGAAGGTAGCTCAATGGAGTCAACCACTTGATGGATGCGATTGATTGGCAGCTCGATTTCTTTATAATGTTCGATTACATGTAGAAGGGATTGATCCCTTACTCTTCTAAAACTCTTTGTACTTACAATATCAAAAGTGCCTGGGACACCAAAAAAGTAGGGAACAATTAGATCTCAACAGCTCTTCATTGACGGCAAGGTTCTGTCCTCAGTTTGAGAAAAGGATCGAAGAATAATGGTTGTCAGCATCTAAACTGCACCAGTTAGTAACCTTTCCTCGCTGCTGGATTACACTTCACACACGACAATGTCGCAACTGTCCGCCGACAAAGAATTCCTGACGCACTTATACTGAATGTAGTTAGTTGTTCCAAATATACGCATTTTATTTGCTTTCCTATTTACCTATCTAACTATATCTCTAAGAGGGCACCCTTTACATATTTGTGTATGTTTGAATGAGTGTGTTCATGCAATCGCCACGCCACTTGTAATTGCTGTTCAAATGATGCCGGAGTGAAGTGTCGTTGCGCCGTTGCGCTGTAATTCGCAGTCTTCCTCGATGCAATTAAAAACCAAAATTATACCAACAATCATGATTGCGTATTTATGTCGGAGTCGGGAATACTTTTACTCTCTTTGTTTTTATTTTTTTATAAGTGACATTTAAATCGGTTAAAATGTATCAAAACACTTCGATTGCTCTCCGCTCGCTGGATACATACTATATGTACGATTCCATGTAAATGCTGCTCTTGTTATTGTTGTGCTTCTGTGCTGGATGCAATTGGAGAGCTTAACCACTCAAAGGACAATTACTGCAGCGAGGCAATAATTTGTATTTCGATCCATGTTGTGACATAATTGGGTGACAGTGCGGTAACCCGGATGGGAGAACGAAGGTGAGGCAATGTGGAAATCACAGTGTGTTCTCTGGTAACTATGGGCAGAACGCAGTATGTGTGTATGAGAAAGACTAAAATGAGTGGTTGACAATACTATTGGACTATTAATAATACCTTTCGGTGTAATGTATCCTCTGGGAGTTATTTTCGGCCTCTCTGTAATCAAAGTACACCAGGGTTAATTACAAATGAATACTCAAATATAATGTAACGGATGTATTTTGAACTATTTTATACGTCTTGTGGATGTTATTTAAGTACTTCAGAATTTCTGCTTGACAGAATTATTATATATTTTTTTTCTTTTGTCGGTGACCGTCTTCTTTATTCTGTTACAACCGCAATATAATTTTTAAACCGTATTGTGTCATTTGTAGTCGATTACACTGATTTACAGACATTTAGCTTCAAAAGATTCTTGCTAATTTTGGGTTACTAAAGCCCCAGAGGTGATGTAGTGGCTGATGCCCAGAACATACTGATATTTATGGAGAGACTACGTCTCCAACTTCCTGAATGGCAGTGAAAGCATAACGTCAGAAGAAGGCGAACCCGATTCCCCAATCGATGACGATGGAGCAGATGTTCCATTGCCTGAAGTTCGAATAGCCGACGGATTGCCGTCCGAGCTATTCAAATACGGGAGCAAGAACTAAAGAACTGATACGGAGCATGCATCAGCTTGTTTGTAGAATATGGTCGGACGCAAGTACACCCGACGATTGGTACGTGAATGTGCTCTGCTTAATCCACAAAAAGGAAGAGCCCATTATCTACGCCAACTACCGTGGGATAACTCTCCTCAACATCGCATATAAAGTTGTATCGAGCGTATTGTATGAAAGATTAAACCCCACCGTCAACAAACTAATTGAACCTTATCAGTGTAACTTTAGATTTGGAAAATCAAAAACTGATAAAATGTTCACCATGCGCCAAATCTTGAAAAATACCCGTGAAAGCAGAATGGACACACACCACCTCTTCGTCGATTTCAAAGCTGCTTTTGTCAGCACGAAAAGCAGCTGCCTTTATGTCACGATGTCTGGGGAGAGATTTCTCCGAGCCATTCGAAACCAAACGATGTTTCAGATAAAGAGACTCCCTACAGGGTGAAAAATAGGAAGGAAAATAAGTCGAGCTGCAGAACTGAATGGAGAAGGTACAATCCTATTTAAGAGTGTACAGCTGCTGTCGGACGCCGATGATATTGATAAGGACTGGAGAAGGAAGCGAAGGAAATGGGTTAACGGGTAAGACGAAATATCTTCTGTTATCGAACAAACAATCGTCGCGACTTGGCTCTCAGGTCACTGTTGGCAGTCATAACTCTGAAGTCGTAGATAATTTCGTATATTTTGGAAGCAGTATAAACACCAACGACAATGTCAGCCTTCGAATTGAGTAGGCAATTGAGAAGTAAAGTCCTCTCTCGATGAACAAAAACAAAAGTATATAAGTCACTCATTATTTCCGTCCTGTTATATGGTGTAGAGGTATGGACGATGACAACATCTCATGAGTCGATGTTACCAGTTTTCGAAAGAAAGGTTCTGCGGAAGATTTATGGCCCTTTGCGCATTGGTCACGACGAATATCGCAGTCAATGGAACGATGAGCTGTATGAGACATACGACGTCATTGACAGAGTTGAGCGAATTAAAAGACAGCGGCTACGCTGGCTAGGTCATATCGTCCGAATGGATGAATACACGCCAGCTCTGAAAGTTTTCGATGCAGTACCTCCCGAGGGAAGGGAAGCAGAGGAAGAAGAAGACCTCCACTTTGGAGAAGGACCTACCTTCTCCTGGAATCTCCAGTCGACGCCACCTTGTAAAAAGAAGAAACGACTGGCGCGCTGTTGTTAACCCGGCTATAACTGTGCCAGTAAATAAGAAGAAGAATGTGTTGGAGACCTATACAAAATATATATATATATATACATGATATGATGCGACTTCTTCCGATTATATTGTTCTGATCAGACCACTTTAAAATGTAACTGTCATTCAAAATTGTCTTGATAAAATATATTTTTTATTAAGTAAATTTAATTCGACTTGAAGGTTGTTTAGTCGTACATATAGCAGATGTAGTATATGTAGTTGGTATAAGAAATGCAACTGTGAAGGATATGATAGCTTCAGTATAGCCGAACTTAACGTTTTTTTCATGTTTCTTGACGCAAATTACTTTGTCAAAAAGTTATTAATTTTTCTTTCTCTTTTGGCGTTTCGGAGAATCAAATAAAATACATTTCTGGCAAACAATTGAAACGCATCCTCAAAAGTATTTGCGCTGCGGCGGGTGCATATATATTTAATTAGGGCTAGTGAGCGTCTGGCATCTCTAACTAATTCGAAATGAAGTTTGCAGGGACGGACAAGGAAAGCTCAGACGCAATATCAGCAGCGGAATGTGGCAAATGTTGAGTAAAACTATGTGGTTTACACAATTTTTACCGTACAAACATTCTTGAACACACACAGATGCGTTTCCGTGTGAGTGAATTTCTGCTTAAAAGTTGACCGCATATGTTGTTGTTGTGGCAATCTCTTCGGTTGACCTGCGCATGCTAGACTACAGCGCAAATCCGCTTACAGCATTCTAAATACTTTCCGCTCTTCCCACAAACAAACCATGCATGTGTGTGTGTGCGTGTGAGGAATGCGTTTGTATTGCATGGCGGTGAATCTGGGGGCAGGGGGTGCGCTGGCAGGTGCTGAGAGCGTTTGACGCGGCTAACGTCAGCGGTTGCTTAAAATGCCTTAGCTGAATGCCAGACGTTTGGGTTTCTGCAAAAACCATTTGTCGGGAAGCTTGCGGCTTTATTGTTGTGTTTGTAACATTAACCGTTAGTTGCATACCACTTGTGCACCCTAAATATATGCACGCACAGATCCATAAACATGGATACTTATGGAGCATGCGGAGCAGTGCAGCGCGCCGCAAAGTATGCAAACATTGTTTATCTTCATGCACACACCAACAAAAGCAACAACATCCAATTTGAGAAGAATGTTGCAACTAGCCAACGAATTCATGTGCGTTGCTTGGTAACGGCGCGAGTTGCCACTAAAGATCGCGTGATTTACGTGTTCGCCGTGCATTCGTTTTGACAACAACAAAAACATGCATATTTTGTGGCAATGTGGCGACACAGGTATTTGAAGTTTTATATTACCGTTATTATTATAACATTTATTGCACTCGCATCCAGCTATTGTATTTCAATTTCACCTCTCGAATTTGTGTTCCGCGAATGCGTGGGGCGAAACAATTCTCGCTCGCGCATGCAGAGATGCATACACACCGACACAGCGACATGCATGGCTTGGGGCTTAATGCAAATAAACGCGCATTTTTGAAATATTTTGATGGCGAGTTATGGAAATGCATCCTGATGTACCACAAATCTACTTTGTGGCAAGAATAGTGTGAGAGAAGCAGAAAAAATAAAGAATTTTAGGTTAAATTCTAAATGAAAAATTGCGAATATGAGTTTTTCAGTATTTATACAATAACAGCCCATTTCATAATACTCTCATACAGGGTATGTCCGGAAAGTAATAGGAATGCTTTTCTCAAACGAAGGGTCAATCGGGTCCAACAAGACATCGCAGTGGGTTAGAAGTTGCACCACGACAACGCTCCCACCGCATTTCTTGTGATTAGCTACCTAACCAAGGCCGGCATGCCAACGCTTCCGCAGCCGCCCTACAGCCCAGATGTGGCCGCCGGACTTTTTTGTTTCCTTGCCTATGAAAGACAAGCATTTTGGGACTATAGAGCGGATCCAGGCAGCATGTACATCGGCTCTCAAGGCTATTCCAGAGAATGACTTTCGTGACGCCTTTAATGCTTGGAAATCCCACTGGCAGCGCTGTGTCCACCTTCTGGGTTCTGGGTGCCTACTTTGAAAGTTTTTGAAGAATTGTAACGATAGGTTCAATAACATTTTTTTAAATCAACTCAGTACTGCTTTCCGGACAAACCCTGTATGTTGTTCAGGACTCACATCAATTTCAAATTATATAATATGCTGTGAAGGTATATTCACTTAATTTGCTAATAGGAAAACCGAAGTTTTCGAGCCTTATTTTGTTCAGCGATGAAACGCATTTCTTCAAGTTATGTCCCATTATTCCTATGATATTCTACACCAATTAGAGGTCCACGCTTTATGGAGCCAATTCTGGGGTCTTTAGATTGCTGGGAATCGGTCCGAAATATGTCGTTATTAAATTCTTATGATTCTAGCCACATTATTTTCAAAATGAATTTAATTTTTTAATTTTTGTTGTTTTTCCATTTTATGAGCCAACAAATTTTTATTTGCTCCAAAGGCGAGTGTGGGGGTCCTGAGCATTTCATTGCTGCAGATGGACTATTGTTCACACAACTTTAAAGGAATTAAATAAATGTTCGTCTCGCAAATTCTGCCATATTTCGGTCGCATAACAAAAGTCCGTCCAAGTGGGTGAGAGGGTGTGCGTGTGAGCTGCGTGGCTTGAGTTCACTAGCGGCGTAATGTATGGAGCTCGGCGTCGTCGATTCGGAATCTTAGAATAATTCTTTTGTGTACTCTTGCATTCAACGCAATTTCCTTCCGTTTCGTTTGGCGAATGCAATTTTTATTGTGTTTTTAAAATATCACTTTATGCCGTTGTTCGCTTGTGTGCTTTTATTTGAGGTGAAATGCGAGGCAGCCGTTGGGTGGCGACGCCGAAGGCGCGGCATAAATTCGGCCGGCATTCGGTGGCATTGTGGCAGAGAAGTACAGTTGCATGGCACCTCGAATTTGAATAAAATTTTGAATTCTTGGAATGGCCTCTTTAAGGTCCTCTGACGCGTCTGAATGGCATGTCCTTTGGTGTAACTGTAAATCAAAGTGCACCTACAACTTGAGTTATTGTTGGTTTGCAGAATACGAAAGGTAAGTGATATTTGCTGGACATGCATTGCGGCTATACTCGACTAATAGGCACTTGACGAAAATGATTTTGCACTTTTCACGGCTGAAGAATTCATGCAGCACTTGTGCATTATGCGCCTCCAGCGGTGCAATTACTGCAATTACTTAGCTTGCAACAATATGCAATTCACTCACAAAGCACAAAACTCGGTTGTAAATAAATATTGCTTCGGTATTCTTGTATTCGGGATTGCGGGCAACTCAGCCCCAGCAGGAATATTTACGGGTTATAAATTCCAAATTTAATCTCAGAAGTGAGTGGAATTCGGTTTTTAAACGCTTCTATTAGCTTCGCTTATATGATTGTAAGTTTGTGACTATTTTTTCAATGGCACTGAAACTGTATTTCATTCATGAATGGCACTGTGACAAAATGTACAGCTAACAGTTTGATAGACACTGCAAAGAACAAAATGAATGACCCTAAAACTAGGCAGCTAATAGCAATGTAAAACAACAGTCGCTTGTGATTTTTGAAATCATAAGCGAAACATATTGCTTCTCAAAAACTGAGTGTATCGTAACGGATTTAAGTATGGTCCTTTAAAAGTAAAAAAAAAAAAATGGGTTAAATAATAAATATAGGAGAGTATGGAAGCCAAGCTTTGAAAATCAGATTAGTGTGCCTATCGTTCAACTCAAAATTCATCCAAAATATTCACATTTTATTTAGGATTCAAGAAACAGAAGCAAGTAAGGTAAACATACGCTTAATTCAAACCTCTTGAGTTTGTTCAAGTATAATTTATTCTAATATTTCTTAACAAATCATATTTCGAATTCACAGAGTCCATTTCGCGCCGGTCACTGTGCCGAATCTCACCTGAACTCCCCCGAATCGTGCAAACGCTGCACTCGGCTGTTTGCGGTAGCGCTAATGCAATTGTGGCGTGTGAAAGTATGTGTGTGCCAACACGCCGCCCCCGAAAGGTATGCAGCAAATTAACTTCCGTTTTGGTCGCCAAGATATCCTTTGCTTGCTTTCTGGGCGTTTCCTTCCGTTCTTGCAGCTCTTTGTTTTTTCTTTATTTCTTTTTGATTTTACGTTTTGTATCTTTCCTTCCTGCGAGTGCTTTTTCGATTCAATTCGCCTGCTGCTTCAATTCGCAATTTCTATGATTTCTGGCGTCCTTATTATTGTGGCGCTTTGTTCACAGGCGGGCATTATGCAATTTCTTACACGTTTCCATTCAATTTGCTGAATTGAAGTGGGAATTGCGTTCAACCGATGATCACAGCGGATATTCCGCTGTTGCATCCCCGTGGCTAAATTTTTCCAGAGTGCCGTGCTCCAGCCACGTCAGCCTGGCGCTCTTGTGACCTACCGTTTCAGCTGTTTTGTTGGTGGTGACTTTTCCGGCTGCTTGACCAGAAAAGTGGATTTGCTGGTTCATGAATTAATTGTGCGCATGTGGACCGGAAAGCGGAAGATGCGCGCAGACCGCATTTATGTCGGCAAAGGAACCGAGTGGAGGTCAATTGGTGCGGAGCAAGTTGGGCAAGGAAGCATATTTTGATGGCCAAATTGAGAAGATTAACTAATACTTGAGTGCTTACAGCGCAGCTATCACCTACAGTGGCCTAATTTTCGCTTCAACAGTGCGCACTTGCCGCACGTGATGTTGCAGCCAGCTAAGCGGGCAAACAGCAGCGACTGGCGAATGGCGAGTGACGAGCAGAGGTGCGCTGCAATAAGCACTCTTCAGGCAATAAGCAGATAAGCAGCAAACATGGAGAGGCACGAAATGGCAAATGCAACAACCACTTCACTTCACTTTCAGTCGGAAGAAAGACAGAAGCAGTGACGGCAATAAAAACGAAAATATTCAAAAATTCAGCTGGCAAAGGGCGTGAAGGATGTTGATCCATACAAAATCTGTGTTCGCTTTAAGTCATTCTTAGCTTTGCTTGCTTTCGTCGTCGTCCAAAGCAGCTGAATTATATTGAATAAATTTATTTTTAGCTCTTTCTCATACATAAGACTGCCGGCAAACAGCTTAAGAAATATTAAAAGGAGAATAAAAATGCTGTGGATGAATGTGTGTGTATGTTAAGCAGCCTTATTTTATAAAGGATAAATTGGAAGTTATTCTGCGCTTCTGCTTTGCTTTTGTTTTTACCATTTGCCCTCATGCAAGCTAAATGGCGCATATGAAGGATAGCAGTGTGGGTGGTTATGCAGGTATGTATCTATGGAGAGGCACTTTCAATTGCTGCTTACCTTGGATGGGCTTAAGTGCTTAAGCGCCGCTTGTTTGTGCATTATTTGTGCCACTTGTATCGGCACTCAGCCACGTTCTCCGGTATTCCGCTTCATACGAGCGTTCCGCTTGACTACTTGCCCCACGAATGATTGTTTTTATCATTTAAGCACTTATGTACCATATCCATCTTCTGTGTGGATATGCATTTCACTTTCGAAAATGCGCAAATCAAATATAATGCAAATTGAGCGCTTCTCTTTCTCGCTCTATCGGCAAGTTGAGAACGTTAGTGGCACATGTTACATGTTAATATTAATTTAAGATCCACTCAAATTAAACTTTGCCTCTTTCGCACATTGAAATCGCAAAAGAAGAAGGATTGGAATAATGTCCTTTACGGAATATGTCAATAATTGACTGATTTATTGGAAATCATTTCCATGATGAGTTCGTTCTACCTCATGCAGGACTAAAATTTTTCATTAACGGGACTTTTCTATACCCCGAGAACTCTATAGAGGGCCGATTTTTATGCGAGAGCTTAAGTTTTTTCGTTAGAATAATTACTGTTTCGAGCAATAAGTCAGATATTAAAGCCTAATGCAGGAAAACTAGTTTAGATATGATCCCCTGCAAGCAGCGTGTCGAACGTCTCTTCTCATGCAAACCAACTATTTGCCTCTACTTATTGTGTGGCATGTTTTTCACATGTGTATACGCATGTATGCGATCTATGCTTGAAGGTTTGCAGGATAATATCATATATCAATGACAATATATTGTTCTAATTGATATTCAATTGGTGCACTGTCGCCCTTTGGAGTTTATGCCGAAACTGGAGCAAACGCAACGACGAATTTGCCGTTGCTGCTGAAGGCGGTGGAATGTGGAAGGAAATGTAACTAAGTAAGTAAGCAAGTAAGTGCATCGTAATCTAATTGATCAGCTGCCAATGCACAGGGTCACCACGGGCAGCCACTGACGAATTTGCATGCTTGTGTGTTTACATCACACCCCGATGGCTCCTTACGACGCGCGCTTGGGGTTTCTCGAACCGCCCCCATCAACATGCGCACCACTTCAATGGCCTAATTAATTAGCCACTTTGCTGTTGGTAAACTGCTACAACATGCCACATGCTGGTGCACAACGTCATAAATATACACACGAAGACACATATTTGGAGATTTATACAGATGGAATCGCCTATATGAAACCACTCGAACTGTAGTAAATCTCTCGGCCTTTGGTCAGCTGAGTTCGCAAGTTGTGTATTGGTTCGTGAAGACAACTTTCTAATCAAAATAGGAATGGCAAACGCACAAACAGGCGTTCAAGTGGTGGGTCGGTACAGCCGCGCAAGCTTCCTGTCAGGGAAAGCAATAGTTTACTTTGTAACTGAATTGGTGAAACTTATGTATTTGAGCATGAGAGTTCTAAAATCTGAGTTTAAGCGATTTAAGAAGAGATTGGGTCACGATTTCGCGGAGAGACTAGACTTCGAGACGTACCTCGGGAGTCATGTAATTGACGCTGAATTTCTAGATTGTCGTATTTGAGTTGACTTTCTTTCAAATGTTCATTATGGACACCAGCTATGGTCAATGCTTTGAGGTTTTTGCTGAATGCAATGAAGTTCATCTGCTATTCTATGACGGAAACTTATGAAGGTTAGCAACGTCGGAGCTCCGACTTCTTAACCTTAGCGAAAGTGGATGGGTCTATGATTTTCAATTGAGCTGTGACCCTTTCCAAGACTCGCTTGTGTCACTGCGAAGTAACTGCTGCAGATAAGAAGCAACTGAAAAGCCGTCAAGTCTAGATGCCGTTCCTGCTGCTTGAGAAGAGGAGTGATTTGCAGTTTCGCGAGCCCAAATTTCTATCGGGTAAGCATGGGGCGAAGGCATAGTTCGTGTATTAAGTGAGCAGTTAATTAAGGCAGTGTGAGCAGTTACAATTGCACTTGTGTGTGTGCCTGAGTGCAGATTGAATATCTCAACCTCATTTACTGACCGGCCATCTTTAGCCATCTCCAGCCACGGCCATGCTATCTGAGGGGCATTCGTGAAGCGTTGAGCGCATAAATTGCAATTTCAATAACATTGTTTGGCTTAGTCATTTAGCGAATTAGACGTGAGGGGCATGACGGGGCAGCGCCATAGCGGAGCTCATAACTGTCATGGGCAAGATATGCGTGTAAGCCGGCTACTATGTTAATGTGTCAGGGAAATGTTTGCCGCCGATGCTCCACTACTCATTTGTAACTACATTCAGTGTCGGGGTCTTACACACATAGGAATAACGGTGTGCTGGAGTGTAGTAGTAGTGTGGTTGTTCGCATTCGCGTTGCAATTGAGTAAATTAGTTTAATGAATGATGTTTGGTATTAATGCTGGTGAAGACCAAGAAGAATTTCACTTTAAAGAAATTGCGCATATAACTGTAATTAACTTATTTACGAAAAATTATTGAAAGAGAAATTTTAAATCTGTTCCAGCGTAAACATACTTATATTGAAGAGATTCTGTTGGGATTTTGACTTCTGCCGAAAAGGTTCGGCATTCCCATTGCGTTTCATAGTTAATCTTGAGCCCCGAACACTTGTCATTTCGCTTGCCGTCTACCTCACAATCAACACCACCACTTGCTCTTCAAATGTGGGCACAAAAGAAGAAGTGTTTAAGCGTCCGCTGGGGTTTGACAGCAGTTTACAATGGTTGGAGCAGCGAAGTCATATTACCTTCCACCCTGCATAGCCTGCCTAGTCCTGGCCACTAATACTTTGTGCACTTCGCCCTCCCATCTTGACAACAATGGTGTGTGGTGGCGGTGATTGTCTATTTGCTGCTGGTAAATGACTGACAGCCGCCCAGTTTGACGGTCATTCCCCAAGCAATATTCATTTTCTCTGAACTTAACCAATTGTCCAGTTGCTCGTAAGCCAGCGCCTTCCATGCACACACACAACCAGCTTCAGCTGCCAGCGCAACTTCAATAGATTGCTATTATTGCTGTTGGTGTGATTGCTGTTTTTGTTGATTTTGACACTTCTGCTGCAGTTGTTGATGTCCATGCTACCATTCTGATGCTTCTATTAACAAAAAGCTCCACCGTCGGTGTCCCCCTTCTACGCACCGTCGACAAAAGTACTATTTGCTCTCTCTTTGTTTTGGCATCATTTGTTGTTGCGTTAGACGCATTTCACTCTCAACGTTTCCCTTAATACTGAAGCGGCGTTTGGGGAATCGTGGTAGCCTGCCTGCTAACTATGACGCCTTCCCTGCTCCTTGTGCTTTCTCCGCTCTGTGGCTCATTTCAATTTCGTAAGAAGGATTTGCTGGGATGAAAACATCCAAAGACTCCAGCATAAAAATATGTTCGTTTTCAGCCACAAATACTACACAAAGCTCAAAGCATGCGGCGAGGGGTGTGAGTGCGATTGCTATTCGATGTTGAGAAAAGGGCGCTTCCCACAGCTAATTCTAGCACTTACTTAGGAATGCTCTGCATTCACGGAAGATCGCATCATTTAATTAACTTTGCAAAATTACACCAATGTCATGATATTTTACCGTTGATACACACGTACTCCACACATATACAATTGGCTGAATAGTCGACTCTGTTCGCTCTGGCATTTGACCTGTCATTGCACGCGTTGTGTGTGGCTGCTTGCCAAGAGTGACTGCAGAGCCAAGTGTGTAGGGAGTGCTGCTGCTGTGTGTGTGTGCTCCGAAAACATGATATTTAATTGTGCATGTGTAAGTCGACAAATTGCTTATTGTCACCACGAAGAGCAGCACATACGCTCGTAGATCTACTCGTGATTTGCAGGCGAAGGCCGAATTTCTGTGCCGAAAGCAATTAGCAACCTCAACAGATTTATGAAGGTGAATGCTTACTCCCCTAATGAGATTTACAACTATCATTTTTAACAAATTCTGCGCAAAAATCCGAAAATTGTTGTTATATTTGTGCCGAATTTGTGAAAATCTGCCTCCGAGGGCAAGCGTTCAGTGTACCATAATGAAAGATCTGGAGAAGCAAAGTACGTCCCTCAGAGTTTCAGTTGGGTGTTGAAGTATTGTTCGAAATTGTTGTCGTGACATTTTAACGTTCAAAATTTTAGTTCAAAAATAAATTGAAATATTTCTTACAATAATAATATGCAAAATCTGGTTTAAAAGCTAATAATTTTCCTTTTTCCATGCATTTTTAGAATCCGTTTTTTAGAGTCAATTTAAGCTCCGCTAATGAAAAAAGTTTCGGCCATTAAATCCTAGATCGGAATGTAATTTAAAATCAATTTAATTTTAACTTCTAGAAACTTCTTGAAAAACTTTTCAGTACCAAAGCAGCGACCGTTTAAAAACTTTGAGAACAGATTTCGTGTTTGCCCTTAACGTTCCATTACGTTGTTGTGTTCTGCGAAAATCCGCTTAATCGTTTATTTCGAAAAAAGAGGGCGGACCACATAAAACCTGGCACATACATAAGCGGCATAATTTGGATATTCAGCCCCTGTGAGAAATGTTACTGCATAATTTTGGGGTTTCTCTGTTATCTTGTTTGTCGGATCTAATGGCTATACTGATGCCGAAAATTATAGGATCTCAGTTGGGAACATCTCAAACTTATCAGCTCGTTTGACATAATTAAAAATACTTGTCCCTCATGGAATTAGATACGATAGTCTTTTCTTTTGTAAATAACAACCGAAATATAAAAAGTCATCCACGACTACGGCCACCGCCCACTGATTATAAGCATGCTTTAGGGATACAGAAATGTGTGCCCCATCAAAACCACATTATGTTCCTCCTGGAATAAATTTTAGGGTGGGAAGTCATAAGATTCGTGGTGATATCGCTAGTCTTCGGTTAGTCTTTTCATTGTTCAACTATTTGTCGGCACAGTTCTTTCATTCTTCTGTCGAAACAACACTCAGAGAGTGGCGAGCGTACACACAGTTTACTGAGTAAAGGTTCTCTTTGGACTCGATCAAGCTTTCTCAAGATCACAGTTTTAGTTTTCGCCACGGACATGCCATTTTGTGAATACATCTCCATACATACTCGTCTGTAGACTCAAAGGTTGCACCGATGGAGGACCATAAATGCGCTACGGTAACAAAGTCGAAGTTTGTTTTTGTTTCTCTTTAATTTTCGCTTAACTCTTTCTGGCTGTGCAGATTGAAAGCCATCGTGTTGCTGCGCTCGATTTCGGTGACTGCAGTCGCCTGGACAGCGAACTCTTTTCAAAGGTGAACACTTAAACTACGTTATAGTGTTGTTGTTATTTTTACTTGCCGTTAAATTATTGCAACACGCTGCATCGTAACATCGCTCTATGCTGTTGGAAAAGTTACTTTGGCAGTTATGTATGAAATTGCAATTTTCAAAATAAAAAGCGAAGCGGCCGCCAACACAGGTAGCATAAAGCAGAGCAGCGGAGGTAAAGGAAAGAGCAAAACAAAACCGGCAAACGGTGCAATAAAGGGCACATAAAACAATTGTAGTAGCTTCAAAAGTCGCACGACGTAGCTGCAGCACGGATCGGACGTTGATGCGGCCTCTTCCCGCATTCGGAGTCGGGAGCGTTGCGTGCGCGCTTTTCATCGCATAAATAAGATGTTCAGCGAAGTCTTTGTTTGTTCTACTTGTTTGCTGTAAAGTGTCACCAGAAAGCAAGGCGGCACAACAAATACAAATCGGAAGCATAGCAAAAGGTGTTGCAAAGAAAAGAAACACGAAGCACGAAACATAAAGTTTCCGGCCATGCTCGAGAAGAATTAAAATTGAATTTCTCCTGCAGTGATAGTAAATATTCTAAGGAAGAGATAAGAAGCATTGAATAGGCGAAACTTTCGAAACGATGTACTCAGGTGAGAAGCAGAAGGAGGGGTAAGCGATTAATGCTATATTAAACTTTAACGGTATTTTCTTTCAATACTTCTATGTGTGGAGTTTAAGATTCTTTTGGGTCCATTACATTGTCATTCTACATTCTGGAATCAAGTAGAACGCTTCGGCTCGTTTCGTCATTCTAACTGTCTTGTTCAGTCTATGCATTTCCAGTTATTCTGTTATCTTTGTCTGATCTGAAGAGCGCAGGCAACCCAATCAATTACTTGGAAACAAAGAACTGATTTGTTTTGAATTTAGCTGTTCGCCAAAATTATTTTTCTCGAATTTAATCACTTAAATAATTCCCAAGTTGGCATGTGTCTTCCGGATACACAGCAGTACCTGTGACTTTGTGGTTTAATGTAAATATGATTTCCTGGAATTAATGTCACCTGGATTCGTCACATAACGTCGCCGCCTTCTGCTTGTGATTTCTTGGTGATGATTCAGTGCGCCAACATGAGCAATGGCAGAATGCATGAAAATCGAAAGCAATAAAGGCAAGACGAAAGCAATCACATCGAAAATCATCTCTTAATATAATCACTTCCGGTGATGTGGTTGGCTGGCTGTGAAACCAAGTCATTTGGCAAATTCCATTGGCAGTCATCTATGGTAATGGCTATGGTAATACTTTGGCAGCAATCGGAAGCACATTCCGACGACATTGTTTGTCAGGCTAAGAATTCCATACTAATTACTCTAAGTGCTGGCATCAATGACTGCCTGGTACTTTCCACTCAGTCGAAGACATCTCGAACAGATATGCGCCATCGGAAAAGGTGAGTGAAAGGATCACGAGCGAATGTGTGTGTGCTATACAGGTGTACAACGCGGTATGCATGGTTGGATGTGTGCCACAAAAGACATGCCTGTGCAGTTTGCGCGGAAAATTACACTGAGCTTCGTGTAAGACAGACACCCTGCCATCGCTTTTGCATTAGAGAATTTGAGTGGAGGAGTGACGCGCGCGAATGGATGGGTAATTAGTGCAGTGCAATCGCGTGCGCACAATGAACAGCGAAAGAAAAAGTGGCAGAGGCATTGGCAGCGGCAGCGGCGATGAAATTGAGCGCGGTTCGTACGCGCCTCAGCAGGTGAGAATAATGTGAAAATAAAGCGAAATTAAATGACAAGGAATGATGGAATAATTGGCAAGTGTTTCCGTTATTGCTACAGCGGCTGCTGGCGTCACGGCTGCCAAAACTGCTGCTGAATGCCGTTAATGGATTGTCGGCAATGAAAATCACCTTTTCTCTGGCATTTTGATGCGAAGATAATTTTTGTGGGCGCACTGTGTAAGGAGAGTGATTGCCAGAAGTTATGTAATTGAATTAATTGGGGATTTGTCACAACAGCAACACACTATAGATGGCATCAGGGAAAATTGCTGCGAAGCGAATTCCGTATTGCTCAATTGCCTGTGGCTCAATCAGCGATCTGCAATTAATGATACTACAAGTACGTTCCTAGTTCTTTGCATACTTTTAGGCTGTTATCAATGGCAAGTTGCGATCGAATGCCAACACTGGTATATGTATAGTATGTAAATAAATAAATTCATACATTTGAATGAATAGTAATTTAGAAAGCGTTAGTTTCTTGTAGGTTATAATAAACAACTAAAGCAAAACTTATTTTACGATTTTCATTTTTAGGGCAAATAGAAGCCAAGTAGCATAGAGGCGAGGTATTATTATTTCCTCCTAAAAATCTGTTCCCAAAACATTAAACTTAGTGGCACTAAACGTGATGACAATTTCTAATGAAACAGCAGCGCAATTCCAAAAACTTCTTTTGAGAATATTGAAGGGAATATCGCAGCAGTTTGGTAAGAGTTGGACAAAAATATCGTCTCGAAGAGTATAAAAAATTGATGTTAGCTTTAGGATAGTCCTTCAAGAGTTAAGCGATTTTGCACATTTTATTATCAAAAATCAAAATAAGAAAAAAATATGAGATAAGTTAAACTTATGAATTATTAAGTTTTCAGGATTTTGAGAGACTTTATGAAAGTCCCACTGTGCGTAATCCTAGATCCATGTAATCATATCTCACTTCTTTAATTCATGCAAATTTTCATAAAAATTGGGATACAGCTGCTCACAAACACAAATTTTGCAACTCAAAGCCACTTGTGTCACTGGGTGAGCCTGTGTGAGCTACCTTATATCTAATTGAACGCGAATATGTGGAGATAATCAGTCAAATCAATAATAATGGAATTAGCTTTGTTTTCATCGAGTGATGTAATTATGATATGCTGGAAACAAAATCAGCAATCACCCATGGTTCAGATTTCTGACCTAATGGCTATTTCTTCAAAGGTGTCAACTTTGCGCTGCCAAAGTCGGGCGTTTCAAGCGAGTTGCGAAAAAACCTGATTGTGAGTAAATGCTCGGCATTTCTTCTATTCATTCATTGTTGTACCAGCGCGTGTCTGCGCGCATACAACAACATATAAATGCACGTGAAGGCCATTAAACTCTAGTGACGTCATACTGTCGACTTGTTGCCAGCGGCCGAACCGAAACCAAAATTCGTGCCAATTGCTTGACAACTGTGTCCATTTAATTATGACTCGCATTTCGTTATTTATTCTACATATTGTTCTCATATTGTTCTTTTTGTATATGTGTCAACTATGATTTGATTGATTTGCCAACACATCGAATTGAGATTTGGATTCTAGACGAGGCGGAACCAGAAACAGCACAGCTTCCTTAGGAGGTTGTAGTTACGACAGGCGCAAATATTGCTGTCAATGAAAGTGAAATGTGGTTCAGTGTTGAAAATGAAAATTGTTGGAATTTTATTAAATAAATATGCATGAATTTCAAGTAAAATACGTTTACCTTAGTGATTTCACCGAGATGGCGCTTAGTTTAAATTCAATTTAATTTACCCGAAATACTAACACTTCCAACATTCGTGTAGCAACTCGGTTTGAGAAGACGCCCGTTTTACTTACCGCCACTAGCTCAATCCAAAGTGGTTTCACCTGTCTTAGCCACGTCGATTTGACGCATTTGTTTCATTTGGTTCAAAAGTATTTTGCCGAATTCTTCAAAACCCATTCAAAGCCAAACAATGGAAGGATATTGAAGTGCATTTACGAAGTTGTGCATCGTAAGAGTGTCTGTGTGTGCTGCTGCTATTTGTTTGTTTTTGTGGCCCACATATTCCACTCGAGCCAGCAGAGGCATCTTGAATACTATCGAACCATACAAGCATTTTACGGCAAGTATGTATGCAGATTGAAATATAATTCAAAACAAAAGTTGCTGCCCACAGGCTTCCTTAGATTATGCGTGTGCATATGTTTCCGCATTAGGGTATTCAATGTTTTGTTCAGCGAGAACAAAAAACTCACTAATTATTAAGGAAACCCCAAAATGGTTTTTTATTTAATGTAAAGTACTACTCAAATGGACTCCACTACTTCTTTTGCAGGAAGGAATTCGATGAACCAAATTTTCGAGTACTTTTTCCACTAAATTAAGTCATACTATATCGTGAATAGCTCGTTTTATGTTGACTTCTAAAGGTTGAAGAAAGTCTGGTTTATTGCTTAAAGGCCAATGACTTCCGAAAACCCCACAAGAAATAGTCTAAAGGTGTTAAATCACAACTTCTTGGAGACCTTTCAATGTCACAATTTCTTGAACTAATCGAATTTCCCAAAATCCACAGTTTTGTTTATTTATCGCACCACTCTGATGACAGTGAGCCTTAGGGGAGCAGATGATTTTGTTAAAAAAATCGTTATCGTTTTCAAGTTGATCCAAGGCAAAATCTGAAAATT